>VWYI01024290.1:35177-95270 GCA_013399455.1 Anthoscopus minutus | reverse complement strand
ATTGACTTCAAATTCATTTCCTTTAGAAAGAACTCCAAGTTGAATAGAAGATATCTCATAATTAAAAATATTGCTACTTCTTTAATGATCTAATTAGATTTACCTGCCAGGGTCAGCTTCATTGATTTCAATTAAAAAGAAAAAGAAAAGGTCTGCCAAGTGACCTACTTTTTAATATATTCAGTAAGATCAAGGTTGGAGAAGCAAAATGTTTTAATGAACACAATCCCTATTTGCTGAAAGCAAAACTATTACTGATTTCTTATTGATCTGAAAAAGGAAGGTACAAACTAGGTTAGAGGATATTTCATGTTTTTTTCATTAAAAATCAATGAAAACAAGACTGACCTGCTTTATTCCCCTTGTGTTTACACTTGAAACAGATTAGATCATTAGGGGAACAGTAATGTTCTAATTATTTAGACCATTCTTAATTCAAATTGTAGAAGTGGATGGAGTTGCCTAACTATAAATAACAAAATGCTTTTACATAACAGTAACTGGGGAAATGGTGTGCTGGGAGTCAGATTATGGCCACAGAACACTATTATTAATTTATCTCATGACTTCAGAAGTACCATGTAACATTTGGTTGGACAGGAACATCAGAGTTAAGAAGAAAAAAAGTCTTTCAGATCAGACTTTAGTAATAAGCGTAAGTAATGAGTCTCTCCGCTCTTTGAAGTGGGATAATGTTGTGTGATGTTCATTACAGCTTGTAAACTGCTTGTCTGAAGGGCCATCTCCAAGGCCTTTAAAATAAATAACACACATTGTTTTGCCAGATACTGCTTTTCGGAGTATTATGGTGATGGCTATGCCTCTACAGTTAAACTAAAGTTCCAGAAGGAGCACTGGACCCCAGCTCTGCTTTGGACCTCTCCAGCTGGCTCTTTCTAAGACCAAATTATGTAGGTGCTGGCAGTGTGGCTGTGAGCTTGCCACTGCCACTTGGGATTGCTTCTCTAGCTGACAGTAGGAACACAGCCAGTTTAACTTCCTTGAAGCCCAGTCCCAGTAGCTCTTTCTCAAATATACCATGTTCTGTAACTGGGCTGCACTGTGACAGCAGTGTCAGTAAAGTTCTTGTCCTGGCAGTGACAGCTTTTGTAAATAGGCTTATAGATCTGTTAGGGAGATCAGTTCAGCTGTTGTTGTGATCTGTCTGACCTTTCTGGCTTTTTTGACTTAGAGGTTGTTTGTCTCAGTGATCTCAGCGCAATTATGTATATTAGAGAATGCATGTTACTCTTTGTTAGTGATTTTATAGCCTTTGAAGGCATTATTTTCTATTTTCACCTTGAGCTTTTGTGCAAAAGTCCTCTAACACAGCACTACCATTAGTCTTAGCAAGGAGACTTGTCCTACACTGAAGGGCTCTGAAGGGCTGAGGGACACGGCCCACCAGTCTATTCCTTCCCAAAGCACAGAATTTTTCTGATGCACGCCTGCAACTTAAAACAAGCTTAAACCAATAATGACTCCAGCCTTCTTCTTTAGGCAGACCATAAATAATTCTTTGAATGACTGTTGTGCAGGTGAAATCGAATCTATTTTTTACTGATTCGTGCTATCATGGTTTCTACCATTTGTATCCACAGGTGGAAAGAACTCTTTTTTAGGCTCTATATGCCCCTTTATATGACCCTAATGCTTTTAATGCTTTTTAAAACGTTTTTTAAAATAAGAATTACCTATACTCATTTCAGTTCAGCAGCAAAAACCCCAGGTAATCTTATAACAAAAATATTTCTTCATACAACTTCCTCAGAACCCTATTCAGTCAATAATTTGATTACAAAGCCTTCACACCCTTTTTGTAACATTGCCACAGCCAGGATTAGACTAAAAACTTGGTAATTATAAAGCTAAGGTGTTTGGGTCATATATAATTGGATCAGTTTAATAAGCTCAACTTTGGAGAAGTACAACAGAGTGGTGAAAGAGGACTTTCTTGTTCTATAATGAATTTTTACACCAAAACTCAATTGACAAGCCATGGCATGTTGAGTTCTCATTATTACTGTTACTATTACAAGTNATGTTGAGTTCTCATTATTACTGTTACTATTACAAGTTCCATGAACTTCTTATGTACATGACTGCAATGTCAGATACAAAATAGGGTAGGCAGGTGTCCTACTCTGTGTATTTTGAAACATGAGATATAGTTAGGTTACTTTCTTAGCAGTCTTTTGGGAAAACAGTGTATCTTTTATGCAGATTCAAGTGTTGTTTAAAATTCTTAGTATCTTTGTTACCTAGCCAGGTTAGGTTTTGATTTGCACTTTTGTTTTTGCTTCCCTTTATTTTCTTGTGTTTTTTCAGACAAGATGAAGTTCAAGCAGTTTAAGTTTCATTGATTAAATTAACACATATTTATTTTTTTAAACAAATTTGCCCAAGAACCAGCCTCATCCAAGGCTTTTGATAGTCTCAAGGAATTCTGTCTGTGAGCATTTCTATCTGTGTTTGGAGGAATAAATTAGGATGCCTTGCAGCACATGTGCATCAGGGGCTTAGATGTGTTTTCCTGTGCTAATGTTTGGCAGGCACATGAGGTAACAGGAAAGATGCAATGTTTTGCATCAATGCAATTCCCCTTGTCTGGGGAATGCACTGTAGCAGGTGTAGCTGAAAGGCAAGATTTAAGGTAAGCCTTTTCTGAGGATGAATGTGGCTTAAATTCTCATTTTCTTGATCTTTTTATGTTTATTTGTTTTCAAATTTGTCCTCCTTTGGATTTTGTTTTCTCCACTCTTGCACCCCCTTCCCATTAGTCTGTCTTGAGAGATGAGAAAGCTTCAAATGCTCCCAGGGCACAAGGTCCTAATGTGTAGAATCACTGTATCCCACTCTAACTGTATGTCTAACACTGCTCCTTAGACATAATTCATCTTTTGTGCCTGGGGAGGTAGATTGAGTTCAAAAGGTCTGAAGTGTGGTCTGAAGCCTGTGTTGCAGCTTAGTGGAAAGATATTTTTTGAGTATGAAATTGAGGATGTGTCTGGCATGATTTGGGGAAGTGCATAATGTAGAGTGGAGGTGTTTGAAGGTGAGAGCTCATTAAGGAGGAGCTGAAGGGTTTTGGAGGAGCCCACACACAGAAGGGCTGTAAGAAGGCTGAGCAGTGCCAGAGATAAGGGGTCCCTAATACCTTCATATGGTCTCTTTGGTTTTCCAGACTCCGTGCCTTCCTTGTTATCTTCCCTCTCCTTCCCACTGCTGCAGACTTCTTGAACACTCGGTGCCTCACAGTACACATTCACTGGTATTATTCAATTACTTCCTTAGAAGAATTGGAGCTCCTTCTGAATTTTCTGCTATGCTCTATTTTTTTTCTTTTTTAACAGCTCAAAGCCCTTTTTTCCAAAGCCCAAAACATTTGTCTTTCTTCCTTCCGCAGGAAGAGGCTGGGTATGAACTGATGAGACAGCAGGACTGAATGCTGATCTGACTCACATACTACCTAGCTCATATTAAATACCCCACAGTCAAAAGTTTGAATGACCTTTCTTGTTCACAGTGTACTTGTAAAGTGTGATCCCTTTCCCTAGAGAGCATTGATGAGAATTTTTCTCTTTTCCCTCCAGATGTGGACCCACTGTGTAGCTGATATACTTTGGTGCCATGGTGCATCCAACTCAATTAATCCCATGTGCAACCAAAACAAGTGAGTGAAATGTGCCATTTTGAGCAAATCTTTATTTGTTTTCATTCACTTTTTTTGCTATATATTTCTCCAGAATTGTGTTTATCAAGTTTGCCTTGTTTGACTACTCCCAAATCTGGAATACTGATGGTAACCACACATCCATATAAATTTTTAAACACTTAGATCAGTTGATGAGGGAGAGTGAGCACACTTTTAATTCCAGTACAAGTGGCACTCAGCTATAATAATACTCAGGGCATTATTGAAAGCATGCCTTTCTTTTAGTACAAGTATGCTAATCGCTTCTCAGTTTGCAACAACTCTAAGCACTATTTTAGTAGCATTTCTCATCAGAATTGCTTCAGCATTTTAATTAAATAGCATTTGTTTAATCTCCAGTGTGTGTCTTTTAAATTGGTGAAACACTCCTTAATGAGTGTTTTTCTGGCTCAGAAGAACCCCACTGGAACTGTTTCAAAGATGCAAGCAGAAAGGGAGAAGGCTGGTTACCTCACAGGTGTTTTGGATCTGCAGAGTCTTACATCAGGGGCAAGTTCTGAACCTGTCAGAAGGAACCACTCTTCACAGCCATGCCAGTAGTTCACTCTTCTCTCCCTCTTCCCTCTTTGTACTAAGGTAAATTATCTTTCCATATAATTTTGTGTTCTAACACTCCCTTACCCTGAATTGCTTTGACACAAAGTCCAAGGAAGCTACGAGGGCTTGTGGCAGAATTAACACTGAGATTCTTGACATTGTGACAGAGCACCTAGTTTTACTCTGATCATATCTGCCCACTCTAAGGACTGCTATTCAGACAGAAGAGATGTAGCATTGCTTTTCCTCTGAGGTACAGCCACAAGCAAAGGAAGTGATCCACTTCATGACCTGCTAAGCCCAGACACTCCTCCAGATATAGTAATGGTGCTGTTGGAAATGGACATGTTCACATAACACACGTGGTGGTATTCTGTCCTCTTGATTTCTCCCCCTTGCAGTGAGAACTGCAATTAGATTGTAACACTGCCTGAAATATATAGTTACTGGTGAGTCATCCCACTGAAAAAAGGGCTGCTTGCATCATATTAGTTCACTGCTACTCTATTACTCTCTTGCTACCCTGTTCTCATGATGAAGGGTTGTTGTGCCAGGCCTTTGGGAGGAAACTCTAGAGATGAGATTTGAATGTATTTAATAAAGAAGTCCAGATAACAGAAATAGGTTTTTCATCTGGCATAGCATGACATTTTTCTATAGCATGTATTGAAGGACCCAGAAGGATCTCTGGTTTCTTTAGTATTTTTTCATTGTATTAATTTATATTAATTTGCAAAAGATGGCATAATGGCATTATTTCTCATTTCTCTAGGAAATGACATTGGATTTCATTTGGCATTGTCTGTTGAAAGCTGTAGCTGATGGCAGACAGTCTCACATTCATAAAAAGCCTCTAGGTTTTATAGGTTGACTATGTTATTCAGTTCTGGAAGAGAGAATTACACTTAGTATAATTCCAAAGGCATCAAGGTAAGTCACCGCTTTCTTTTAAATTTCTTGTTTATGTACTGTACCCTCTTGCTGGTGTGTTGAGGTTTATATTCCTGCTATATTTTGAAAAGGCTTTAAGAAGATACCTTACTATGGTTGCAGTCCAAGTTTTCTGCTACCCCAAGTTCTCTTCTTCCAAAGGCAGTCTCTATGTGTTGTGTAACAAGTCTATGGAAACACATTCTCTGGAGGGGCTTTTGCATTTCTTTACAAATAATTCTATCTTACTTCATAGAAACAGGAATCTTTAATAATTCTTTCTGGTTTCCCAGGAAAATAAGACATAATCAGATGAAGATGTTATAAAGTTCTAAAGTGAGTGAAAAATCCCAGAGCATACCACATTCAAACATTTATAGATAGTGTAATGAATGATTTTAGAGAAGGCATGAAAATTCTTGCTAAATCACTTTAGATAAAAAGAAATAAAATAGAAGCTTTGTCTTGAGAATCCTTACCATGACTGTACATTGTTTGGAGGAATCATGTGGAACAAACATCATCTCTGACATTTACACTAGTGTGATTTCCAGAGGGATATTTCAGTTCATTTATTTCCCCTCTGTTTTCTCTAGTGGCTGTTCCTAAGGCTGTGTCTTGATATAATGGATAATATAAATCCTGTGATTCTTCAAATGTAGGATGTGATGCTTTGCAGGTTGTAAATACTTTTTCTCTATAAGTATCCAAAAGACTCTATTTGCCTGCATGCAGTAGGGACTCCTGCTAACCCGCTGGTCAGCGTTCCCCTGCTATTCAGGACTCTCCCTCTTCCTTTTAGCTTTTCATGGCCTCCTGTGTTCTCACACAGAGCAAAAATTAATTAATGCTGCTGTCTTGACTCCAGGTAGATCCCAAAGCAGCAGTTTACAGGACCAAAAAAACCCCGAAACTACTGCTTGGTTTTGATTATCCATCTATTTTCAAGTTTGCTTAAGGTACTTTACATAAAAGGAAGAAGGTGGTACTTTTGCAAAGGTTAAGTATCCATGTGGGTTTAGAAGCAGCTCTGTTATTTATTGATCTCCATTAAAAAAGATACTTCACATTGTCAGGAAAAATGACCAGAAATCATCTGAACATGCAAACCAGGCAACCTCAGGAAGCTGTGCAGTTTTAGGGAAAGGGCAGGTAACTGTGGTGGCAAGAGCCTGCCTTACTGCTCCTGTTTGGGACCAGAAAAGCCTGTGGCAAGAAGGAAGGAAATACTTGGGAAATAATCCTCCTGTGAAAGGAAAATTAGTAAGGGGATTTGTTTCATTCAATCCTACCTCTGCTGCATAAGTCTTGAGAGATTGAAGAAAGTGTTAAAAGAAGAGCGAGAAAATTTCACTGCTTGAGAACAGACTGAGTTGACACTACTGGGACACTCAGGGAGCCAATCCTGCCTGATGGAGACCCCTTGACAAATGCTTCTTTTTCTTTTCTTCTACTTTAATTTTTACATCTTAGCTGGAAAAGGGTAGGAACTCAAGTGGAAAGTAGCAACATTGCCTGCTCTGCAGTCATAAAGAAGAGATGTAACTTTTTTTTGGTGCATTTTTTGTTGGTTTGGTTTGGTTATTTTTACTTTTATTTATCTTTCTTTGGCTGAATAATGCTTTAGCTTTGATCAAATATTGGCAAAAACATCCAGTCATTACAGGGACATGTGCATAAGGAGCACATGTATCTATAGGACATTTCCAACATTCAAACAAGCCAAGAACAAATTAGGCAACTCTGTCTAATTCTGTGCCTTTGAATTAAGAGAATCTGGATGAAGACTCTTCCCACACAGGGCTTGATATACCCAGATATGGCTCCTTTACCCTTGTTCCACAATTTTTAAAATAGAAGATCATCCACCGCTGAATGCAGGTAACCCATCTTAGTTTCAATAAGAACTGTCTGGGTACATCTCTGCAAGACATCTGGCCACTAATGAGAAAATGGGTACATAATAAAACAGATTGTTCCTATTCTTCTCACTGACTCAGTACCAACATGTACAAAGTATTCCAGTTTGCCAAATATCTCATCAAAACATTTTCTCAAAATATGAACAAAGATCCCTCAGAAATAATCGGGTCTGTTTCTCTGGGCTGTTGCACAGAGTGGATGAAGATATTTCAATTATTGTGAGTGGAAAAGCACTTGCCATGATTCCCAAATTTGATTAGATGGAAAATCCAGACAGCAAATTAACATACATTTTATTTTAGAATATAAGTTTATCAAAGAAGAAGCAGTCTGTGTGTGTTGGAGGAATGCAAAAGACCATTTGCCCTGTCTGTCTGTTTGTATAAGCATAGCCAGTTTAACTACTACACTGCAGCAGTACCATCTGTCAGATCAGCTATAAGACATGTTTTTATATTACAATAAAGATCCAGTAATAGTTTCCCTTTCATCTTAAAAGAAGTGGGGAGAGAAAATAGTGATTTTGTCTGTCATTTGTGTCTAACAGCTGCCTCACAGGTGCCAGACTAATTTCTATCTTTTTCCCCAGGAAAATATACAAACAAAAAGATCATCAGCATCACCACCACCATTACCAACCAAAAAACCCCCAAACAAAACCCACAAACAAACAAACAACAAAAAAACAAACAACCCCCTAAAAAAAACCCCCAAAACCCCAAAACCACTCCTCATGACCCTCTCCAGCTTCCTCATCCCCCAGCAAAAACTGGGTGCCTGAAATATTCTCTATCTTGAGTAGCAGTTTCTGAACTCCCCTTTCCTTTGTGTGATGAGAACTTGGAGCTGATGGGAGCTGTGTCACAATACTTCTCTGTTTTCTGGCACTGCTTGGGATGTGGTGGGTTCTCAGCTTCTAACATATAACACCAAGTGTTCAAAGACATTTCTGAATTATTTTCTGCCTTTTTCACACCTGATTTTCAGACCCAAGATTATTTGCTCATATAGTCACATTGTCTGAGTTGATTTTATTTTGTTAATTAATATGTATTTTTAAGTCTCAAGATATCTTAATTTTCTTCTCCTTTTGCCTCCCTGAGAAAGATAATTTATGTCATAAGAAGCTGAAAATTTTCTCTCTAAGGGTTTTCCTAGAAGAGCAGGAGTCCTGAATGAGAGCTGGACTAGTGCAGTGTGCTACAGTCATCACTAAGTTCACACTTCGTAAATGAAGTCTAGAATTGCACAGTGCAATAATTTATGCCTGGTGAAATATCATATTAGGGCCATTAAGTTATACAAATTAATTATCTCCTAGACTTCTAGGTCTGTTCTGTGTCTGGCTCCAGAAATAAATCCCGACAAAGGACAGAGGTAAAACTGCTCCTGTGCTTTAAAGGGAAATGGCTCCAATGTGGCTAGGAGATGGGATATGCAGCAGGGCATTGGCACATGAAGCAGCTAAGATCCTAAACGGATTCCTTTGTTTAAGATCATTAGGCCTTCCTGTGCCTTAGCTTGATGCCCAAACAATTGAAGTAAGAGCTCTTCCACACTTTATTGTTCAGTAAAATAGAACAAAGTATTTTGAAGTATCATGAATAGCAGATTTTTTTTGTCCCTGAAAATATAATCTTAAATATATAATCAAATCTTTTAGTGAATATTTTTGGCTGCAGCTTCAATGTTGAGTGGCAATGTCTTCAAGGTCACAAGGCATGACATGACATGACAGTTTGGGGTATGTGAGGGAGATGCCCTTTCCCCGGGGTGCTCATCAGACCACTCCCATGTTCCTGGCTCTTTGTTTCCCTTGATCTTTGCCTGGGGACAGCTCCTCTCTTGGGTGTGCATGGAGATGACATGGCCCCTTTCCCTGAGAGTCACAGGCCACTGCAGCTGTGCCTGAGGTCTGCCTTCATTGCTTCCAGTAAGTCAGCAGTAGTTCCCATGCAAGTGCTCACTCTCCTGGGATTGCCAAGTGGCACTGGTGGGTGACCTTTCCCAGGACAGCGCTGAACAATGGGGCTTAATCGCCTCCCTGCTTCTACTACAGCATCTGTTTCCCTGTAACATGGCTCCTGCTCACTCTAGCAGGCAACTTTCTTCTCAAACCTTTTGAAGATGTTGTATTTCAGTTGCAGTACTTCATAAAAAGCATATTGGAACAAGCTAACCTTTAAGAGAATTTTGCTGACCTGCATTGAGTTCTTTTATAATTAAATCTGGCACACTCCAGCAATAGGTTCTGAGTCACCTATTCACATCACAGCAAGGAACTACTGAGACCTCCAGCCTTTTGAAATTACAAAAACATTTTGTAAGACAATTTTCTATGTTGATTGAGTTGTAGCTACCTTGGGAAAAGTCTCTGGAACCTTTAAAAGAAACAATTTCTTGTCAGCTCAACGTGACACTCTTAAAAGACTGAGTATTAGGAAATGATTCCATTAAAAAGGAAAATAATTCTTACTGAAACTTTTAGATGTGCCAAATCCCTATTGACAAGACCTTTCACTTACCACAAATGAGATAAATGGAAATATCAATGTCATATTAGGTAAGCAACTAAACGGAGAGAGTGAGTTTGAAGAGTCAAAGAAACCACTGGGAAAAGCAGAGCATATCTTCAATGGGCTGAAGAAATGAAAAACATTCTTCAAACAGCTGCTTTATCAGGATGTGAAAAGGCCAAGCCTTTATGCTGCTATAATTTATGGATATCTCCTGTTTGTAGGACAAAGTGAAATAGAAAAACTTAATCATATTTCTGCTGTAGGAAGAAAAGACTCGGTTTCCCTTCTGTTTAAAAACTCAAATTAATTTTAACTCAATTGCTATCTGTATGGCTACCAAGTATGAAAAACTAGGCAGAGGTGCACAATGTAACTTTGGAAGCACACTTGCCAAAGACAATGGTAGCAGGAACTCAAAAAGCACATCTAAAATTAGGACATGGCCCTAAAGCCCCAGCTACCAAGCTTTTCCCTCCTTTGGGGGAGTTAGAAGTAATTGCAATCTGGTCTCTTCAGCTTTTCTTTCCGCTTTGGCTTTTATACACATACTATCATCATGATTAATGAAGACATCATCATGCACTAAAAATGTTACATTTGACAAGTGCTTCAATTAATGCATCAAATATTATGCTCAGTTCAAATTCCCTGAACCTATGAAGTTCACTTGAAAGCAAAGTCCTTCCTCTGGGCAAAGCTCCCAGCTTTCATAGCACTCTCATGATTGCTGTAATGGAGAGGGGAAATAATGACCACCCTTGTTCCCAGCTGCAATTTCTGATGTTTTACCATAAAGTAATTTCTAGAATCAAAAGACTGTATTGCTTGCTACATTTTTTTTAAACAGTAGTGACTTCTGGTGGGTCCTTAAACTCAGCCTAAACTCATTTCCCTGTGTGATATCCTGAAGAATGACTTTCCTAGCCTGTTGAAAGAACATAGTCAGAACCAAGTGGAGAACCAAGTCACTGTTGTGTTGTACTACAAATCACATTGTTTTCCCTGTTCTTACCAAATTTTAAATTATGACTTAGTCAATATTTTTTTAAAGAAAACACCAACCCCCTATTTTTCTTTCCTGTTCTTAGAAATGTGTGGCAGAATTCAACCTTGGATGGCTTCAAAGTGTCTACCCAGCCACTCTCTCACTCCCCCTCTTCAAAAGGACAGTTAAGGCAAAAAAGTTTATGGGTTTTGATGGGGACAGGGAGATCACTTACCAACTACTATCACAAAAACCAGACTCATCTTGGGGAAGTTTAATTTAATTTCTTGATAGCTAAAAATTTATAGTTAAGTAGGATAGTGAGAAAGAAAAAAATTCTCATACTTCTTCCCAGGCTCGACTTCACTGCCTCATTTTCACTTCTACCACCTTCCCTCAGAGCAATGCAGGGGAATAGGGAGTGGTGGTTGTGGTCCTTTCACAGCAATTTATCTCTGCCACTCTTTCTTTTTCATTCTGTTCTGCTGATCTGTGTGGAGTTCCTCCAATGGGCTACAGTCCTTCACAAACAGCTCCAGTGTGAGTCCTTTGCACGGGGTTCAGTCCTTCAGAAATGGACATGCTCCACATGGGCCCCAGGTCTTGCCAGAAAACCTGCTCCAGCATGGGCTCTCCACAGGAAGGCTGAAGAGAAGCTTCCTTCAGGGCATGTCCACCTGCTGAGGTGTGGGGTCCTCTGTGGGCTGAGGTGGATGTTCCTTCACTGTCAACTCCCTGAGCTGCAGGGTGACCTCTGGTTATCCGTGTGGGTTACAGGGGACTGGAGCATCTACTTCCCCTCCTCCTTCCCTGATCCTGGTGTCTGCAGAGCTGTTTTGTCCCCATTTTTTCTCACTTCTCATTCTCACAGCTGCTGTGCACCATTTTTTATTCTTTCCTAAACACTTTATCAAAGAGATGCCATCAGTGTTTGGCTCAGCTGTGTCTGGGTGCATCCTGCAGCTGGCTGGGACACAGGTGCAACTCCTCTTTTTTTCTCAGAGCGATCACCCCTGCACAGTACCCTACTATCAACACCCTGTCAGTGAACCTAACACATCAAGGTCATCTGAGAATCTATTATGATCTGGTTATTAAAATTATTAGAGAGATGTCTCTGCCCAAATTAAGGTGCAAAGGAGACCATGTGCCAAAGTCAATAGTATGGATTTTATTTAACAGTAATTGTGAGGTGGAGAGAAAGAGAGATAGAAAGAAATAACAAAAGTGAGCAGGGAAAGAGAGTGACAGAGACAGATTAAGTAGAAAATATCACCACTCCATGGATCCCAATGGTGTCACCTTTATTTCAGGTTGCCTGAGGTGGCTTAACTTGGAGTCCAGAGTTCCAGTCAGGAGGCATGTTCAGGGAGGGATGAGTTTTGGTGGTCACAGATTCTTTTTACAGTTTTGCCATAATTGGCAAAGAGTTCTTCATAACAATATTTAAACCATTAACCATAACATTCCAATCTCTCATAGAATCTTGCTGGATACTTCAGATATGGCTTAAAGGTGAAAAGGTGATCCTGTCCAAATAAGCTCCTCCTGAGTGTCAGTAGAGCACATCACTAATTTTCCCTTCAGTTATATCTCATTACTTATTTTATAGAATTCTGTTATTAAAAAATATATTATCATCTCTGTACTCTTAGCAAGCAGTCACTTGTGGTTTGAAAGGTAATGAACCCACGCTGAATGATATTCACATAAGAAGTTATGGTGGGGAGCTGGTATGATACTGGTAGTAGGTGTAACAAACTACATGGGTGATTTGTGGCCTTTATTTCCTGCAGATGCTTGCAGTTGGCTGGAGTTTGCTCAGTTTTATCTGGCTGTAGCTCAGAATTCTCTTTCTGATGGATATTGAGAGTGTTTAATTCTGAGGTTCATAGACAGTATTTGTCTCTTTAGGTCTATATTGGCTATGGTCTGCCAAAAGGAATTTATCTTGACAGCATGGCTGTCAGTGTTCCCAGACCAAAACAGGCTTTTGTAGAGAAGTGTGAAATGTGTGCCCCAATTTTCTAGGCTTTCCTAATGCTTGCTGTATGAAAGGCCCTCTGTGAGTTTGCCTATTCATTCTGTTCAAATCACTGCTCAGAAGAATGGGAAACCTTTTTACTTGTCGTCTCATTCAGAGTTGACTTTTTTAATAGATGAGCCTTACAGATAAAAGAAATCCGTTTTCTTTATTCTGTCAAAGTGAAGGTTAAGACAAGGGTTCACAATTTTGAAAACAAGACACAGGGCAATGAAATGAATTATTAACAGTGCCCTTGTATTTTGACTCACAATCTTTCCACTCCTGTTACATTTCCCTTTTGAGATATCATTTATCAGCTGGACTGAGAGTAAACCTTTGCATCCTTTCCATCTATGCAAGATGCTGAAAACCTTTTTCCTTAGTATCTGACCTTTCTTTGTGTCCCTCAATCCCTTCATTTCTCTCTCCTGTCTTTATTTCCCCCCTTCCCATCCCTTTTTCAATCAATTGATATACAGATTTATTTTTTTTAATAAAAGCTGGGATCTGGGGAATACATCTCTTGCTGCCTAAACTCAACCGTCCAGCCTGGCTTATTCTGAACATAGATGCTAAAACAGGCTCATTTCACTGATCTAATTTCCCTGCTGTTATGCCAAGAAAATGCATAAAGGGTTTGTCCATTCCACCATACCATCCTCACCATAAGCTACTGCAATGGGTTTTCATTCACCCAGTTCATCAGACCTACTCCAGATGCAGCCCAGATAGCTGCTAAGTCATGTGCTAATGCAGCAAGGCTTTGCTTTGTCTAGCTGCACTAATCTTATGCACTACAATCCTTTGTGAATAATACAAATAAGAAAACAACTATACAAAGACATCTGTGCATTGAGTCTGAGAGCTCTGCCTCTTCCCATATTTTCACTGAGTGCCTACAACAACACAGAATAATTTTTCACAGAGTTTGATTTCAATCCCTTCTTTACTGTTGCAGCAGTACAAGATGAGCATTTGTTCTTCCTACATTCAAAACCTACTATTTTTCTGATCGTAATTTATGTCCACTGTACAGAATTATCTGACTAGAGCAAACATTTATTTATATTTCAATTACAATCAAAGAGGCACAGCAGAGTCTCTTCCATTTCCTGCTTCTAACTTAGCTGTATATGTTGTCACTAAATACAACATTTCAGCTGCTGTCAGACAACCTGCTTTCTATTATGAGTTTTCTCCTACAAGTAAAAATTCCATGGAAAAAGAACTGTATATGCAGAGCACAGCACTGGAAGCAATGATTTTATGTTTTGTTGCTCTGCTTGAATAAAAGCTGGATTCATGTCTACTTCTTGGGTTTTTTTCAGCAGCTTTAAAGTCAAGAATGAGGGCGGAGGTCAAGATGTTGCTGTTGTTCCTTTTTATGAAGCAGAGCTGAAATTCAGCCTACTCTGTTCCTGTGCCTGTTGTAGCAAGCACAGTGTCCCTGTATCTTCCTCTGCCTCAGGGGCCAGCGGGCACTTGTGGTCATGTGCTAAACCCTCCTCCCCTGTGAGACACGGTAGCCTCATCCGTGTCATTTTCTGGGTACAGTGCAGGTATGAGGCCTGCAGGGTGCTTGCCCTCCTGTGAAGGCTGCTTGGGTGCTTGGTCTGGGCTAGCCAGGCACATAAACATGCTCACAATTCAATGGGATGGATTCTCAAGGCCATGCTATGAGCATAGCCCTTGGGGCTTGCAATGGCCTCAGGACTTTTCATGGGTGAGGAAAGTCTGGGGGCACAAACTGCCCAAAAGGAATATTCAAGCTGACATGAGGGCAATGGCCTTTGAACTGTGCAAAGGTGGACAAGCAGCACTGGATGAGTTACCTAGTCCTGCTGTGACCACAGATTAAGGCTTATAGGAAAGCCTTCCTTCCTCACCCAGATTCCATGTGACTCTGACTCTCTTACTGGGGAGGACAGTAAGAGGTGCAAGGGCTGCAGGGAACCTCAGTAGTGCGTGAGTGGCTTGGCAGAGGCAGGCTGTGCCAGTGTGGCCTCACTGTGGTGCTGTGAGGGGTGGTTGAGGCACTGGCCATGAGATGACTAGGTTACACTTTTGTGGTCAATCTGTCTTTCTCATTCTGGCATCTCTGAGCAGCTCTGGGCTGCTGCCCGTGTCTGTCTGCCCTGGGGAGATGGCTCATTACTGCAGAGAGATCTGTGCAGCTCTGTCTCTGCTGAGTTTTATAAGTGAATGTTTCCTTTCCTTTGTTTGGAAATATGAATTTGTGTCCCCAGCTACCTCGGTGGTTAGCTTCCTCTATAATTAACAAGTGCTTGTGCTTTCCTCGTGGGTACAAGTGAATCTCTACTTCCTTTCCACTACATGCCGTATATTTTTGCCAAGGCTCAAATGCTTTCTAATGAGGTACACTCCTTCACTTTCCTAAAATCAATGTTTCTAAACAGGATTAGCAGTGCTGTAATAGACTTCAAAATCTCACAAAAGAACTGAGAGATAGGGGGCTCCAAGTTACCACTGACAGTCTAGATAAGAATATGTTAGTTCTATTGTTGCAGAAAAAAGTTCAATTTTCCCTCTTTACTCAGATAACAAGTTCCAATATTGTATCTTATAGAAATAATTTACATAATTACAACTATCATTGATCTGTGCTGTTTTTCCATATTGTTGAAAGAAAATATATTTATCATAAAGTTAAAAGACAGCTTTTTTCCCTTTTATATATGGATTAGTTTTCTGTTCCATTTGCATGCAACTAATGGAATGCTTCAGAACTTTAAATTATACTTTCTTAAACTTTTATGACCTTTAGTAAGTAATAAAAGGTGTTGCTGATTGCAAAGTGTCTGTCTAAAAGACATGTGAGTACATTTAATCTCATGACATTATAGACTATTTGTTTCCCAATCTCTTCCATGTGCCCAAAATCACAGGTTTGGCAGTAAGCCTAATAAAAAAAATGCTAGTTTGATGGAGATGGAAAAGTAACTGGAAAACTCCTTCTAGGTCATCGAGAAATGTCTGTCATCAGGTACTTGTCTCTTTTAGAAAGAGGTACCTCAGGTTTTGCATGGAGGATACTTGGCCTGACTCACTCACTGGTTACTAAAGGTGGGACTGGAACCCTACAGTTCTGAATAGCAGAAATATGTGCATTTTGTTTTCAAAACCAGTCTTTCTTCTGATGGTGATGGTCTTTTCAACTCCTAAACCCATATTTAGTTGTTGTTGGTGTCAGGCTGCCTTGACTTTAAAAAACAAAAAGATAAACAAAAGGCTCTTCTTATCTCCCCTCTGCTTCTGCAGAAGATGCAGGATATGCAGAGCTTTTGTTTCTAAATTTAGACATCTGAATATGGCTATAAGAGGACAAAACTGGCATCTGTTAAAAAAAAATAAATGTGGTGAGAAAGCTTTGTGCATATTTTTGATAGATTTGCTAAGTACTCCTGCCAATGTAATAATCCTCCAAAATAATCCTGACAATTCACTGAAGAGGCCAAGAATCTGAATCATTATTGATTTTATCCTTTAAATAAAATTCATAAATATGTTTTTAATTTGCTGTGACCAGTGAAATGGAATCAACACATTGCAAAGGCAGAAATCTCTCACTTGGCTATAGCTTGGGATTTGCTAAAGGCAAAAAAAGAACTGCAACAATCCATTGATTTCAGTAAGCTGTTAACAAAACTTGTGATCATTGTAGTCAGGTACATTATTTCCAGTCAGTTCATGGATTTTCACACTTTCACTGCATCAACATTTCAAACAAAAGCTTCTAGCCTAGCTCTGAGGAAACGTGATCCTGACTAATGCAGGAAGCCGTGCATGTACATACAAATATTTACAAGTACCATTTAGGAATGCTGTATTTTATTTGTTCATATGGGAAGGGAAGAACACATATAGTAATAACTCACAGTGCTGCAGCTGATCTTTAATAACTTAGTTGTGGAACTAAATAAATTTATTCTCCATGTCTGTGTTAGACAAGTTTCTATCTTCTCACAGAATCACAGAACAGATTGAGCTGAAAGGGATCTTTAAAGGGGCCTGAAATGAGAAGGGACATCTTCACTTATATCTCATTCAGCACATACTGATCCTCTCTCTGATCCTGCTAGCTTCTGTGTGCCACTGAAAGCCAAATCAATCACTGTAACTTGGTATGGATCTTGCTTGCATCAGTGCTACCTGTAAACTTTTGCTAGAGAATTTCTGCCAGCCATAGGAAAAGCCAGTAAGATATTCTCAGGTATGGTACCAGTCACATTGAGCAGTGATGCAACAAAGATTACTTAACTGCCAACAGAAATGCCACTGTCAGGTCCCCTTCTGAGTTCCTCAAGTGCCTGACCCTTTGAGGTGCCCAGGGGCTTGCCCTTGCAGCTCTGCCTCCCTCGCCCTGTGGTGCTGCCTGTGGCTGGCAGGGGCGTGAGCTGTCACCCGGGCACACTGAAGCTGCCAGGGCAGCGCTTTGCTGCTGCTGCTTTTGTACTGCTGTTCTTGTAGACTTGAGTTTGCACATTGAAAGTGATTGCCACCAGCAGGAGTGAGAGTTTCCTTCTCTTCTTGTTGAAAGTCACTTAAATCACTGGAGTCTACTGCATGCCATAAGCTACAGATTATGTAAATACATTTTTATGTACTTAAGCTTGTCTCAAGCCCATCCCTATATTTTTTAAGAGGTACAGAATACCAATTTTCTTTCACCTTCCAGTGACTGGCGCTTCCAGTGAAGTCCTTAGACAAAGTATTGTGTAGATCCAGATACTGAAAGTAAATATAGAAGACAAAACATAATACTATCCCTGAGGCGCTGAGTTTTTAATTGAGATTTAATTGAGATTTTTTAAAAAAAGAAGCTCATGAACATGAATCAACATTTGTCAATGTAGGCTCAGGCAGGGATCTCCTTTGTGATCTATTACTGTTTGTTATGGAATTTCTCTGAAGACTTTGCACCCAAGCAAAAATTAAGTGATCTGAACTGGAAAGGCCATTCACAGGTTGCTTAAGACAGATGACACCAAAACAGGAGTGTTGCTAGGGAGTGTTGACATAGAACTTCATAGGAAATGTTGCTGTAGAAAAAAACTAGTGATGAAACTGAATTTCAAATTTTGAAATGGGATCCAAATTTAGAGGACATAGCTGTTTATGTGGACACAGAGACTTCATGAATTGGATTCAGTGTAATTGCAAGGCTGAATGTTCTAATAAGGAGATGAAGTTGCCCTTGTCTCTTGAGTACAAAGAATATTGGAGCATTTTTACCCAAAGGGCTTACTTTGCCAAATTTCAGGAGAGACCTTGTTCATACAAACAATTAAGAAAAGTCATTAGGAAAGTCTTGTAAAATGTGAGACCAGTTTTAAAATCCATTTTCTTAACTACAGTTGGAGTTTTATCCTGGGCCTCACATGCAAGTAGAAGTATTGACAACATGATAAGAATTACAAATATATAAATATTAAAGCAGGAGGAAAGGAGGAATCCAATCCTTTATTTTCATCTGTTTTGTCCTACAGTGCTGAAAATTCTCCTAATAGATTTCCTCTGCGTTAAATAAAATCAGGGTGGCAAATGCCTCAACTTATTTATGACATGGGTGCCTACCTTCTCTTTGTAATGGGAACAAAGTCCTGAAGCCTCCTGTGAATTGTGGAGCACTTTCAATTGCCCATTACTTCAGTAGGTTTGATGAAACCAAACATTTCCCAGGAGCAATTTCTATTACACCAGTTTTCAAAATTACAGAGCGCAGAAAGCACTGACAGGGTGTCATGGGGTTCTGTGTCAATTACAGACCAAAATTTGAGTGGGCAATAGCTTAGACCCACTTAGTTTTACTAAATAGCATGACAGAAATTGTTAAAAAACATCCACTGCCTCTGTAGAGTGACCCATTTCACTTATAAGGGAGGGTGGCTCAGCTTTTGGGTAATATATATTTATGTGGAGTTTAGAAAATCAAAACAAAAATAACCAAAAAGTAATTGTGAGAGTGATATTCTGTAATGCTGAAATCCAGAGTAGAGGTACAAACAAACAAAAACCTGTTTCTCACTGAAATATAGAGATTAGATGAGCAAAATGCAGACTGAGATTGAATCTTCTTGGAAAAACAAGTTAAAATCCTGCAAATTACCAAAATGAGAATAACAGCCAGTTTTTTTGCTAGGAAAGATAGATCTTTAGAGGTTATAATTAATAAAAGGTAATTTGAAACCATCTTACTATGAGACTCTGTCACTGTGTGTGTTTTTGCTGGGATAGAGTTAATTTCTTCACTGAAGGGGTGGTTAAGCAGCGGGAGAGGCTGCCCAGGGAAGTGCTGAACTCACCATCCCTGGAAGTGTTCAAGAAATGACTGGACTGACATTTAGGATGGGGATTTGTGCTGGAAACAGTGTTGATAACACTGGGATCTCTCTGTCATTGCTGAGCAGTGCTTGCACAGAGTCAAGGCCTGTTTTGTGCCCCACTCCATGAGAGAGTGGACTTGGGGAGTGCATGAGTTTGGAAAAGAATACACAGCTGGGACAGCTGACCCTAACTGACCCAAGGGACATCACACACCATATGGTGTCATGCTCAACCACAAAACTAGGGGGAAGCCTGGCTGGGAGGCTCCTGCTGGGGAACTGGCTGTGTATCAGTCAGTTGGTAGTGAGAAATTGCTTCCACTTGCATGACTTTTCTCTCTTTGCAATTTCAATTTCATTAAAATTATTACTATTCGTACTACTACCACCACCACCACCACTACTACTACTACTAATATTATTATTATTGAATGGTTCTTATTGGAATCCATGAGTTTTTCTCACTTTCACTCTTCTAATTCTCTCCCCTGCAGTGCCACTGAGGGAGAGTGAGCAAGTGGCTGTGTGGTTCTTAGTTGTCAGCTGGGGTTAAACCATGACAAGGAGCTATATGGGCTTTCCAGTAATAAAGCACAGTCGATAACAAGCGTTGCTGTTACAGCTGCTGTCTTCCATTTCTGTCCAATTCATCTGTCTCAGTGCCTGAAGCTGTTCAGCAAGACCAAGGGAAACAACATTAGCCTCTTTATTATTTATAACTCATTTTTTCCCTGATAACACTGCGGTACCATAAACACCGTTTCCATGGAAACTCAAATAAGACAAAATTACCATGGATATTATTGTTTATACCTCTAGGAATATAGGTATCTAAAGTTTCAACCTGTTCCAGCTTGACAAAGGAATGCAGAAGTGAGTGGTATTTCTAATTACTGGGTAATATTGGTTGAGTTGAGGAATTTCTCGAGTTACAGTGCTGTGTGTTGCAGTCTTGTTATCCAATTACATCTCATACTTCTCACCAAGTTTATTTCCTTTGAAAGCTGTTCTTTTAAAAATGCAATTAGGAGATCCTTGTGTCTGTAGACTTTGGTGATGCTGAATGGTGCATTACATTTATGTGATATGGAGTAACAGCATTTAAGGATTAGGAAACCAAAAATGTCTTTGTGGGTTTTGTAATGGAGACAGATAAACCTGAGGCTATATGGGAAGTTAAAAGCAAAGTTAAGTGATCTGCACTGTAAAGCCCATCCACAGGTTACTCAAGGCATAGCTGAAAATGGAAATATTTCCTTTAACAGCTGGCTGGAAAAATGAAGACCCTCATTTAAACTTCAAAAGCCAATTACCCCTGGTTGAATGATCTAAACAAAACATGGAATTATAATTCTATAGTAGAATCTAAAAATCTAAAAATGAGCCAAAGGAACAGCTTTAGCAATACCACAGTGGTAGGTATTACTATCCTAGTAGTAGGTAAGGAGCTCTTCTCTCTTTTTTAATAGAGAATTTTACACAGCTAATGTTTGTCTTTTTTCCATTTATGTGAGAACTAAATTTCGGCAGATCTAGGTGATCCACTCAATTCCCTTATGTGAAATAAAGGGGTGCCTATCTCTTATTTCTCCTAATAAGAGACTTAGTGCCCTTTAGCAAGTAAACCAAACAAGCTTTGGTTCAAAAAAGCAGAGCTTGAAGAAGGATGTTTGTCTCATTTTGTGGATTAGACACCTGAAAGGTGTTAACTGCTGCTGCACTGGACTATTCATTATTTATGCAAGGTGGAATTTTATTAAAAAGGGAGGCTTAGAGGAAGGCATCTCAAGCTGTCAATAACAAGCATAGTGTTCTGAGCACTGCTCTGTGAAAGAAAGCCAAAACTATTCCTGCAGAGGTGGATTAAAGGAAAGTTCTTTGGTGAAATAGCAAATCAGAGCTGAAGCTTTTTGGAGAAGGTCTGGGACAGAGTTAGGGAATAAAAGCATCAGATTTTTAAATGTACTCCATTCTTTCTTTAATTTTCTTACCAAGTGCTTAGGACAGAAATATTTATCCTTTTGGTTTAATGGAACATGTTGACAGACTTGAACAGAATTTTTAACTCTGTTTTTTTGAGAATTTAGATTTGTTTGTTTGTTTTCATCAGAGCCAAATCTATTTTGCAATCAGTTGCTTTGCAAGCATGTAAGTGATTGATAGCGCCAATCTGCAGAATAATGCCATGAAACTTTCTGCTTCTCAGCCAGAATGGCTGCTGTTTCCTGCTCAAGGAAACTGGAAAAGCTCTTCTCTCCTTGGAGCAGAAAGTTGTCTTTTTTTTTTTTTTTAATTACCTCAGTAAAGGTATCTCTTGAGTCAAAAAGGGTTTTTTTGCAAGACAGCACAGGAGAACTTCATTAGGTTTGTGGAAAGACTAATGAAACATTTTTTTTGTCTATAATAACAAGAGTCAGTAAAACTATTGCTCTATTCTAATGCCACGCTACAGCTTCATGTTGGCAAAGGTATACTTTTTGCTCTTCAGAACCAAATAGCCAAAGAGGGACCTACCCATCTACCCAGTTCTTGCTTCATAGTCTACTCTTGCATGTTGCTGCATTTCACTTTGGATATTATTGTTTCCTTTTGTTTTATGAGATGTGCTTCTCATTAATTTGTGTCTTTTGAACCAATTCTCCATAGAACCAAGGATGAGATCCAGCTGGATGCTCACTGGATTGACAGATACATTACAGGACTTAGGGGAAACTTGTGCCTTTCTAGAACAGCAACTGAGTCTGTGTTTGCTCAAAGAAAAAATGAAGTAAAGAATCGACGGACTGTATTGTCTTGTGATAAACTAAAAAAAAATCTATTTGTTATAGATAAAGCCTGCAGCACTTCAAAGTCTTGGGAAGAACTCACTGAAATACATGTGTAATTCCTGCTTTGGATGTGCTCTAAACTGTGAATAAATGTGCCTGGGACCTCTCAGACAGCTGTGCCCACTGGCATTCAAACATTTCTGACCACACTTTCAGCTGCCTTGAAAAGGTAGCTACACACAAGCTGTTCACTGGCAGTGTGTGAAGGTGTGTGTTGCTTCCCCATCTGTGCCCATGAACAGGTTGGCAGATTGCTAACTGGGGCAGCCCTAAGCAATGCCATGGGCTGGTATTATGATTATTTTGTTCATCTTCTCAGAGCTATTCCTAACAACTGTGTTGTTTACTGGGGTACATATAGCCTGTGACTTCACCAGTCCATTTCTGTGTTCAATCAGAAAATAATTCAGGAGGAAAGGAAGCTCTGGAGCCCATGTGGTCCAATCCCCTGCTCAAAGCAGAGTCACTTGATTTAGAGCACTGAGTTTCAGACCTTCTCCATCCAGCTACTGAAATTCTCTGAGGATGGAGAAATCTGCTTGGAAAGTCTGTTCCCATGCTTGGCCACTCACTTTGAACATCTTTGTCCAAGTAGGTATGGGTCACATCTCACTGATAAGCATCCTAAACATTCTTCAGGATGCCCCTCTGCAGGCAACATATTCTTGCAAGTAATGGCCTGGATGTTGTAGTGTACAGGCACAGGTGTGAATTCACAGATGCATGCTCACATTGTCTTCCATTAAGTGACACAATGGAATGGGCTCTCAGCTCAGCCCAGCATATAGGTGGAACCCAAGAAGATTAAACACCCCTGAAGGGGTATCATGCAGTGGTGAAGAAAGCCTCTTCTCCACTGCATAATATACCTTCAGGGGTATTTAATCCTTAAAAGGATTAAGAAAGATTTCAAGACTCCACAGCCCCTTTTGCTTCCTTCTAGTGCCCCATTTTTGTCTTTATTTTTCCCCTTGTAGTCCTTTGTGTTGTAAATTTTTGGTAGTTTTTTAGCTTCTCAGATGTGTACAAAGAGATTTGCTATGGTTTAGAGGAAGGAGGTCAGTCTGAAACAACCAACCTCAATAAGAAATGGATCAGAGTGAATGTGGGTCTGTGTGTTGTGGTTGTTTGGCCAGGTTTTGGTAGTGGGGGGCCACAGGTGAAGCTTCTGTGAGAAGCTGCCAGGAGCTTCCCCATGTCTGGCAGAGCCAATGCCTGCATCTCTACGACTGATGTGCTGCTGGTAAAGGCTGGGCCAGTTAGAAATGGTGGTAACATCTCTGTGATAACAGATTTAAGAAGGAAAAAAAAGGTTATTGCACAGATGTAATTGCAGCCAGAGAAGAGTGGAGTGAGAACATGTGAGATGAGCAACCTGCAGACACCAAGGTCTGCAGCAGGAGAGGCAGGAGGTGCTCCAGATGCTGGAGCTGAGATTTTCCTGCAGACTGTGGTGAAGACCATGGTGAAGCAGCTGTGCCCCTACAACCCATGGAGGATCACAGGGATGCAGGGATCCACCTGCAGCCCATGGAGGAGAACCACGCCAGAGCAGGTGGATGCCTGAGAGGAGGCTGTGAAACCATGGGAAGCCCATGCTGGAGCAGGTTTTCAGGTAGGATTTGTGACCCTGGGGGGAGCCCACACAGGAGCACTGAAGTACTGCATTCTGTGGAAGAGTGACCTATGCTAGAGCAGTTTGAGAAGAGATATTTCCCATTGAGGAGACTCCACGGTGCAGCAGAAGAAGGACTCTTCTCCCTGAGCAGTGACAGAAAAAAGATGTGATGAACTGACCATAACCCCCATTCCCTGTCTCCCTGTACCACTAGTGGGGAGGAGGTAAAGCTTAGGAAGGATGTAGGTTGGGAGAAAGTGTTTCTAACATGTATTTTACTTCTCATTATCCTGTTCTGATTATATACATTCAATTAACATCTCCAAGCTGAGTCTGTTCTTCCCATGATGGTATTTGGTGAGTGATTTCTCCCAGACCTTATCTCAACCCATGAACCCTGAGTTATGTTTTCTCTGTCCTGTCCACTTGTGGAGGGGAGTCGTAGATTGGCTCTGGTGAATGCCTGACACCCAGCCAGGGTCAGCCCACTACAGTCTGCAGAGCCTCAGGGAGAGCAGTCTCTGTAGTGCGTGCCTCCTGTTCAGCTGATCACCTGCAGCAGGTCACTTCAGCAAGCCTCAAATTCTGTGTGCTTTGATGTCATTCACTACAACATCATGAGCTGGCTAGCTCCTTGAAGGTGTCTTCCATTACATTCTGTGAAAACATACCATTCCTGGCTATTTTTTCCTTACCAAATGTTAGCATGGCTTTGGCTATTATTTCCTCTAGAGAAAAGAATTTCATAAACATCAGATTTTGCTATGGGACAGATTACATTGTTTTCAGCAAGCCAGGGCAGAGGATTTTAATCATTAATTAAATTAATTACACTGGAAAACAGACTAGCAATGGAGATGTTAGCCCAGCCTCTTGATTTCAGATGCAACAAATTCTTCTAATTCTCCACTCCACAAGTGACATCCATCCCCATATCAGCAGCTCTGCCAGGGCTCTGAATGTGGCAGGGCAGGGTGGGGAAGTGGGACTGGGGCATGAGGCCAGGGACACTGGGATTGGGCAGGGCCCAGGCTCAGTGTGACATTCACTGAAATGTGTCACTCACTGCCAGGTCTCTGTGACCATGGTGCCACTGGAGTCTGGCACGGCCTTGAAGGGCTGCTCTCAGTTCACCATCTAATTCAGTGATCTTCTCTGCCTTAGGTCTCCCCACAAGAACATGCACCACTGAACTCTGCCGTGTCCATAGAAACTATAAGGAAACAAAAGCAAAACTCTGGCATCAACCTCCGTGCTTATGAATAACACCAATGCACTTTGTCATGCATAGCACTCCTGTCCCATCAGTTTTGTTGTCTTTAAATATAAGTAGTGGTTTCTCTGAGTCCATGCTAATATAACTTAAAATATCTCTGTGGAAAGAATTTGGATGATTTTTCCATCTACAGACAAGGTCTAAGGCTAGCTCTGGTTTTTGTTTCTAGGCTTTCTCTTTGACTGCATAGCGAAGCTTTATGTTACAAGATTAATCATACTGGAGATCATGCTATCTCCTTGTGTTAGCCTCTCTTATCCAGATTAAATAAAAAACTATGTCATCAGGGATTGGTTTATGTTATAGAAATTACTTTTCAGTTATATTGTGTGCCCTCTAACTTGGGATATTTCAATACTTTGGTATTTAGACATGCTGAATGGTATGATGTCAGAATGAAAGGAAATGGCCTCAAGTTGCACCTGGCAATGTTTAAATTGGATATGGGGAATAATTTCTTCACTGGAAGGGTGGTTAGGTATTGAAATAAGTTGCCTAAGGAAGTGGTGGAATCCCCATGCCTGGAAACAGTCAAAAGGCACTTGAATGTGCTGCTTAAGAACATAGTTTAGTGGTGAACAAGGTTGTGCTGGGTTATCAGTTGGACTTGACGGTCTTAAAGATCTTTTCCAGCCTTAATTCTTCTATGATTCTGTGATATTTCCTATGGGAAGATGAAAATGAGGGTAAATAAAAATTGTAAAGATTGTGTATTGTGAGATATTTAAAGTATATTCACAGAAGAAACAAAATAGAAATTATTTCCCATAGCATTGCTTAATCCTGGAAATTTTATAGACTTCTGGCACAATTGTGACTAACCATTTCCTTTATTATGATTTATTTAGTGATGTCATGGTACCATAACATAGGAAAAATAGTACATAATTTTCAATGAAGATGCATCTGTTTAATTTGATGCAGGTTTTTTAAAGACTCTCGGTACATAATGATTTCTTTCAAGTCACTAAATTTTTTCATAGCTTTCTAAATCATAGTGGATTTTCTCAGATACGCTTCTATGGCAGTGTGAATGAATGAGAGCGTGTTGGGTATAGTACCTTGAGATTATTAAAAACAGTTCCATTGCTTTCTAGATGTGATTGAAAATAATATTTCTTTACTTCTGAATAAATTTTACCTCACCTGTCTTTTGCCTCTGTCTGCTACTACTTTTCTGAGACATTAAATGGGTTTTTGAGATGTTTTGTCTGTGAAAAAGAAATGAGCTTTATATTCAGGTCAGCATTGCGGTCGGGGAAAAATTGTCCTGAGATTATTATTTTTCCATAATTGCCTTTTTCTTGGTTGTTTTTGAACAGCTTTCCTCCCAACTCCCTCTTATTCAGGATGCTTGAGGTGGAGAAAGGTCCCTTAAATTCTATATATAGCGTGCACCCCATGTCATCTCATTCTCCTGAGTGTGAATAGCTTGAATCTCAGGAGGGATTCATCCCACTCCTTGCATTGCCTTGCATACATTATCAGTGTTGGCCAGTGTGTTTAGTGTGAGGTGAGCTGCAGGAGGCTGGGTGGTGCTGCTATTGCCTATTTCCTGCTGTGGAGCTGCAGGCAGTCAGTGTGCACAGAGAATGAGATGCCTTCCTGAGTCAGTGACCCCTAACGCACCTAGGGCAGAAGCACATTTCCTGTGAGGCTGTGTAAAAGGCGGTGATTTTTTTACCTGTGGTCTGTGGATCACTGAAGGTGTGTGAAAAATTGTGGAGGAACATGCAAATTCAGAGCACACACAGTAATGCCAGTTCCAGGAAACGTGCAGGGCTGCAGTTTCTAGGCAGGTTGAAAATCACTGAAATAGTCTGTGTTTGGAAAAGGCTCCCTCACCACAGGTAGACAGGTGCACTTGTAGGATTCTTTTGTGGGAAATTCTTCATCAGTCCTTTGGCCTTTCTTACCCTCTGAGTATTCCTTGGCAGGCAAATGTGAAAAGGACCAGAAAAAGTGTGTGGTAAAGTTCAAGTGGAAATATTTGATAAAAAAGGAAATGTACATCTTGTTGATCTATGCTTTTTCAGGTTATGTTTAA
Source organism: Anthoscopus minutus (assembly GCA_013399455.1). NCBI lineage: Eukaryota > Metazoa > Chordata > Aves > Passeriformes > Paridae > Anthoscopus > Anthoscopus minutus. The sequence continues at coordinate 68,522 of VWYI01024290.1, read as the reverse complement.
TGATGTCTGATCATTCGAACTTCAAGAGAGCAGCCTTTAGAATAAAACATATTTTATATTCATTATCATGACAACTCTCCTCCCTCTCCACTTCCCCTGTTGAGGCTGCATGTACTTTGTTTAATAATAGAAATTCTGATAAGTTTTCTAAGAGAACAAAACCTCTGAGAGCACAGTTCAATTCATAGTTACAACTGCTGCCTGAGTGTGGTGCTTTTTATTAATTTTTGAGGCAGCAGTCAATTATTGAGTCCTCAGACTTTTTTCCTTCTTGTTGAAGGGACACTGGAAAGCACTACATTAAGCATCCCCTCTAACAATAAAGATATCTGAACCTCTCCATCAGAAGGGTTCTGTATCCAATTATTTGCAAGCTCCTTGCAGATATGATTCTACGGAGTAATGGAAAGCATATTTCAGTCATTCTTTGCACTGATAGTAATTTAATAAAAATAAAAAGCTATTGATTTTTTTGATAGCTGTGTTAAAAGACCACTGCAATCTTGGCTTCACTCTGCTGTTGGCAAAGCATTTGCCAGCAAGTAGATATTTTTACTTTTCCTGGAGCACTATTTATTAAATGCTATCTTAATGTGTACAGATGATTAGATTTGTTCAAGCAGGGGAAGATTTATAATACCTTCCTGTTATTTAACTTCTCGTAGTCAATTCAGATGTTAGAAGAATTTACAGAGATTTATCTCCTGTACTTTGTGATTTTGTTTATTCCATTCCTTAAGCCAAATGTGCCTCTGAGGTTACTGAGCCAGCACTTACTGGGCAGGAGCTATTTTTGATGGAGATAGAAAATAACATTCTATTTGCTGCCTCTTATTGAAGTAACTGCTTTAGGATGATAGAGGAATGTCACCTAAGCTATACAGTAAACCTCAGCTTGAATAAGGAATTAAATCAGTAAAGCTCGACTCATGTCAAATAATTTATTTGTTTAAAAGAGTTGATCTACTCTAAACTAAACTGCTCAGGGATATGCCTTCTTAAAAACTTTTCATATAATCTATTCCCTTTAGAAGTTTATATTCATCTACATTCACCATAGCTAGAGTCTACACAATTCTTTAAGTGAGTGATGATTTCAGATGTTGAAAAATTAGTTACACACTTTCATTGCATTTTAGGTGCACTTTTATCTCTCTAAAACAATGTTTTCTGTGATGCTGAAATATAAGAATTTGAAATCCATTTGTCAAATATGATTAATCCAGATGCAATCCCAGAACATTTATGCATGGGCACGTCTTTGTTCAGGGAAAGGCAGCGAAGCTGGTGAAGGAGTCTAGAGGGTAAATTCTATGTGGAGTGGCTGAGGGAGCTGGGGGTGTTCAGCCTGGGTAAAAGGAAGCTCAGGAGTGACCTTGCCACCCTCTGCAATTGCATGAGGCTGTAGCCAGCTGGGGGTCAACCTCTTCTCCTAGGAAAATTAAAGGACAAGAGGATACGCATCAAAGCTGCACCAGGGGAGATCCAGTATTTGCATTAGGGGGAATTTCTTCACAGAAGGGGTTGCCAATTGAATGGATTGCCCAGGGATGTGGTGGAGTCACCATTCCTGGAGGCATTTAAAGAAAGACTGGATGTGGCACTCAGTGCCATTGTGTAGTTGACAAGGTGGTGTCCAGTCAAAGCTTGGACTTAATGACCTCAGAGGTATTTTCCAACAGATTGATTCTGTCCTGTGATCTTCACCTCTAACTCTTAAAGATTTTGAGTGTTGGTTGGGATCAGAGTCATCTGTATTTCCATATATGCTGGTTTTGACTGGCACAGACTTTATTTTTTTCATAGTAGTTAGCAGGGGAGCTATGTTTGGATTTGTGCTGGAAACAGTGCAGATAGTAAAGGGATGTTTTCGTTATGGCTGAGCAGTGCTTGCGCAGAGTGCCTCTCACCCCACCCCACCAGTGAGCAGGCTGGGGGTGCACAAGGGTTGGGAGGGGATACAACCAGGACAGCTGACCCCAGGTGACCCAAGAAATATCCCACACCATATGGCATCATGCTCAGCTTATAGACCTGCGGAAAATGGAGGGAAGGCAGAGACATTTGGAGCTCTGGTGTTTGTCTTCCCAAGCCACCATCATATATGATGGAGCCTGGCTTTCCTGGAGATGGCTGAATACCTGCCTGCCCATGGGAAGTGGTAAATTAATTCCTTGATTTGCAACAAGGGCACTTGCAGACACACCTTATCACTCAACTCTCCAGAGAATTTCAAGGAAAGGGAGGGGCACACTGGCAGGGTTCATATTAGATACCTATTCCATCTCCAGGATAATGCCAATTGACTCAGACAATTTTCAGTGTCAGTGACATTGTTCTGAGCAATGTCATTTGTACTTTTGTTTCAGCTTTATACACTAATATCAGGAAAGAGTCATAGGATATCATAAGCTTTATGCTCAGACCCTAGTATGTGGATGATTTTGTGTATACATCCTGACCAGTTAAGGACAGTAGCACATAGTCTTCCAGGTGGAAATCACACACAGGATGAGCATGAAAGGGACCTCTAGAAGTCATCCTGACTAACCCCCTGCTCAAGCAGAATTTAGAGCTGGTTGCACAGGACCATGTCCAGACTGGTTTTGAATATCACCAAGGTGGGAGACTTGACAGCTTCTCTGGACAACTTGTGCCAGTGCTCATCCACCCTCACAGTGAAAAAGGGTTTCCTGATCTGGAAAGAAAACTTCCTGTGATTCAGTTGGTGCCCATTGCCTCTGGTCCTCGCACTGGGCACCTCTTCTGTCAGTTTGCTTTCTACCTGGGTGGCTCCCAGCATATACTGGTGCATGGAGTTTTCCCTCAGGTGTAGGCTGAAGAATAAGTTTGCAATTCTCCTTGTGGAACTTCACTATATACCCTGAACTGCACCATCTCATATTTACGGAAGGCAAGACTGCCTTTGACCCTCACATTTCCAACAAGACCCTCACTGCTAGGAGATCCAACACAGTGTCTTTCTTCATTGACTCCTCATTTGAACAATGATATAAAGGACCTCCTGGATTGCTTTTGTCCTGTCCTATTGTCTTCCAGAAGATTTGGGACGATGGAAGTGTCTCTGAGAGACAGGGCCTGTGAATGTGCAGCTAAATGAATGACTTGCAGTAGGCTAGTAATCTGTGACTGCCAATGTCCTTCCTGACCATATGTTAGGAAGTGGGGTAGGCTCTTAAGGAACAGGACGCTTATTTCAATTGCCTCATTGTGGTCAGGAAGCATCTGGTCATCTCTAGATGGCAGCTGGCACCACTGTCCTGCTCTTCAGCTGTGGCACAGCAGTGCAGTACTAGAAAGCCTGCTGTGACAATTGCTGTGATGAGTCATGCAAAATACTATTTTATCTCCTTTGTTCTGAATTGACACCACCAGTAAGAATCCTAATTCTAGAAGTTTGGCATGCCCAGCATTATAAAGTCATCAAAGTCACATCCAGTGTTCAGTGTGCTCTGAGAGAGGCTATGACTAATGCAATCATGAGAAGTACTTTCTGTCTCGCATTTGGAATATCAGTGATCACACTGTAACTTACGCATGCTGATACTGGACACACCATACATATTATGTCTGTGTGTTTCAGAAGCTGGGTATTTTCCTTCAGAAACTTGTGAAGTTTCCATACTTTCCAAACCATGCCATATGTGACAGTGAAACAAAGGAATGTGTATATCCATCACGGTGCACACATCCTATGCTGAGTACTGCATCCCCAATGAATAGCTCAGGTACAGCCCAGTTCTAGTCAGTTTTCCCTCTTCTACCAGTGAGGCAGATTTTGTGATACACTGAGGAGAGCCCAAGATCTGACTGCTGTGGTGGGTGCAGGAGATGTTCCACTAAAGTCAGATGGACACACACAGACAGGTCCAAAGAGATCAATATCATGTGATCTCACAGTAAAATGATATGAATGCTAGCTAACAGATCAGGTAGATCTGGAGCTAGAATTTCAGGAAAGAAAAATGAACATGGGATAAATTTTGTACTCTATACTAAAATAGTGTAATATTTAGCAGGTACAGACATTCAATAATAGGTCATAGTCTGGTCCTGCTGCTATTGAACATGTACATCATAATAGGTATCTTTTTGTTGCATTGCCAGTTTTCAGGAAGAAAAACAGAGAAGGTTTTCACAACCTTGTATAGCAATGATCAAATTATGAATTTGAATTTCCTACAGCATTTTAAATAGGAAGTGAAGTGTTCTTTTAATTCTTTTACGGCTGCTAGCTGTTTACTTCACTGAAGCAGGGTATAGTTTTTATGAATGATGACATATAACCCATTTTCTAAAAATACTTTGGATTTTCCATGTAATTTCAGTGTCCATGGGTAGTTGATAGGAAGAAATGATATAACAGCCTTTTATGTTTTTCCCTTGCTACTGTGGTAGAAGCTGTTAGACCCATCAAACTGATAATGAGGAATAGACCTTCCATCAGCCCTTAACTGTGAAAAGAAAACCTTCCCAATTACTGTTCAAATTCCCTGCCTTCCTTTGCTTTACCCTGATTTCTTTAGTACTTAGGTTTTTTTCTGGCACACGGTGTATTTTTCTAGCACATTCCCAGCTAGGAGGGAGTGCATGTGCCCCACCCTGTTTTTGTTTCATGTTCAATGTTTTCTGAACAATTTTCCTCTAATTGTAGCCAGAAGTCAGCCAGCAGCATTCAGTTTTGATCCTTTCCTGTACTGCTTTCATTGCTTACACCTGTTATTTTGCAAAAGGACTTCTAGAATAAAAAAGTGATTATTCGGACTTTTTTCAAGTTCTACTCAATAGCTGCTAGCAGTTGCTAGGATAGTTTGATATTTGAGCACTTATGACCCAAACACAAATGCTGTAATTTTATAAACAATCACCAAAAGCATAATGAAAATATGTAATTAGAATGCTTAGTTTCCCTAGAAAACCTCATTTATTTCAGATAAAAAATTATTATTTTCTGGTGAACATATTTTTTTCACTATTAATGAAACTGCTTGTGTTTCATACCTTTCTCTTCAGAGTGAGTAGACAGCAAGAGAGACTGATCTGATGAGATTCTGACTTTAGCTCTACCTTACTTTATAACTCAGAAGCGCAGTTAACTAAATCTAAGGTAGCCCTCCACAGCTCCCATCAATGTCTTTGGTAAGAAATAAGCATATCTGGGACATGACTCATCTGGCTTATTTTAGACTGCTCCTTTGGGATGACATGAATCACACCTAAGTGGCTCTTTCTCTGAGCTGATTATAAAAGACACTGATGGTGACTGGGTCAGTCAATTCCCATCTTTCCTGTACACATTCTGCATCATGGGTGATTGATGTGATTGCAATTCACACTAACTCAGCATCTGAACTTGACATTTGATTGCTGATGTCTGAAATCATAAAATCATAGCATCATAGAGTCATTGAGGTTGGAAAAGGCCTCTGAGATCATTGAGTCTAACCTTTGACTGAACACCACGTTGACAAAACGTAGCACTAAATGCTACGTCCAGTTGTTTCTTGAACACCTCTAGGGGTGGTGACTCCACCACATGCCTGAACAGCCCATTCTAATGCTTGGCAGCCCTTTCAGTGCAGAAATTCTTCCTGATGTCCAACCTGAACCTTCCCTGTGCCAGCCTGGGGCCATTTTTCTCATCCTGGTTGCCTGGGAGAAGAGGCCAACCCCCACCTGGCTACAACCTATTTTTGGGAATTTGTAGAGAGGGATAAGGTGTCCCTTGGCACTCTTTTTCTCCAGGTTGAACAACCCCAGCTCCCTCAGCTACTCCTCATATTGTTTAGTCTCCAGACCCTCCACCAGCCCTGTTGCCTCTCTCCGGACACATTCCAGCACCTCAATGTCTTTCTTGAAATGAGGGACCCAGAACTGAACACAGGATTCGAGGTGCAGCCTCACCAGTGTTGAGAATGGCAGGACAATCACTGCCCTAATCCTACTGGTCACACCATTCCTGCTAGAGTCCAGGATGCCCTTTGCCTTCCTGGCCCCCTGGGCATATCCTGACTCATGTTCATTGTCTGTCAACCGGCACCTCCAGGTCCTTATCCACTGGGCCACTCTCCAGCCACTATTCCTCCAGCCTGTAGCACGGCATGGGGTTGTTGTGACCCAAGTGTAGGACCTGGCAGTTCAACTTATTAAATCTCAAACAACTGGCCTCAGCCCATTGATCCAGGCTATCGAGATCCCCCTGCACATCCTTCCTACCCTCCAGCAGATCAACACTACCACCCAACTTGTTGTAGTCTGGGAACCTCCTGAGGGTACACTCGAAGTCCTCACCCAGATCATTGATAAAAATATTAAACTGGATTGAAATGAAAAAGCAGAATTTTTTTTTCTCCAATTATCTCTCTAATATGGGAAATCATATTTTTAAACATAATAGAATAAATTCTATTAAATAAAAGTATAAATAAACAAATTGGGTAATTGTATATTTAAACAAAAAATATGAGCTCTTTTTGGTATCTTAGGCAGCTATACATTCTACAGGAATCATAGAGAACTGCAAATTAGTAGCTTGATGAGTCACATATTTATAGAATTTGTTAGAATTGTAAGTGCAATGAATGCTTTCCCTTAAAAAGCATCGGAGAATCTTTGACAGATACAGTGAAATAAAAGGGATATTTTGGAGGGTGCTTGATGGGGATGATAAGAAAAAGGACACTTCCTTCTTGCTCCAAGGTGAGGTTTGAACTCAGGCAGATATTTCTGATAAAATCTGATACATAAAGTTCTGAATGGCTCTTTCTTTTTCTTTTTTTCTTTTTTCTTTTTTTTTAAGTGATATTTAATGGCTGTTTGAGCTTCAAGAAATCAAGTAGATGGAAAATGCCTGTAGTTCACCTGCTGCTTTTAAGCAGCAATAAATGTAAGAGTGAATTATATTTTCTTTAGTACAGATATGCAGAAAGTTTTGCCTGCTTCTGGTGTTGAAAGAAAACATGTAATTGTCACTTCTGCAAAGGAAAATATATGTGTGCAATCATGGAGTCTTTTTTTTTTGAGGGCAAACCCTAAGTGGAGGGAGTGGAGGGAATCTTTCAAATCTTCTGTGAATACCACTAGCTCAGACTGTTGTGACAGTCTTCTGCAAACACAAAGACCATATCACATTACAGAGAACATAAACCATTTCTCAAAATACTTGAAGAATCTTCTGGGAGCAGAGCAGTACCAAATGTAGAGGGTTTACTACAAAATCTCCTAGCCCTAGGCACTGAAATATTGCTCAGCTTTCTCAAATAAATTCACCTCTTCATATAGTGAGGTTGTAGATGTGTCAAACTTATTTGGAAAAGAACCTGTGCCAGTGAAAGTGCCTGTGGTTGTCCCACATAGACATAAGTTCCTCTTCTGGTGTTGCTGTCTTCAGTGATGAGGGTACAAAACAGAGACACTTCATGGGATCCTAAACTTTCCCCCTCCAGACAAAATATATGTCTTCTGAAGGTAGTCCTGATTTGAAGATTAAAAAAGCCTAAACCTTATTCCTCCTGGACTATTAATACTGTCTTGTCTCCATTTAAGTTCTATTGTCTCCACATCCCTCTCCACAATTAAATTTTCATCAATTTCTTCAAAGAGAAGACTTAAAGAAGACACTACAGGTGCTATCTGGGCTTTGATTCCCTTATCTTTCTACTACTCCTTTCTGTACAAACCTCTCATTTGTTTTTCTCCATTTTGCTTCTGTTGTCTCCCAGTGTCTTCAGATGCCTTTCTTGTGCTCTGAGTGTTAACTGAGAGAATTTCCCAATATTCCACACTTAAGATACCCACCCCACAACTCTCACCTACCATTCTAACCCCTTTGCAGGCCTTCCTTCTATTCCTAAGCTTGTTGTTTCTCTAAAATTTTATCTCATCTCCAGTCTCTCCTCTATCCCTGACATATCTCTGAAACTTCTTTCACCGAGGCCTTTGATAACAGCAGCTGCGTCTTAGATCTTTTCCAAGATGTCAGGCTCATGCAGCATGTTTAACCAGGCTTTTCTACCTTAATACTTGCCCTTCCTCAGGGATTCTGTCCTCTCTGGGCTTCTTTCCTACTCTCTAATCATGTTTTTTGGAGACAATTCCCTTAACATCCTCTGGGTTTTCAGTAGCTCATTTATGACCCTATCAGCATGAATTGTCTTTGAATAATTTCATCAGAAAACAGAGTTCTGGTCTCTAAGAAGACAGACAAATAGATTTTCTCTTGTACCAAATCCTTTCTCTCTTTGGTACTCCCGTCTGAATCTTCAGTGATACATTTTACTTACCTGTGACTAAAGGTAAACTCATTCTTTCAGGGCCACTTGGCAGAGATAGGAGTCCTGTTTGTTCAGTCTTTAGTTGGTGGGGGAATGCTGCAGCAGTATGACAGTTCAAATGACAAATAACTGTAGAGTTGAACTAAATGGAAATGAATCAATATTGAAATGAATGGTGCATTACCTGTAAGAACACTTACATAAAGAATATTTATTGTCATTAAAAAATCTGCATTTGAGTCGATTTTTCCATCTAGTTGAGCCAATGTCTTTGATACTTCCAAAACCAATAAGTTTTGGTGATGTTGAGTGAAAACATTTTATGTAAATATTGATCAACAGTATCAGATGACATGCATGTTGGGTTTTGAATACAATTTGGAAAAGAAACCTTTGAAAACAATTTGCTTTCTTTTGATTTTCCCAGCCTTCTGAAGAATTAGAAGGTCTCTAAATGTAAAATGGAGATATATCATACAGATATGGAGTCAAGGAGATGCAACAAGAATCTTACTGTTCCTTTAGAATTAAAATGCTAATAAAGTGATAAATACTCTATTCCCATCTTAATTTTGACATAAAATTTAAAGTGGTGTACCAATAAATAGTAATGGCTTGTAAAAGAAGTGTTTAGGTCCAACTAAATTTCAATCTAGCTTTTCATTTCAAAGTCAATAATGTGAAAACATTTGCACACAATCAAGTAATTGTGAGGGGATAAAATAGCCTATGAGCTTGCAGGGATCATATTGGATAAACCGAGGCTTTATCTCTCTCTATTGATTATTCCTCCTTTCATTTACTTGATACTCCATGGAAATCTTCTCATCTAGGCACTTGTGTTTTCTTAAGAAGTTACAATCGAGGCTGACAGGTTTATGTCCATTTTTTGCATGAAAGTACTGGAGGAAGATATGCATTTTTCTATTTTATTCTTCTGTGAGGCTTTATTACTCACGATGTAAGACAGCTTCTCTTTGATGTCTCACCTGTAGAAAAATAACACATTTATCTTCATTGCCACCTTTTGATTTCCAATTCATGTTGAAAATAGATGAATGAAGCAGACTTCCAAGGTGATAGTTTGAAATCAGAAGCATAAAATCTCTTAGATTCTAAAATTACCTTCTATATGATAGATTCTAGCCACTAACCTAACTGGCTGCCAAGTCCACCACTGAACCATGTCCTCAGTGCCACATCTACCCTTCTCCTAAATATCTCCAGGAATGGTGATTCAACCACTGCCCTGGACAGCCTGTTCTGCCGCTTGGTAATCCTTTCAGTGAAGATATTTTTCCTAATATCCAATCTGAACTTCTCCTGGTAGAACTAGAGGTATTTCTATTGTTCTGCCACTTCTTACCTGAAACCAGCCTTCATCTGGCTACAACCTCCTTTCAGGGAGTTGTAGAGAGTGCTAAGATCTCATGCTGAACCTCCTTTTTCTCCACAGGCTAAACACCCCCAGCTTCCTCAGCCACTCCACATCAGATGTGCTCCAGACCCTTCAACAGCTCCACTGCCCTGCTTTGGACTCACTCTAGCACCTCAATATCTTGTAGTGAGGGGCCCAGAACTGAGCATAGAATTTGAATTGTATCACCAGTGCTGAGCACAGGGGGACAATCACTTGCCCGGTCCTGCTGGCCACATTATTGCTGATCTAGGCCAGGATGCCATTGGCCTTCTTGGCCACATGGGCACACACTAGTTCATGTTCAGCCAATTGTCAACCAGGACCCTCAGGTCACTTTTTGCTGAGCAATTTTCCAACCACTCTTCTCCATTCCTGAAGTGTTGCCTAGGATTGTTGTAGTGCAGGACCTGTGCAATTGATCCTTCCCAGATCCCTCAGTAGAGTCTTCCTACCCCTACAGCAGATCAACATTCCCCCATAGCTTGGTGTCTGCAAAATGGTTGAGAGTTCCCTTAATCCTCTCACCCAGATAATTGATAAAGATAATTGATAAATATGACTGTGTCTAACACTGAACCCTGGAGAACACCACTTGTGACTGGCCACTGGCTGGATGTAGCTCCATTTACTCCTCCCTCTGGCCCCAGCTGTCCTGTCAGCTTTACCCAGGCAAAAGTACACCCATCCACACCACTGGAAGGTAATTTCTCCCAGAGAATATTGTGGGAAACAGTGTCAAAGGCTTTACTAATGTTCAGACAGGCAACATCTACAGACTTTCTTTCATCCACTAAGTGGGTCGCCTTGTCATAGAGGATCAGATTAGTTGAACAGGACCCACCTTTCTTACTGGCTGGGTCTGATCACATAATCATCCTATTAAACTGTTTATTCATTAGAAACATAATAAACCTACTTGGTAGCTAGTGCTTAATCTGATTATCAGTGCACAGTGTAGTTTAATGTCTCTAGTGAATACAGTTTTTAGTCCAATAATGTCAAACAATTCTATTAATATTGACAAGAAAGGTAGGCAAGTCTTACAAAATTTTACATATCTGTGGCAAGATTTTTCACAAGGTTAATGTTAACAAATTGTAGACAATCTGAAGGTCTGAATGCTAGTGTTACATTTAGGTAGAACTTAAAAATAAATCTGCTACAAATATAAATTTTGAGCATCATCTTTCTCAAGTTTCTATGCATTTCAAGGAGTTGTGTTCCAATCATTTTGTTGTAGTGATTTAAAGCAGTGCCCCAGTTTAAAGCTGCAGGGCACAGAAGAAACATCTTTTCAGCATTTTGCTCTTGCCTTGAACCACAAGTTATCTCTTAAGGTCCTGATGTAGAACAATTTTGTTGTGAAATTGGGAAAAATCATAGCAGAATCATCAGACCTCAGATGTGTTGGGTTTTTTTCTTTTGTTTCGTTTTGGTTTTTTTGATCTGGTAGTGATATTTTGAAGAGCTGGTCACCATAGCAACAAAATAGATTTTAGAGGCTGCAAACAGTTCAAGAGTCTGTTGAACTGACAAAATGGCATGGTACAGACAAAATAGAAAAATCAGTTGTGTGCCTTTTGGGGCTGCTGCAGGAAGGGATAAGCTCTTTCTGTTTCATAAAATTTTGACCTTGAATATGAATTTTTTTTTTCCCAAATGTGAGTATGAAGTGTGTCTAAACATTAAACATGGTTACAAATGGCATTGTAGATGTAGATGTTGGTTTCTGTTGCCCCTAGCAGTAGCCCAGCAAGCAGGGTGCCTTGGGAGCTGACCCTGGGCTGTGCTGGGGAGCTCAGTACATGAAGGAGCATCTTGAGCAGGGCACAAGGTAGCTTGGGTACAGTCCTAGAGCCAGGAGAGGGGCACTGTGGCAACCTTGAGGTCCTCAGTGGCTGGAATCAGGGATCAGGGACCCAGGACAGCCACTGATACAGCTCCTGAAAGGCTGAGTTAAGGACATCCAACATCTCTTGTGCCCCTTGGCTGGCTATTACTGAAGGAGCTGGGTACAATTTTTCTTTTTTCTACAATACATTCAACTGTATTATGAATGTAGGTGATCAATTAAAAACTTGCCTCCTTGAGTGAACATGATCCTGGGATTTTCTGGTCTATGAGTCTCTGTGATTGCTTTTTTTTTACTTGACTGTCAGTATTTCAGGAAAGGTCATGAGTCTAGCTATACTTTTTTCCAGTTCTTTGTCCTGGCTTATATTATTTTTTTCTTATCTCCTAACTAAAATCCAGTACTTTCACCGTATTTCTCATTTTCCTTCTGAGGAGTTAACTCCTTCTTTCTGACAGTTGTCCTGGGAGCACAGAGGAGGGTTCAAGTGTTAGTTTGCCGAGTGTACTTATGTCCCAGAGAATTAGCCAGTGGTAAATGTAGTCCTGCTTTAATAAAAAATGAGTTCATTGCTTTCATCCCCATAGTGAAACTTTCTTTCTTTTATTCTATATCTCAGGCTTAAGATCACATCCATTTCTAGAGTGCAGAAACCTAAAGGGAGGTGGAGATGCAAGGAAATTCTTATCATACCTATATCGTCATCTAATCCTTGATTAATCCTTAAATGAGATTTTCTCAAGTCCACTCTTCCTCTGTACTCAATTGTACTTGGAAGCATTCATGGAGAGGCAAGTTTAGGTTGACACCTGAGATATTCTTCAAGGGAAGAGACTGTCTCATCCAATTCTTGTTTACATGTGATAAGCAGACAAGACCTGGTCTGCTTGAAGAGGTGACAGTCTGGGTTACCAGAAGGTATTCTGGGCTCAGCTCACCTTCAGCCTGTTAGGAATGCAGCAGATCCAAGTTCAAGTTGAACAGTACCCAATAGCCTGGAAAGTGGCCAGGCAATGTGACTGTCATGCTTACATATATTCCTGAAGCTGTTGTTTGCATTTCATGGCAGATGGAGTTGGGATTTTCCAATTTCCTGTAAGGGGAAAGTATCTGGGGCAAGAAGAAAAAGCCGAGTGAATTCTAGCATTTTGGAACAAAGACAAGCCCTGCAGTAAACCAGCCAATACAGAGGTATCTAGACAAAGAATTGGCCACTTATTATCACATTTCTATAATTTATTTTCTTGAAAGCAAGAAGGAAGTGCAGGAGAAAAGAAGCAAGGATGGATGTCATTCAAACATCACTAAGAAATTCTGATCTAAGATAGTATGTTAGAAGAGTATTTAAAGTTAGGAAAATACAGAGTCTTAATCCAACTATTTCCTCTTGAGTTCTTAGATTCAGCAGTTTATTTAAGTAGGAGATTGATTTTTGTTTTTGTGTGTGTATAGCTTTGTATTTGGAGTCAGTCAAACAGCAGAAAATGGTTGACAGGTAACTCTGTCACTAAATTATGGAACAAAAGCTTTTTAAGCATACATATTATATTACAGAAACGGTTAAAATACCTTTCTTTTTGCCCAGCCTCATGATATGCTTACATGTGTGTATAGAGGTATATCTATACCCACTCACACACCCCTCTTTGCTTGAATTCATCATCAAGTTCCTCAAGTCAAGTGCCTCTGTCCATAGAGCCTTCAAAGGCCTGTGATCAGGAGCTTTCCTTTCCTCCCTGCATCTCAAAGCCTGTGCTTCCCCAATGGTGCAGCTCCATTCCAATCTCCAGACAAGAGTGTGCTTAGAGACTCGCAGAAGATTGAAAAAATTTGAGCTGGGGCACAAACTTGAGACCTATGTTATCAACATGACACAGTAGCAAATGCACTATATGCAAATAAATTCCTTTTGCACCACAACTCTTTCATGCTTTTCTACTCCTTTATTTTCAGCTCTGTCTGCAATAACTTTACAGCAGCCTTATCTCAAGCAGCCTGTTCCTTACAGAAAACTGTGGTGTCCTGATAGATCAATTACCCGTTGCTTACTCATAATCAGTTCTTGAGGTCACAACAAATGCCTGCAAGCATTTGGAGAGTGGGAGAGGGCATAAAGAAGAGGTAGGTTGTACCAGTCAGTGACAGGGCAGTACATCTGTCTGGTCTGTGTCAGCATATGAATCATTCATTGCTACCTGGAGAAATACCTGCAAAACAGTGCGGAGCAAACTGAAAATATAACAAAGTGAATGAAGGCAGCAGTACCAGATGGACAAATGTACTTCTCAGAATGGTTTTTTTTTATTTATATATATATGTAACCAGATGGCTATAGTTATCTTGTATTTAGTATGTTGGAAACATTTTGCTTCCAACATGTTCTGACTCTGCTGTCAGTACCAACTGGCAGTATAAGTCACCTCACTTAACTCTGAACCCATAACAGTTAGATTTGAAGTTTAAGCTGGCTGAAGATAAGTCTTGGCTGCTATGGACACACTAAGTGCATCTGCAGAGGAAGCTTAATTTTGCCTTTTTTGGATACCTGTTTTGAAAAAGGTTGGATTGCTATCCATCCATATTTAATCACCTCTTTGCTCAATATATAAGGAATCTAACCTTTGGCTTATGGTGATATGACTAAGTTTTAGAGGGCTGATTATAGAGAAGAGGAACCCTGTCTTAATAATCCATGTAAAGTCTCCCATGCATTGCTATTCTTAAATATAGATTGCAGTTGGCAAGGGCAGAGCTTAACTGTTCTATCATTTAAAAAGGATGTGGTTACCTTATTAATTTTGAGAATCAAAAAGACTTCCTGTCCTGGAGGTGATGGTCCATTATGATCCTTGTAAGAAAAGCACTCAGACTCCAAAAGGCATCATTTAAAATATTATTTATTAGCACTAACTCTGGAGGATAATATAGTATCAATAATCTCACATCCCTTTAGATGCCAGAAACCACAGTTTGTGTGGTTGAAGGGGCCTCTGATGCATGAAGTGCAGACCTTGCCTGTGGAAGAGGTAGGTCTGTTTTGATCATCTGAGCTATTATAGAATTTTCCTACAAGAAAATTCTCCTATTCATAATTTCTACTGTCAAAATTAGGGATTTCTTACCATACTTTTAGAGAAAGGTGGGCTTAGGCTGATGGCCTAATCCCTGGTACCAAGTGGGAGCTGCCTGCAAGCTCCTCTGTTGCAGCAAACTTGCTGAGTTTATCCTGCATCCGAGATCTTTGTGCGACACAACAGTGCCTGAAGGGCAGGCTGGGCTTGCAGAACAGCATGGCACATCACAGCATGGGCCTGGCTGCTCAGTGAACTGCTCAGGGCTTGCTGTCTCCTCAGTCTTCACTCAGGACCACTGTAATATCTTCAGAACACCTGTGGAGCTCATGCAAGCAGTATCTGCATTTGTTTTTTGTGGAAGCTTTGTAAAACTTGTTAACCATGCATGTATGGTATTTTAGGGCATTTCTGCTAAATGTCCTTGTTCCCCTACTGTACGTCCTGGGCTTTTACTCAACAGCTGCAACAAACTAAAGTTAGTGCACATTGAGCTTTGGAGGCCTTAGCAAAGCCCAACACAAGATGCCTCTGTGAAAGAAGCTTAAAACATTGTAATATAAAATTAACAGCTGGGAAAGACACACAGAGCAGTGATCCAGGCTGATTGCTTTAGCCCAGCATAGAAAAGGTAGAGTCTAAGATAACCTATATATCGCACTTGCTCTTAGAAAATTTTGCACTGAGATGTGTGCACCTGTTTTTATGAGAGTCCCAGGGTGACTTTTTGGTCAAACTGACTTCTTCTCCTCGAAGGCAGGTTCCATTTAAGGTGCTCTTGGTATCTCAGTCTCTCCCAAGTACAGATGTGTACCCTTGGAGGCTGTGAGTGAATGGCTTTGGGCCTTTTGAAATGCTGCTTTTGCAGCTAACTAGTCCAATGAGTAAAAAGAATTTCTCCCAGTGAAAGATCAGATATCCTTAATATACATGGTAGTATTTTTACTGTGGAGACAATCATCGTGGCAGATGCTGAACAAATATGCAGACATTCCCTGCTCTGAAGCATATCCGAAGCCCTGGGCATCACCTGCCCTTACACTTTGTTTATGGCTTCTCATCTGTAGGTGTTTTTTCCTGTCCTTGTCTTCAGATCTTTTATTGTACCTTGGTAATAAGTTTTTCCTTGAAATCTTATGCTGAGGTGTGTATTTGGTCTCTTAAAAGGCCAAATAAAAAGTAAGAATGGTTTTAGGGTTGCTCCAAGACAGCTTGGAAATGACTATATAGAGAAACATTAGAGAGATTGCCCAATTTTTTGTTTCAGGTAAGATAGTTCTTTCCGCGTTACTTTCAGCCATCCCAATCTTGAGCTAATAAAGCTCATCTCCCCAAAGTCACCAATTAGTTTCTAATTTTATTGCTTGGCGAGATATCAAATACATTCGATCCCCTCTGGCTCTAACCTTGCAATCGGCCATTTCCCCCTGCTTTTCTCTCTGCAATTATCAAATTACATTTTTTATACATAGTTTCCATTTTTCCTAGCCTCGGTGTCCAGAAAGTGCAACCTTCTCTTCATACTTGGCTGATGAATTTCTTGCTACACTGATTCTATCTGATCAGGCAGTCATGAATTTTTGTTGTTTAAGGAAGTTTCAAAATTTTCACAAGGCTGCTTTTAAAGTGTTTCCAGTCACTCAAGCTTTCTTTTAAATTATCGAGGTCTGTAAATGCGGGTGTTGGAATGATAGGAGCTGCTGCCTTATATCTGTTCCCAACAAATCTGTCCTGTTGAGAAGCAAGTTGAGCTAAAATTCAGTCAATGCAGTCAAACCTCCACTCCACACCTACCACAGCTGCCTCAGCAACAGAGGCACAGAAAGGCTCTTTTGCAGGGTTTTATTCAGCAAGGTGTTGCAGTTGCTGAAAGGAACCCGACCAGGAAAAGAGCCCCACCATGTAGTGTGGGCTGCTTATAAAGGGGAAGGGGTGGGGGGCAGAGGTAAGGGCTGGGCTGAGGGAATTGGTCTCTGGGGAAGGGGGTGGTCACCCAGTGAGGGGACAGGGGAAGGAGAAACTGGGGCAAGTTGCAACACAGAAATCCATGGGGCAGTCTGTTTATCCCCCTCAGGAGGTCTAGCTCTATGGTGAGTACTTAGTGCTGTTTCCAGGGCTGGGGGCCTGGGAGTTGACTTAGATAGGAGAGTTCATGGGATACTACAAAGGTCCTTCAATTTTGTATCTGGCTCTTTACTATAGGAGTTGCCTTCAAAGGTTTTCTTTTGTTTTTATTCATTTTGATTAAGAAATAATAATTTTCAGCTTTAAATTGAGTACATGTTCAGATTGCAGAGGGAAACTTTTTTTCCCCTTAGGGTATGTATCTAAACCATTTATGTTATCATTCATTCTATTGTGAAGGACAGGACAGAAGTCCTCAGTTTGGTGTAGGTTGAGCCTAAAATACTGATTCAGTGTATGAAGGTTGGTTCTACCTTGATCTGGTCACTGCAGACCACTAGTCAGAGTCCTTGACTTTTATCACTCTCAGCTGTAGGCTTGGTCTGGATGAACACCAGGCGCTGCTCCCAGAAACCTGCTAAATTCAAACTTGGTCTGAGAAAAGGGGCCACTTAAATAATTTAATACCTAACAGATGGACTTCCTTAAATACAGAAGTCATCATGATTCTATGGACAATGTCTTTTAGAATTGAGGAAGAGTCTGTGAAAAGGAAAAACTGTAAGTTTCTTTGGCTATAGGATGTTGAGAGCAACTTGGCAATTATAAGTTGTGGGCAAGTAATATGAAATTGGAAGTATTTTCTTCCTGAATTTGAAGTTTCCAAAACTTAAGTCAGCTGTGACTGAGATTTTGGACAGAAAGATTATAGTAATTACAAGTGACATACTTGTTTATTCTTTTAACAGAGGCAGAAAGAGGTTGTTAAGTCATCGGAATAATTCAGATAGAATGAGGAAAAATGTTTTATATAATCATAAATGAATTTACTGCTTGAAGGACTAGCATTTATTATGGAAATTTTTTTGTACTTATGTACCATGCAAATTTACAAGGGTACTTTCAAACACATGCACTCAAGTACTTTGCATAACAGTAATGGCTGCAAACTAATGAAAATATACTTAGGTCAGACATTAAAACCTACCAAAACACTCTTAAAGTAAATCTCAATAAAAATAAATGCCACTATTATCACCTGTGCTAGGATTTAATAAATAAGAGCAGATTTCTGTAATAGTATTTTTATTTTGGATACAAAAAAAATATTCCAACAAGAGTCTATTTGACTGACCCTGTGGTAACAGAGGAAATGTGCTATCAAAAGCAGCTTCCTCCTTCCAGACCTGCTGCACTGAAGTTCAAATATGTGTTGCTAAGTTTAGGGGTAGCAACTTCTGACAGAACTTTTCATTTTTTGAAACTGTTAATTGATGCCACATGCTGCCTCCATCATTTTTCAAATACTTGCATATTGAGCAAACTCAGTTACATAAACATCTTGGGTCTTGATTTTACCTTACAAAGAATTTGCTAAGAAAATGCTAGAGCTTGTTAAAATGGCCACTTTTTCCAATACTTATCTCTATGCACATTATTTAGATATCTACAGACTTCTGGAAATTACATGGTTACTATGGTTATTTAGGAAAAGACAGCTTTTATATCTCCCTAGGTATTTCACGTTGCATTGTGTACCTAGGTGTCTTAAATATCTTAAATATTACTATCTCTGAGGATAATACTCTCATTTCCTCAGGAGTATCCTTCTGTTACTGCATTTCCATGGTTTTCATATTGCTGTACCTCTGTGTATGTAAATCTGATTGCTGGATTGGGTCCTTCCTTTGTCTAGGTTTGATTTCACACATCTGGATCTGCCTGTACTGAAATATATAAATTTTTTTCCTTGGAGAATAATAAATGACTTTAACTCAGCGTGGTGAAGGAGTAGAAATTTCTCCTCCTTCCTCCCACTTACTGCTGTGGCTTATTTGGAACCTCAGAACTCACAGAGATTTTATTTCAACTGTTTCAAGCTTTTTCTACAATCCATGCCATTAATTTGTGTTATTGCTTTTTTGCCTTCTTTCTGTTTATTATGAGGGTCTGGCCTCAGTATGAATCTTGAGAGATTGCCATCCAGAAGCATTAAAGAGATTTAAATCCCTTAATGTGTAATGCTTTAAAAACTATTTAATGATATGCCAATTAAAGGTGACACGCTGCAATCCCTCAATCATGAGTGGCTGCCTAAAGTAACAGGATCCCACGGAGTACATTACAGACACGGCTCAAGAGAAAATTGACAGTATGTCATATTTCTCCTCTTGCCCTTTCCTCATTCCCCCCAAAAATGCAACTTTAAAAAGATAAGGAGTTCAGTACAGATTATTGCTGGGTTGAAAGATGCCGTTTTTGTTATGGGAGAGAAAGTTGTTAAGTGCTTCACACAAAAACAACACCCATCCAAAATTGGATAATTTCTGATGCAGGAAATGTAACTCCTGGAATGGGGGGGCTCTCCCTTCATAAATATTTTCCAGAGAAAGGTATAGAAAGCTATAAACTCAAGCATTACTGCTAGAGATGATCAGTTTTAATGTTCAGGTGTCCTTTCTGACCTGTCTTTATGGTCTACTTCAACTGTTTGCAGCTGTGACCACTCCATAACCATTCCGGGAGGGTGGATGGCAGCTGCCACATTTGGGGGACAAGAGAAAACATAGTCACTTTGGCACACTTGCTACTATGTTCTCAACATTTTTGAGAATCATTTAATGTTTCTCCTGAACCACTCAACCCACTGCTCTGATTAAATTGAATAAAATTATGATGGAAAATGTATTCGGGGCAAACATGAAGCCAAATCTACCTTTAGTGGAATGAGATGCAATTTTTCATAAGATAGGAGAGGTGCACCCTCATATATTACAGATATATTTGAAGAGTTTGCATTCTCCTTCTGTTTAATCAAATGGATGGATTAAAAAAGGCTTTACATGTAGAGAAAGGCAGAAGACAGAAGTGGTTGCTTTTAGTGCTCATGTGAGAAGTGCTATTCCCCCTAAAGTACCACTCAGACGTGGCCCTTCTTGGCTTCTCTGTGACCAACAAAAGTGGCAAAATTAATCCTCATTGAAATCACAAGATTTCATTCCCTTTCTTGAAAGGAAGAATTCTTCCTTTCAGGAAAGGGAATGAAATCTTGAAATTACAGAACAAAGTCTAGCAA
The DNA here is from genome assembly GCA_013399455.1 of Anthoscopus minutus. Lineage (NCBI taxonomy): Eukaryota > Metazoa > Chordata > Aves > Passeriformes > Paridae > Anthoscopus > Anthoscopus minutus. The sequence goes on along the minus strand of VWYI01024290.1, from coordinate 48,685 downwards.
AGGCAAGGAAAAGGAAATATGATGAACAGTAGCTGAAAAAATCCAGAAAATGTGGGACTACAGTGACTACAACCAAAAGGCCCCAGATGACTTGAGGTGAAGCAGAAAGGACCCAAACTTTCCAAGATTACTCCAATTTCAACACTGACATCAGGGAAGAAATATAAATAGAGAGACAGGAGAAGAATTTGAAGAAATTAAATGCTAAGGAAAATTAAGGGGAAATTCCAAAACACATCATAAACTATAAAAGTGAATGGTATGACAAGAAGTGTGGGGATGTGGCCTGAATCTTGCCCAATTAATCCTCATTGAAACACAAGATTTCATTCAGTTTCCTGAATGGAAATTCTTCCTTTCAGGAAAGGGAACGAAATCTTGAAATCAGAGAACAAGTTCTCATAGGGAGAGGAGTCTTCTATTTCCCTATCCTGGAGACTTTTCCACAGGAACATAATTTTCTTGTGGCTTTCATTTTCACTAACAGCAGCTTCCTGGTTTAGAAAATCTCTGCTCTTCTGAAACTCCTCCCATTTTCATAGCTGAGTGAATGGGCCATGATTACTTATGGGGTGTTAATTTTAAGGATAAGCTGTTCAAAGGGAAAGGCTCCCTTCCTTTTTTCTTCAATCATCTTCATCTCCAGAACAGAGGTCTTCTTCTCTCTCTGAGTCACAGGGTCTTCTTCAGTCTCATCTCTGTCTTTCTCTCTCTGTTCAAGCTTCTCATGGCATCGCTGCTTCTTCAACATCTGCTTTGCTTAATTATGGCTGCCTCTGCTCAGATCTACAATTTGAACGCACCATCCCCCCATACTTTTTTTTCTCTCATGAATTAAATGAAATATTGTAGTTTATTGTAGTCCATCTCCATGTCATCACCAAAAGAACTTTCAGCCTCAATACTAGGGCATCTCCTCATTCTCCTTCCATCTGGAACCTGAATTTGTCCTTTACTGACCCTGATGTCTTCATGTTGTCTTTCTATGCATTGTCACTCTGTGCTTTTCTCTCAGCCAAGGGAAGACTCGTGCTCTGCAGGTCTCATCTGTGCACTGTCAGGGTTAACATTTCCCCCAGGCCAGCAGGTGTTGGTGGGCAGTAGCTGAAGCAGTCACGGTGATGGATTGCAGCTGCTCTGGGCTCGACCCTCCGCCCGGCAGCCGCTGCGGGGCTGGCCCGGCCCAGAGCCCGGGGGGATCCTGGCTTGCTGCGGGACAGGGGCAGGGCCTGGTGTTACCGAGATCTCAGCAGCTGTGACCTGGTGTTACCGAGATCTCAGCAGCTGTGACCTGGTGTTACCGAGATCTCAGCAGCTGTGACCTGGCCCAGCTCCGGCCCGGGTCCCCCTGGGCTCCCATCCCTGCCCGGGAGCCGCTGGGGCCCGGCCCGGCCCGGCCCAGCCCGGCTGCGCCGGCCATAGCAGAGCAGGGCCGGCCCCACAGAGCTCCCGATACCTTCTGAGGCCGGAAGCCGAAAAGGGCTTGTGGGACTTCCTGGGTTTTAAAATGTGGTGTTCACAGAGGCAGATCCAGCATCTCAATGGTTTAAAAAGATGTCAATTCTCAGAACTAGCCAGCTATTGGCCTTTCTAGGTGTAGAGGAAGCTCCCAGCAGCTTCCTTCGGGAAAGTAATTTCTGTGGGTGGTTTTCTTCTTTCTTCCTAAATATCAACCAATGTGAAACCAGCACAGCCAGATACCATTGCAGATCTGCATATTCCATCTATTCACTCACAGCCATTGCCCAGTTAAAATCTAAAATTCCCTCTCAGACCACCTATATACAGTGTAGGGCTGAGCAGCTGGCAAAGTTAACAGACTGAAGGAGACACAGAAGAGTCTTACTGTTTCTAAAGTTGTTTTAGATGCTGTTTAGCCTCTAAATAGTAAAGATTTAGCGTAGCTATAAAATCTAGCTCTGTTTAATCATCACTTAGGAATAGTATAGCTATTACAAAGGGGCCTTTGCTGAGCCCTAAACAAGCAGCTCTTTCAGAGATACTCTTAGTAGGCAAAGTATGTGCCTGGCTGTTGGGTTTTGGGGTTTTTTGTTTGGTTTGTTTCACTTGAGGACATATAATGTGCTCATTTTATGTATCTATTGTCTTTGCCTTACCTCATGCTGGAAGGCTCTTTAAAAAACAATTTAAAGCCTCCTCTGTATGGGATGAACCAACACAGCTCACTGTGAACTGCAGAGTGCCTGTGTATCTTGGGTTCATGTCATAGCACTAGATAGCATAGGGGTAGGGCTTTGTTCTCTTCAAAACCAGAATGCCTTTTCAGAAAGCACTTCATTGATAGGAAAAGTTCCCACTTTTTGAAATGTAAAAAGGCCAAAAGTGTAGCATTTTCTGTGCTATTGACATCTCTACTGTTATCTGGTGGAAGAGCTGATAATCAGTATGTCTATGTTGCATCTCATCTGTGGTTTCAGTGGAATGTCTTGCAAAGCAGAAGTTGAAATCTTGAAATTCGCAATTTGTGAAAACAAGACATTCACTCACAGACTGAGATCAAAGTGACAGATGTGAATAAGAGGAAAGTCCTCATCAAATCTAGCCTTTGTTCTCAAGCTAGAGACCCTCTGTCAGACTGTGATCTCATAGCATCACACATTTGTAAGAGAGATTATATTTGGTTACTGCTTAAATAAGAGACTTTGGGGGTGAAATCCCATGCTGGTGAAGAAGCAGAGTAACAGGTGTCACCCTTCCCAAACCATCCAAGATCCAAGAAGAGTTCAAAGAAACAGGGGTAGTTTCATTTACAGCTTAGTAAGAAACCTGAGTTCCCAGGGCAGAGGTCTGCATGGAAATAGTCTTTTGTAAAATCTGTTTGAGACATGCTCCTTTCAGTTTCTAATTTCTGCAGCACTTTGTGACCTTCCTCAGGTCAGTGCAATCATTAGTTGGGCCTGTATAATTTACATCATGCACAGATGGGAATGAGAGGGTAAGGCAGCAGCAGCTTAAAGAGATTTTTGCAAACAGCTATTTAGCCCTCAGGGACTTGACATCAGTATAGTCTTTATCAATCACATTTTGCAGGAAGCAGAAGGATCTAATTGGGATAGCGTTGGTTTTAGTTTGCCTTTTCCATCAAGAAGGCTAGAAGAATTTGGTAATACAGAATGGGCTCTGTAGTGTCATGGGGAGGTGGTATTAACAAAATAATATTTTTGTAAAATTTATTTCCTGCTCTTATGAAAGCATTAAAAAAGTTACACTGAAGACTAACCATTTTGCTGGACAAATGAGAGTCCATCTACAAATAATTAATCTCCTGACTTTAGGTGTCCCTATATAGATGTCTGTGTGGGATCTAGGGTCTTGACTTGCTTCTTCACACAAAGGGATAGGATGCCATTTGAGGCCCTCAGTTATCTCTCCTTATCTCCTGCTCTTGAGCCAAATGGCTCTGGGGCTCTTCTCTCATGCCCAACAGTCCTTTGTATAAGTCTTTGAAACACATCACATTTCTACACAATTTTAAGGCAAAGCTGTTGGATATGTGGATTCAAGCACATGTGCAGTGTACAGGATGAGTTCAATGTGTCTTTGTATCTTTGGAGTTGGGAAATAAAATTCAGCTCCAAAAAGCATAAAAATTAACGAGAAATGATCTCTCTGCTTCACTACCCCAGGCAGATCCAGTTGTGAGCCATCAGTGTGGTTGCTTCACACTCACTAGCAAGAAAATGTCAACAAGAAGCTGTGAAGCCTTCTGATCAAGGACTTTGCCTGTAAAGGATTTAAATCTGGCTTCAACTCTTAATCTGAATTTTTTTCCAGTTATTTATTCATTAATTGTTTGCAGGAAAAATAAACACAGAGCATGCAAGTGATGGGCTATAAAAAGTGGTGTATGTTATTTATGTGCCCATGATTCTCACTCACTGGTCTGATAAATTCTGAATTTGTTGATACAAGGTCAAAGAAAAAAACAAACAAACAAAAAAACCCCCCAAACAAACAGGAATAAGAAAGGGTGAGTGAGGTGTTCATGTGGCTTTCATACTCCTATCCTGTCATTCTCAAAATCCTGTACTTGACACACCCAGCAGAAAGGTAGGTGGTTAGGTGGTAGGTAGACACTAATGACAAAGAAGGAGCTCAGCCAAATCACTGCTCTCTGGGCAATCACTCTTTCAGTAGAGATGCAATAAGAACAAGAAATCATGGACATAGTCTTCAGGGGTAATATTTCAAACATTTAGGTATTGCCATGGTTCCTATTTTAAGCTGAGATCAGAGAAGATCATCTTTTCTCTGTATAATGTAAGTGCGATGATTTGAACAAATCGCATAAAAGACTATTCTGTTAGGGAATTATACTCCACAAGATTTTCTGCTAAGGACAGTTTAAAATATCTCGAACTGGTATTTTCCTCATATCTGTTTAGTTTTACAGTAATTGATATCTTCTAGGTCCCCAATGTAAGATTCTGGCCAAGTGTTTTGTTAAAATGCAATGTAGGGGACAGCTCTGCACTGAAGTAGCACCTATTTTGCAACATTTCTTTCTTAATGTTTTTCTCTCTTAAAACAGACAAATGCACGAAGGTGAAGTTATCTTAGCATCTTGTTTTCAAAATTTTACTATTTGCACACATTGATTAATCCCTGGGTTTCTGTTATTTGAGTGCTGACCACAATAACTTCAGAGTTGAATTATGGTGAATGAATTAGGTATACCAAGTCATCTGGCAAAGATACTCATATCAAAGGAAGGCTGCATCCAGCCCTAAGAAAAGAAAAGATATTACTAGTCTAATCAGCCTCAGTGTCAAAAATATCTTTTCAAGGTTTCTTTGAGAACATCTGTGGTTGGGTGATATATTTCAAGAATAAAATTTGTGAGAACATAAGTGATCTGCACATACAAAGATAACTAGCTATCACTAGAACAGAGTATGTAGTATTTTCTGTTCTCATGTTGGAAAATACCAAAACTATATTTCACTGCAAACTCTTATGCTATAACCTTGAGAAATATGCAACAGCTCTGCAAATCAATCAACAGAATTAGAATTATGCTCTTCTTTTAATATACCTTGCTCTCCTCTTTGACTATGGCAGAGAAAGGATATTTTCGATTAGTGTTTAATCAGTAGGTTCTCTGACTTGGTCTTGAAATGTCACCTCTTAATCTCCCTTGCCTTGAAAAATGAAGATATTGGGATTTGATATAATAGCTTTGTCTGAGAGGTATAGTTCTTCTGACTACTCACCTCACAGAGAGGCTTGCTCATAACCCTGGGCCTTGCATTTCTACTGGCCTGGCACCAGGATCTATTTCCTGAGACTCAATGGAAAATTCAGAAGTTCTCTCTGTGCAGTTTCTTCAGCTTTGAACATATAAATTTGCAGCCACTTAATTTAAACATGCCATCAAGAAAAAAAATGATAGCAGTAAAATACCAGTTCAGGAAAATTGCATGAAGGATATGTGTGGTAAAAGTTATCAAATCACAAAGGAGAATTAAACCCCCTATTTTTAGTGTTCTATTAAAACCAAGCATTTTCCTCTGTGCCCCAATATATTTTTATACAGAAGGAACAGTTAAGTAACTGATTTCATGGACGAAGTTTGCCATATAAGCAAGGAGAGAGCTGCCAATCTATAATGACTTTTTGGTGAACTCTCTGGTGAAAGTGGGAAGGACAGACAAAAAAGTGAGTAGGATCAGCAGAAGTGCTAGTGGTGTCATACATTTTGTCTGCTTTATAACTTGCTTATATTGCAGCAAATCATAAATTAATTTCTTAAAGGCTCATCTGAAGCCTTAGATGATTATTCTTAGATGGTCATTCTGCCAGTGTAAACTTTTCAGGCAGGAAGGTCGCAGCAAATATAGATATAGATTTGATAACTTAGATTAGAGCAGGTGTTGGAGCAACCATGTCTTGCTAAGGAGGACTTAAGAAGCTATTCTGTTTTCCATGAGTTCAAGTTGTACTAAATCTTTGTTCCCAGCTGTACCAGTTTTAATTATCTGAAGTGTTTTTAGCAGTAGTTAAGAGTATGAGTGCTCTGTCCGAAGCCGAGTTGCTGAAGTGGAGGAAAGATTCACAGATTATGTGAAGAATGTAAGTGGTTTTTTGGGACCTAGCATAACCACAGTCTTCACACACCCATGCTGGAACACTGCCAGGGTGCCTTGCTGCTGCCTTCTGTCCTCTAAAATTTGCTTTTCTCCCATGGAATTGAAGTAAGGAATTAAAGGTAGAGGTAAACTATACAGTATTTGGTCCAGTTAAACCATGTGAATGAGAAGAATTTTCCAATCTTAGCATGAGCCTATCTCTAATGATTTCAGTAGACTTTGTGGATGACAGTAGACCAGCACTGAAGGTCAAATCTGAACAAACAACATGAAATTAGTGCAGGTTATTCAAAAGAGATTATTTTACCTAGTGCTTCACAAACAAGCAATAATGCATGCATCTTATTTTCTAGGGTATCATAAAAGTATTTTTTCAAAGTTGATGTTTTTCTCATTTCCTTTACAGTCAGGTAGACAGTTTCCAATAATTTCAGATCAGAGTGCTTTTTATTTTTCTTCACATGCTGATAGCAACGCCTTCATATTTCATACCTAAAAATCCCACACCTGTTTAATCTGAAGGACATTAGGCCTACAAAAGATATGAAAGAATTAAAAAGCACATCCCTACTTACACTTAGCTTGTTGGGTAGAATTCGTGCTGCCTTCTGTATTTGTTTGTTTTTGTGTTAACTCTGAGTAACAGAAATGATCTCATTTTCTGCAGAACACTTCTATACCCAAATTTTTCATTACCACCCTCCCCCCAATACCCCAACCCCCTGCTTCCCTATTTTGTTAAATATCGTGAAAGCTTTGGGTATCATTGTCACGGTAGTAAAGGTAGAACATGTAGACGCAACAACAGGTAGCACCTACTGCCATCATCTGAGCCCAAGACAACTTCAACCAAACCATGAAGGACATCTGAGGAAGGACATCTCCTGAAGAAGGACATCTCCTGAAGAATGTAGGCTAGGGCATAGCAGATTCAGATGGTCCTGCTGCGGGGCTGTCACTGGGAGCATGAGGTGTCCAGAACTCCCAGAGTCAGATCTCATGGCATTCAGGTAAAGTATCATTACCTTTAGAGGGAGTCTGGAATCTCTGATGTAGTGATTTAAGAAAGCATGGAGTAAAGACCTTAAAGTAAACTCCAGATTGAATTGATGTTGCCTTTCATACAAAACGAAGATACTTAATTGCTTATAAGATAGCAGCCTTGAAAAATTAAACTCTTAGTGTTAGATCCTAATATGTGGGGGAGAAATTCTGTGATTAGTAAGGTGGTGTGGGAACATACATTACTTTTTCTTCACAAGGTACCCAAAAGATGAAATTTCAGGAAAATTCAGATGAAGTATCACATAGTCATGGAGGCTGAAAGGGCATCTCTGGAGATTTTCTTGTCTGACCCTTGCTCAAGCAAGACTAGCTACAGCAATTTGCTCAGGACTGCATCCAGTTGGTTTTTTAATATCTCAAAGCTCAAGATGCCTCTTTGGACAACCTATTCTTGTGTTTGGTCAACTTTATGGTAAGAGAAGTATTTTCTTGTGCTCAGGTTTCATGTGTATTCAGTTTGTTCCCATTGTCTTTTGTCCTGTTACTGGGCACCACTGAACAGAATCTGACACTCTCCTCATTCTCTTCTTCCAGGCATTCTACACATTGATGAGTTTCCCCTAAAATTTTCTTCTCCAATCTAAGTAGTCCCTGGTCTCTCAACCTCTTCTCAGATGCTCCAGTCCCTTAATTACTTTCATGGCCCTTTTCTGGACTCACTCATGTACCCCTGGGGAGCCCAGAGCTGGACTCAGCATTACAATTGCTGGATCCACCAGTGCTGGAGAATCCCTCTCCTCAGCCTGCTGCCTTTGCTGTGTCTAATGCAGCCCAGGTGGCTGGTTACTGGTCATAAAGGCACATCTCTGGATCATGGGTGGTCCAGTGTCCCTGAGGATCCCCAGATCCTTCTCTGCAGTGCTGCTTCCAAGCCTGTAGTCCCCCATCCTGATGCCTGGGATTATTCATCACCAGGTGCAGGATTTTGCATTTCCCCTTGTTGAATGTTGTGATGTTCCTGTCAGTCTAATTCTCCAGCCTGGCCTCTGAATGGCAGCACACCATTACAGCAACCACCTGTCCCAGTTTTGTATCATCTGCAAAACTTGTGAAGGATGGACTCTCTCCAAACATCCAGGTAATTAATGAAGATGTAAGCCAATATTTGCCTCAGTATTGATCCCTGGGATACTCTACCTAAAAATTGTGTACAGAGCACTAAGTACATTGAGAAGGTTGCTCAGTTTTACCACATATTTTCCTCAAGTCTGTAATACAGTTTTAGTTGAACTAAAGTAAATCATTCAGAAATCTGTCATTACAATGCTGTTATGTTATGGTGCCAAGGCTGTTAGCTATATATGTTTTCCATATATTTCTGTCTGGTCTCATGTTATTGAATCCTAGCTAATTTTATACTTACTATTCTTTTTTTTTAACACAAGTATAATTGCCATGTGTGAAGATGGAAAACAAATTATACCCAGTAACTTTTTATGAATGACAGCATGCCATCCTCTTAAGATTTGTAGGGTGAAGTGATTCTTTTTTCTGGACTGACTGGAAAAAATATAGAGAAACTATAAGGCCCTTACACATCTGAAATGGAAGATGTGTGGTGGAGTAAGTAGCAGTAACCTTCAAAGGATGGGACCTTCATACGATGGGAGAAGGGTTTCTTTGACTCTAACTGAACTGTGCCAGCCAGTTAAGGAGAAGTTAGCTTGGAAGCAGAGGAGCAAGGGGAAGGAAATGAAATTGTTAGAGTTCAGATCACATACACTGAGACAATAATTTCCATATATCACACGTGAAATTCTTCTGCCAAGTGAGAAAGTATCATTGATTTTACTCACAGAGAGTTATGGCAGAAATGAGAAGAAGCATCATAAATCTCTACCAAACAGTGCAAGTGAACTCTGTTCACCACCATTTCCTCCACTCTCCATCAAAGCAGGAGGGGCAAGAGTTCTCAAAAGACAAAAAAGTGGGGCAATAGTACTAAAAGAGACAGTATTAGGGAAAGATGAAAGGGCATTGAGTGATTTGCCTCCAAGTGCAGATGTGATGCCGTACTCAGCTGCAAACAAGTTGCAGGTATTAAACAAGTGACTGTTGAGCTTCATGGCAGGTGCTGGCTGGATTTTTTTGGTGCCACTCTCTCTGTTCCCTGCTCTGTGTGAACAGTGAGAGAAAGACAAAAGTATTGCCTGCTTGCTCAGTAGGAATTATATTGTCCCTCATTCTCAATGAAGCAAATGCTGGAGACTTTGCTGCCTGCTCATAGCCAGCTCAGGTGCAATGTTTAGGGTAAGGAGTGATGGAGCCTAAGGACACAACTGGCCTTTGGAGTGTCTGGACTCAGTTGTCTCTAAAAGGAGCTTTCCCTACTCTTGCAGTAATTGGTCTACAATCACTCTGTGATTCATACCTCTGGGCTAAGAGATACTGCAAAGAGAGTAAAGCTTGCAGTTCTGCTTTGAGGGTTGATAAGAGGGTGAAAAGTGAGAGTGAAGTACCCCTGTCTAATCTAGGGTAGGTAGTCTGTCTTTCAAATAATAATCTACAGGTTAACAGCAGAAAATATTTCAGTTTGTTATTTCTCTTTCTCTGTGTGTTTTTGGAATATTTTGCCCTTCATCATCACATTCTTCCTCATTGCTTCCCTGTTGTAGAGGAATGGACTTGGGACATGACAGACTGCATGTTGTAAGGAGCTGGTTTCTGTGTGGATCCTCCAGGGCTGGTATGGCCTCACCCCAAGCTCAAATTGAGGAATACTTCTTATGTCTCCTTGCCCAGGGAAATAGAATGGCTTTTGTCACAAGTGAATTTATTTTCTCTTGCCCAGAGTTTTCCTGTCTGGATTGCTGATCTTTGATGATTTGCACTGATGTTATGCTGGTGAAAGCTCTGGGAAATGTTTCTTCAGCTATTTTTTTGCCTCTAATAATCTGATGTGATCTTCTAATATGAGAAAGTAAAGGATCTGCTTTCTGTTTTGGTTTCTCATAAATGTATCTGGACACTCATTAAACATCACTACAATTTACATCATACATTTCTACTTAACACTTAGAGATCAAAGAAAATCCTTTTATTCAATCAAATGAATTTATGGGGGAAAACATAGCAAAACCCTACAGTGGCAGAAGGACAAGGAAGAATAGAAACAATTTCAGTGCTTAGGACTGGAACCTTAGGATTAGATGCCTTTAAGATGGAGCAGGTGTTTTTGTGAAGGTTGGAAGAGACAGGCAGGGGGAGAAGATACTGACAGGTACACAGAATGCAAACAGTAATACTTGTGGTAGCAGCCAGGAGAAAAAGGATGGCTGAAAAGACAGCACTGAGAAAATAAAGCAAAAATATAAGAGAGATACAGTTACCTATCCCTGAAATTCCTCTCTCTGTGTTATTCATTCTACCTGTAAATATAGTGCTGCCAGGGTGCATTGCTTCAATGGTCATTTCTTGGAGTCACAGAATGTACTGAGTTGGAAGGGGCCCATCAGGATCATCGAGTCCAACTCCTGACCATGTACAGGACACCCTAGGAATCACACCATGTGCCTGAGAGCATTGTCCAAACTCTCCTTGAAATCAGACAGGCTTCATGCTTTGAGCATCTTCCTGGGGAGCTTGTTCCAATGCCTAACTACTGAAAAAGCTTTTTTCTAATAAATATATCCTTTATATTAAATATAACTTATATGCCTTTATGTCAATCTTAGACAATTAGGCAACAAAAACCCAAGGCATGAAAACATTGAAGCTCCTGTGAGAGGGAAGGTCATTCTGCCCCAGTTTCATACCTTTCCTCACAAAGGCCTTGAGCCGGTGGGAGAACAGTGCTAATCAAGGTATGAAGTAACAAATAATCCACAGTGGCAGCATGAGGTTATCAGATGAGGTCTCTCACACCCTGACAGTGATTGGATCAGTGTGATTTGCAGAGAATGACAGCTCCTAAGCACTGGCAGAGATGTGAATTCCTTGAACATATTTCACACTGAAATCAGAGGAAAATGTCTTGAGTCACTGCTCTGTGCATCCTGGGATACCTGGCTCCTGAATCCAAGTCTGAGAACACAGAGTCTGATGTGCACAAGGGTATCAGAAGCACTCCCCAAGACACTGACAGACGGGTAGGAACAACTGCACCTCAGTAGTGCCTTCCTGGTGGCCTCCCCTCTGAGAATGCCACAGTTCAGCAGGTCCTCTTCTTGCAATAGAAGAGCACAGAAAGAGTGGACAGCTGATATCACAGCACATCAGCTGAGGTTCCTGTTGCGGCTAATGCTGACATAAGCATAGAGCTGAATAAGCAGAAGAAACAACTTAAAATATGAGGAGTTAGAGATCCCAGAGTAAATACTCCCCAGAATTCTGCCACTTTAAAGCTGATATAAAGCGGTTTACTCATGTAAGTATTCCCATGTACTAAAATGGGATTGGTCGTGTGAATGCATCAGGTCTTGGGCAACGTTTGAGGTATTTTTTTTCTACATATAAGGTTTTAATATTACTATTGTTTTCTTACAATGATAAGCAGGTTTTTTTAGCATGGCGTGTCATATCATTACCTCTTTCTAGTTGGGTTTTGTAAATACTGCTTTACATAACGGTTTTGATATTATTTGCCTCTTACTGTGTCATTGCTATTGTCTACATTTGTTTCAAACTGATGAGAATGTTTTTATTGCAGTTTATTTTACTGACTATTTATTTAGCTGGAATGAGCTGCAAATATATCATGCACAATTTCCTCTCATATCAGTAAATTCTCATTCCTTTTAATCACTTTGTATGACAGCTTGCTTCCTCAAATCCAGTGTATTTTGTTTCCTGCTTTTATCTTTTTCTTTTGTAGATATTGCTGACCTTCATCCAAACACTGTTCTCATAATCAGGTATATAACCATAAACTTTAAGCTTCTTCCTAGCTTTATCCTTTCTCACATATGATGGATGTGCTCTGTTTAAGCCATAGCCACCAGTATCAGCATTCAGGTCCATGCTCTGGAGATAATGGGGAGCTTTGCTGTACCTAAGGCAACTGAGATCCAAGGGAATGTGGCAAGCTGAAAAGAAGAGCTGCAGTAAAAGAGTTTGGCAAACTTTTTCACAGGACAATGACAGTGACTTGCTCAGTGCCTTCTATTTAAGAATCACCTGGAATTAGGCTTTGGCACAGCGCTTGCTTAAGCTCCTTTGAATTAATTGCTGTAGCTCTCAGCCTTATTATTAATGTGTACTTTGTCACTGATAATCTAATTCATGTGTGTTATACCTCCTCCTTGGCTCAAAGTCTCATTAAATCTCCGAAGGGAGATGTGTTGTCTTCCAGCATGCTTGCATTTTTGTGTAAACCTCTGAAAAATCAGGTCCAGGGGCCCTATCTTCAAAAAATTTTACTGACAATCTGCCATGCACTGGACTTTGAAAAACATATTAAGAAAGAAAGGGAACAATTTGTTTAATGAACATTTAAATATATTATTCCATCATATTTGCACATGCTTAAAGTGTTTTTAGAACTGTGATATGTGAAACAAAATTTTATGTACAAATCATGCAAACACTTAATTCAGACCCCAAACAGCAAAGCAGAATATGAATATTGCATCTGACTCAGATGAATCTCAGATGAATTTAGTAATTTTTTTTTAATTTTGGGAAATTAATTTATGATCTCAGACTTTTTCCTTCTGGACAGTTAACATCACCATATAAATGAAATAATTATTTTACTGTTTTACAAGCTCGGGAAAGAGATAATGAATAGGTCAGATAAAATAGCTGAATGACAGACACCTTGTCTTTAAAACAAGGTGGCAGCTAATTAACAGGATACTAGGGTGATAACTTTTATTCCCACTGCCTTTGCATGTCTTCTTTAGGTTGAAAAATAGAGCTTCGAAGCTCTCTTAAACAGATACAAAGCTCCATGCAGGTTTCTGCAGTTCCTGCATGAAGCTGATAATTTTCCTGTCAGAATTTTATACTGTTTTCTAAACTCTGTACCGATGACTGGAAAATGAGGTTTTAATTTTAAACAACCTAACCCTCTGAAAAAAAATAAGGGGATTAAAAAAAGCAGAAGTAACAATATCCAAAAATACAGCTTTAATTAAATAACTTATATGAGGGGAAAAACATTCTATGATACTTTTCATCAGTTCAGGACTGTTAAAGAAGAGCATATTCTCCTAAAAAGGGTTCAGCTATTTTCAGTACCTAAAACCAAATATATATATTATAAAACTGAAAGGTCAGTAGGTGCCTTAAGATAACATCTACTCTATCAACCCCTTGGGAGGCAGTATCAAGATGTATTATTCTTGACCCTTGTTTGTCTAACCAGTGCTTGGAAGTCTCTAATAATGGAGA
>VWYI01024290.1:0-26974 GCA_013399455.1 Anthoscopus minutus | reverse complement strand
AAATGTCTACCTAATTTTTTTCTTCTCAAATGAGAACTATTTTCTTTACTCAGAAAAATGTGTCCACAGTGTATTTGAGAGCTCAGGGTGTGTAAAATTGTGCAAATCAGCTTTTCTGGCAGGCCAGATATCAAAGAACTCATCTCTTCAATGAGGATAGTGAGTGCAAATGATGATGTTAATGCTGAAATGACTCACTTCCAAAATGTAGAATATTGCTTTCTTTTAAAAGGAAAACTCTTCAACCTTCTTTCCATGACCATTACCATTAGGTATTAATCTGATTAGATATCCCTTTGATCCATTTGGCCCAGCAGGAAACATATGTAGAGATAAGAAAAAATAATTTTCTTTAGATCTGTGGGCCATTGCCTTATGTAGTCAAATGTTAGTACAGGTTTTTTAGGTATGTGGATGTGTGTTTCTGCTTGAAATTATTATTGTAACAGAGAAACTAATGGTTCTTTTTTTTGGTAGAAGTCAGTAAGTGCTCAGTAGCTCTGTAAATACCTATCACCTTTTTTTTTTCAAGCCCCCATACCACTCTGTTGATATTTTTAGCTGCATTAAAACCATGGAGATTTTATGCTGGAGTGATGCTGCAGAAATATCTCCATCCATCTGAATGCCTTGTGAATTTTCAAATCTTTGTGTGTGCAAATTATGTCTGTAATATTGTAAGATCATTTTGCAACATTTATCAGCTCTACTGTCATTTCACCATGGAGATGCTGAACCTCTCTAGGAAACTAGGGCAAAACCCATGCTCATGAGACCCTAAAAAAGGTGGTGTGAGGACCTTGACTGTCAGGAGGGACTCCATCCATTCCCATAAAATGTCAGCAGGAATAACAGACCACTACTGCAGAAAACTAGAAAGAACCTTTTTTTTAATACAGTAGACTTTAAAATGCCAGTAATGTTTTGAGTTGGTGTTTTGTAGAACTGGCTCTCCCGTTCTGTCTTGAGGTGTGATGTCAGTTCTGGAACATGGCAGCAGAAGCTGAGCTGTCCTTGGGCGTTTCTGGTTTGTTTGCCCCTTGGGAACAGAGAGAGAAGTTGTTACCTGGCAGCAATATGTTTCTGAAAAATTTCCTGTAAAGAGAGAGTGCAGGTTCATATCATGGACAGCCTGTATTTTATGGTCAGGTGTCAAGCAGTTTAAACTGTAATAAGTGGTGGAGTGCCTTTGTCATTTCACCAGTGGAAAGGAACCTGTCTTTTCCCTTGCATGTACCTGAACTTTGAGCTGGGAGGAGCTGGATCAGATTGCATAGAATGCAATCTTAATGCTTTTCAGAAGTGTTGACTATTGAATCTTTACTGAGCACTGGACTTGCTGTAATTTTCTTGTCACAATTTCTTATAACAAAGTTGTGGGGATGTGAGGATTTTAGGGTGTTATTTAACCACAAGCCCCCAGTCTAAGCTGAGTTTACCACCAAGTGGCTCTACCCAAATCCATTGACTGGGCATGGTTATTTGATAGCAGAGGTATATCCACGTGGGAGGGATAAAGCCAGAAAGTCTCAGTAGGGTTTACTAACAGTGAGTGTGACCTCTCATTCTCCTGCCTTGTTGCATTTTCCTGGGGGGTGAGCTCTGCACACACCTACACCCAAGCTGGTTCCAAAGAGGAACTAGAAATTGTTGCTTCTTATACGAAGTCTAAACCTTCCTACCTGGAAAATTTTCTAAAGTGTTCCAAAGACCCCCAAAAGCAAATGAAGCAATATGAATTCATCTGGTGTCAGAACATCAGAAGATAAGGGAGATGCTCAGTGTCTACATTTTCCTACCTCTGAATATCTGTTGAAAAGTTTAATGATAATAACCTGAAGTGTTACATTAGAAAAAAATCATAGGTGGAGGTTAAAATTGGGATATTGTCATGATGAAACTGATAACAGCAAGAGATCTAAAAAGAGATTGTTCTGGAAAACAATTTTGAAGATTAATTGGCAAAAAACAGTGTTATTTTAGAAGCTCCTTTCAAGAAAAACAACCCTCCAGAAGATGTTAAAAATAGAAAAGTATGAGTTTTGAGATTAATATTTCCAGCTGAGGGAATACCTAAAGAGAATAAAATTTAAATGTTGCCTGAAAGGTTTTCAGTTATCTGTGCAGATTAGAAAAGGAATTGAGATTCTGTGTGAGGCTACAGGCTCTGCTGCTCAGAGCCTCTTTGTAATGAGACTTCTGAACGTTCTGCTTGCAATGCCAAGGAAATTATCATCAGTATGAAAACAGAATATCCAGGATCCTTCTAAACTGGTGAAAAATTCTGAGTTTGGGAACTGGTTGGGAGAAAGAAACACCTTAGTGTGAGGGTCTAGTTTTTTCCAGACTTAGACCTATTTGGAGACTGGCAAATATTTTTTTTTCTTTGCGTGGGAGGCAAAAATGTGAAAGAAGTCATAGTTTCATTCACAGAGTCAAACTGGGCACACAGCTGTTGAAATATCTTATAAATGTGTCACACCACCACTTCAAAGAGATAAAACAACATTTTGGTGCATCAAGTGTTAGGACAGGTTGCAATTCCCGGGGCAGAGGTTCTCATCCTGGTACTTCTGATTTTGCACACCACCAGTCTAGTGAGGTCACTGCTGTCATGTGAAAAAGAGGTCATGAAGTATCATTAAGGTTTATTATTCCATCCCTGCTCACACTCTCCTATACTTTGCTATGCACGTGCTTTATCAAAGCCCATGCTCCTTGAAAGAAATGTCACTTTTCTCAGTTGCCTGGCATGAAAAGCTTGTGGGACATGCTAACATGGTGTTAAGTATGATTAAATGTGAAAGAATCTGTCCCCTGTTTTGAGGACAGTGTTTATTTCTTCCTTTATTTTGAAAAAGCAGTAGAATAACCAGGGAAATTATCTAGTCTGATGATAATCAGCTTGGTGAGTGACTGAGACATCAGCACACTAATTAGACCTCCTTACACTTGTTCATGATTTGTTCCTGTGCTCACAGTTCCGAAGTGTTTGATATATACCACAGAATGGAAGAATGAAATTATACACAGTGGCTATGATTACCCTTAAGGGTAAATAAATAACACTCTCAGTCCTGTAGCAGTAGCTGCCCTTTCCTGATAATCAAAGGCCCATTGGAGTCGGTGTCATTACTCCTACTGATTTCTGTGGGAACCAAGCAGGTCACTTCTTTTCTACCATGTTAACTGGAGGCTGCTTTTTCCAGACAGGATGAAAGTGGCAGAAAATGTCTAACCATGGCTCACAATTCCCACGATGTCCAATATCCAGAGTTTTCCAGCAGCAGAAGTGACAGCAGACTTTTCTTTTTCTGTGTTCATAAGCTCTCGTCAGATGTGCTCGGTGTTTCCAATTCCTGCTCCTTCAACTGTGGGAGCCTGAATTTAGCAGGGAACCACTGTAAAACTCCCGTCTGTGTGCCTTCTGTGATGGTGGGAACAATAAGGTATTTAGTTGTAGCACAAGATAAAAAAGGAATGACGCCCAGACCCCTACCTACCATGTCGGAAAATGGCACAAAAATAACTTTATTTACTGCTTTAAATCCAAGTCATTCCTGTAGATCTCTCCCAGTAACAGAATATCATCATGTGCTCATGAATCAGCCTCGCTCTTACGTTCATGAAATGGTTCGTATTCATATGTGTGAATGGCACATCTTGTCTGTGAATGTCTGTGGTGTCTGAAAGAACTGTGAGCTTTTTATTGCTCTTTGTTAAATCCCCTCTTCCATGGAATCCTTGATGCTATTTTAATACATCCACAACAATGGTTTTTGGAACATATTCCTTTTTAACATTGTGCTGAATTCAGCTTGATACCAGGCAGAGCCCTTTCTGTTTTTCAGGAAAGACTAATTTTGTGCTTGCATGGTAGACCTATGATGTGGGTAAAACTTGCTATTTCTATTGCCATAAACTTTGAAATCAACAAAAGTATCTGAGATGTGCATTATGAATCTTTTTATTAGTAAGAATTTATTGCAGCTGAGCCCTTGCAATAACAGTAGGTTTATCAGTGGGAGAAATAAGGAAGTGTAAAAAATGAATATTCTTAAATAAGCTGTAAGAAAGTAAGTCCTTGCTGAGAAACCAGGCCATATATTTGTCGAGGAAACATTTGTTTTTACTAATTAAGATGATCTTATTAAAAATGAGCAAAAGAAATCTGAAGACAGGCAGTAAGAGGACTAGTCTTCCCCTGTTTAGTTTCTGATCATCACTATTCAAATTCTATTGCCATGATCATAGCAAACAGACAGAATCCTACTCTGAACGCATTAATGGAAAACCCATGTCATGTGCAGAGTGGGGCAGTGAGGGGTGTGGTAGATGGCTTATGAAGGGTATCAGTCATATGGGTTTCTCCTCTAGAAAAGAAGCACAGAATTACTCATGAAAGGGAACTCTTCGGAGACTCAAAGCAGCTCTGAGTTTCAGTGAGCTGCAGGTTAGATCACATTGCTTTTCCCAGAGAAGTCCTGAATAGTTCTTTAGAAAGTAGATTCCTCAGCTCTTGTGGAAGAACTTGTCCTAGAGTGTGACTATTCCTGTCAGAAGATTTTCTCCTAATACTTAAGAAGAATTTCCCGTGCTGCAACATGTGTCTTGTGCCTCTCATTTTTTCACTATGTATCTTCAAGATAAATGTGACACTTCTTTTTCTAGCCTCCTCTTAGATGGTTGACGACTGTAGTGAGGACCTACCCTTATGAGAATAGTCCAAGATGAAAGAAGACAAAGAGCGGCCTTCATAAGACTGTTCAAGGAAGGTCATTGATAGGCTGTCACATAAAAATGGAATATATGGTTAGGAAATATTAGTTATGGAACTAAAAATATCAATATATGTGGAGTGTAGGCTTAATTTTGTTTGTCTAAGTTCTGAGAAAGACAGAAGGGTTCTTATTGTAATCACATCTTGCTATGTAACTCTACTTGTAATACAGATTTTCATGTCTCTTAGTGTGACCTTGTGTCTTCCAGGTATTAAGACAAGGGAGGGTTTATAAAATGCATTGGTAGTATTCTGCTCTCAGCAGTTTTTAACCTAATAGAAATATCCAAATCACCTCTTATTCTTTTCATAGGTATTCTGCAGAAATGCTTTGATACGTATGCAATGTAGTGGCTGACGTTTGCCGCTGTGATAAACAGCAGATTTTATCTCCTTGACATGTGTTGCCAGACTATCATTCCCTGCAATCACAGTGTTTTATACAGCAATATTGCATTCTAAGCAGATACCTCTTTTGATTTTCAGGCACAAGTTAGAATGTTTTTAATGCTACATATTTTAAAATATTTCGCACAGGTGAATATCTATGTTTTGAATTATTCCTTTCACAGTTTACCTATTTAAAACTTGACCCAATGTTTTTTTTCTTCTCATTCTTTTGTCAGTCATCCTTCCTCCATTATTTTAGTGATTGCAGTGTTTTCTATTTTATTATAGCTAGTGACATGCTGTTGACTGATACATCTAGGTATGGAAGATTTCAAACAATTAAGAAGCATTTCTTGCACCAGCCTGTCTTGTTTGATACTGACACCTTGTCAATATTTCTTATTTTTGCTTATAGTTCTTCACTGACTTCATAGTTCCTCTAGGGTGTCACTCCATGCAAAACAAGCCATAATAATTTTTACTGCTCAGAACAGTTATCACTCTGTATTCTCAGACAAAGCAACACTTTGAAATATGTTGCT
Organism: Anthoscopus minutus; assembly: GCA_013399455.1. Taxonomy (NCBI): domain Eukaryota; kingdom Metazoa; phylum Chordata; class Aves; order Passeriformes; family Paridae; genus Anthoscopus; species Anthoscopus minutus. The sequence goes on along the minus strand of VWYI01024290.1, from coordinate 21,262 downwards.
ACAGGAACCAAAGCAGATAAACAACTGCTCCAGTGCCCACCCCTGAGGGATGATGCTGGGTATGGCTGCCAGCTGGGTTTTGCACTGCTGATGGCAGCAGTTGGCTCCATTACCCTCCCAGGGATGGGGGTGAGGCTGACCAGCCTTTAGTTACCTGGATCCTCCTCCTTGCCCTTCTTGAAGGGAGATGAAGATTTGCTACAAGGATTGCTGCTCCTGCCATGTTTCTTACCATGTTTCAGAAGAATTATCTTACCATGTTTCAGAAGAATTATCTTTAAAAAGACAATTTCTAGTTGCTGTTTTGATAACTGGTAGTGAGATACTGTGATTTGTGATTCCCTAGATCCCTGGTAACTTTTTTAGACCTAGAACAGTTGCTAACCTGCAGAGCTGAAATATAGATGCTCATTTTAAACAGAGGCTGCATATTTTATTAGCTGTATTTTATGAAATACCTTCTGTCTTCAGCAACTGTGGTCTTTAGCTGGCAGCAACTGTGGTCTTTAGCTGAGTATCTGCCAGTTCTAATGAATAGTTGTTGCACAGTTTGTCAGTGTAATCCATCTTCTCATACTTCTGCTCCTGGCCTGTCCTCATTATTTGAAATTTCTGATTCTGGATTAGAGACTGTACAATTTTGTTGTGAAATGGTGGGAAAGAATTAATCAAATAATTACTTTAATTTATTTTCATTGTTGTTTTGTTTCAGTTTTTGCCTATCTTGTCTGAGATTTGCTAATTCATTAAGGATCATTAGGGTAAGAAAAGACCTCCAGGATCATGGAGTCCGACCTTTGACAGAACATCACTGTGTCAACTAAACCACAGCACTTTGTGCCACTTTGAGCAGTTTCTTGAAGACTTCCAGGCAGAGTGACTTCTCTACTTCCTTTCCTGTTTCCATATTAGCTGAAGACATTAATCAGGTTTCTGTTACATCTGGTAATTATTTTCCCTATTCTCTCTTCTTTTCTGCACATTGCCAGTGGTTGCTTGTTATTTCCCCAGGTGGCTTCTCTTGGGTCAGATTTATTTCTTCTGAATGAGGTCAACTGCAGTTCAGTAGATTTTTAACTTTGGTATGTACCCAGATAATTTCCTTGGTTATTGGCTTATTTTTCTACTCATCACATAATTTTATCCATGAGGAAAACTTTTAAGACATTCTGACAAGAAGAATTCGACTTTATCTTCTGGGGAAACCCCAGCTATTCATTAGCTATATAGAAACCCTGATGCTCAGTTCAAGAGGGGCACTTCTGTTAATTAAGGATAAGAATGCTCTTCAACAATGGAAACTGAAGAGGAAATATCAGGAGATGAGGAAATGAGATATTTTCCAGCATGGAGTATTTCAGGCAGTGACCCTAAAGTGAGCTTTAACTACTCCTACAGACAGCAAAAAATTCAGAGCAGCTGACAATAACCTTTAAGGTGAACGATGATTGCTGATGGAGGGAAAAAACCCTCACCCAAACCATGCACACATAAAACCAGTCTCTGGATTTATAGATTGCTACAGGGTACTGAAGGTGGCTAACTTTTTCAATTTCTGTAAATCTCTCTGTGTGGAATAGTGCACCCAGATAGAGAATCAGTAATGCTACTTCTATAGTAGCTTTATAGTGTAAAATATTAGATAACTTTCCTAAAGGTTATTGATAATATTTTCTTATAATTACTCAGAAATCCACATACATTTGTGATTTCTAAGAGTAAAGTAACTTGTATTTATACCTAGAAAAGAATACTTTCTCAACCTCAACCCCTCAACCCTAGCCTGAGAGATCTGTTTTTCTAGCTTTTTTATTCCTGGCAAGAACAGAAGTCCACAAGTGCTTCTCTCTTCATAACCTACAGGTTTTTCTACCCTGCAGCCATTCTGAGTACTTAACGAGTTAGTTTCTGAATTAGATGTAGGAAGGTGATAGATTTACAACAAAATAAAATTGCCAATGGAAGTCTGAAAACTGAAATGGTTATCACTTTATTTCTCTCCCCATTTTCATCATAATATCATAAATTAAGTTACCTTTTATTTCTTGGAAAGGCCCTTGTAGCTACAAATCCAAATGGTTATAGCATGAAGACAGTGCATTCCTCCTCCTAGCCTTTAATTAAGTTTACACCTCTGCCACTGGTTCTCAGCTGAAAAATAAAGCATGATGGAAAAAGTCACTGAGGCTTTTTAATATTTCTAAGTTTGAAATAAAATTTAACATTTTGAATGGATAATCACAACTAATAGAGCTTTTGGTAATTTTCCTTCCAGAATTCTCAAACACTGAACCTTTACAGCTCTCAAATTCATTTATTTATTATGTTGAACTTTCCCAGAACCACGACCGGTGCCTCAGGATTTTCCCTGGCAGTGTTTGGGAAGTCAGAGATCCCGGCACTGCTGCACTACTGCATCTGTGATATCTGCAAGGTGCTGCCCTGCACAAGAAGTGCTGAAGCTAAATCATTTCACAGGCAGTGGGAAAGTGGCTGTTGTTCAGGAAGGATGAAAGTGCCACTATTCATTATGCTGCATACTCAGTGCTCCTCACATCCATGGGAGATGCCATCTGTGCTCACGAGAAAATGGAGGCAGCATTTGCAGCCACTCACTGCACGTGCTTCACAAAGTGGGAACGTGCTCTGCACACCATCTCCCTTGGATTCATCTCTATCCCTGGAAAGTGTCACTTAATAATGTTTTGGGTTGTTGGGATTTTTTTTTACTCATGAATCTAGAGCTTGCAGAAATTGAGGTACCATCATGAAGGAATCCATATAAGTATTTTCCAAATAAATTAGAAAGAAATCCTGCAAATCCATTTTCCCTGATATTTGTTTTTCTGGCATTGCAAGGATATGGCCACAAGAGTGAGTGGCTTCTGACAGTATTTCTAATTGGAAAATATGTTTAAGATGCATGAAATGATAGTCTTCTTGCTTTTACATTCTTATGTAAAATTCTTATGAAAAATTACCTTATTAATTTTTAAGTGATAGCATATTTTACACAAATGTTAAAAGTCACAAATTGAAATAAAACCTTCCAAACTACTGATGGTAGAACTGATATATATTGAGCATTTTTTCCAATCAAGCTGCAATTCAGTTTTCCTTCCAGACATCCTATTTCTTCTTCTTTACTGGTGGAATCACACAGTATTCCTCTCACGGCCTCTGCAGTCTGATGTGTGCATGAGAGAATGATTTCTATGCATCAGATGAAATGGCTGGGATGGCTGGAATTGATGATTACCAGGATTTCCTTTGTGAAGGCAAATGAACAGAAAGTGCTATGGCAGAAACAATCCTTCAATCTAACAATCCTTCAGGCACAGGAGATCTAGCCTTCAAAGGCCCTTATTCAATGAATTATTCTAATTGGTGGCCCCTGCCTTAATACCATTGCTGTTCATTAATGTTCTAGGTCTGCGAAAAGCTAAAAAGTCCCAAGGCAGAACCTATTAGCATGTCCAAAATGCCTAGCAGGGCCATGTTTCAGCACAACAGCGTGGTGTTCTCATGCAAAGTTCACTGAAGAAACTGCTTTGTAGTGGAAGAATAGCCACATGTGCTTTCTGAGGAATAAGCAAAAGGGGCAGAATAAGGAAGAGCCAAACCTGTCTGTGAGAACATACATGCAGATATTCTGTCCAAGTGTTGTTTGAATAAACACCTGATTTTGCAATGAAGATTTCCAGATCCTAAATTCTTTTCAGCAGAGGTATACTATTAATTTAATAGTTTAGACATTGTTTTTTGTATTTCAAGAAAATGTTTTGAAGCAGATTGGCTCTGTGTATATGACCTAGAAAGGGCAATCCCAGTTTAAGTATCTCTTGTGTCATTCCTAAAGGAGACAATCAAAAAAGAAAGACATTAGTTTAATTTAATGGTCAATGCTTTCCAACTTTATTTTTTAAAAATTAATTCCTCAAAGCTCCTCTTAAAAGGAACTAATTTTATTTCAATTTTTAAATTTTGCCATTGAAGTTAGGTAAGGTCAAGATCCTTCCTCTCCAAACACATTTTTCCCATCTACTTGCAGGCAACTCTAACCATTGTTACAGTGACTTGTCTTCCATGACCAAAATTAACAAGCTAGTACACATGATCAGCTTTCTCCTAAGATATTGTGTCCATGCCTTCTAAGAAATAGGATATCCAGTCTTAGATTATGCAGTCTTTCAGGAGGAATTCTCCACATTCCCAGATGCTTCCTGTAAACTGATTCTTTTATCAATTCATCATTCATTAGGAATGTAACACATTCCCTGCAAAGGGTAAAAAAGCAGAGCATACTAATGCATCTCTGAAGCTAGAGGGAATTTCCTGACTTGTAATCTGGTTACTCATTCACCACAGCTAATTCCTAAGCCTAAAATTTAAAACTTTAATAAAATTGATGATTAGGAGTTTCTCTGATGATCTTTATATCATTTACAGAGTTTGAGAGCATCACATGAACTAGAAATATTTCCATTGTTTTATCATTGTTGTACATCCTCACATCTTTTTGGTCCCGATGCTTTGAATTTAGAAGTTGCAGTAGCTTTTACAATGAGAAATTAACTGAAGACACTATCTCAAGATAGCAATGCTGGAGACCTATTTCAAGACAGTCCACAAAGTCAGAACGGACCAACACAATACTTTCTCTACAAATTTATCTGAGACCATAATCAAGCCCTTATTTTTGGTTTCAGACATCTTCATTAATCCTAAAGCTTTACAGAGATGTGATATGGATAAGAAAAATAAATTTGCAAACAAAATATTTTTGTACAGAAGATTTTTAATCATGTTTTTCACTTCTGACTCTTCAGCTGCCTTACTTTTTCAGTGATGTAAATTCAATAATACTTAATATGAACATTGTATAGATTTATATTGAATTCTGACCAACATCAACAAAACTTGAAAATAAAAAAAAGGGTAAGTCTTAAGAAAAACAAAAAGAAACCTCTATAGGCCTGGCTGGTGCTGCTTGCTGGAGCTCTGTTTCAGTGAAGCTGGAGATGGCCAAAGGGAAGCTGACACAGTTGATAGTTACTTGCTTTTTCAGCACAGTGGAGATGAACAGAAATGAAGCCAAACCCACTGATAAGTCTGCTCTGAGCCATTCTGCCCATTCAGATTCTGTCTTCTCGTTTTGTGAAAATCATCACAGAGGACATGCTATTACAAACCAAGCCAAAATTAATGCTCATAAATATGTGATCAGAGAAAGGCAGAGTCCCCAGATAAAAGATTAATAATGGCTGAATGGCCTTAACATATTTCCTTTGATTCATGGGAGCATAGTTATAGCACAGGGAAATGTCATTGCTTTCAGATGAAACAAATGTCTTTGTATTGACTATCGAAAGCAACAGATGTTCTGCAAACCAGTACTTCCACAAAGGGACAGCCTTGGAACTATTTTGTAAACAACCTAGCTTAAATTTTAATACATGCACTTTGAGAATGGCTGTGTGACAGATGGGATGGGCAAACTCTGTGATGCAAAGGGCATCTAACCGAATTTGGAAAGCCTCAAGAAGCCTGGTTTGTTATTTGGAAAATAAAATCTGAGAGCCTTTGCCTATGCTTGTACATTTCTCTGTGTGTGTGTGTCCTTTTCTGTGCAAATATTTCTGAGAAAATGGGAGCTCTTTCTTCAAAATGTTTCTAAACAATTATGGATCAGTACAGATATATATATATCTGTAATTTTCAGAAAGCGTTTTTCCACGTTTGATTGTTTTCTTTCTTTGAGTGATGCGCTTACAAATAGATTAATCAAAGCATGATTTAGAAGCAGCTGGAAAACTCCAGTGATACTGTGAAGCTATTAGTGTCCTTAGGGTCTGTCCTTCAGGTGTAATTCCTGCAGTGTGCAGCATACATAGGCACAGCAGAGCACCACAAAGTCCTCATCCCCTGAGCATTTTCTGATACATCATTATGAGAATGGCAGGAGATGCTATTTCAGGACAACTTCTGGGATGGGCAGGTGTCAAGCAGGCATCAGACACACAATCTATGGGATTGAATTCTTTCCAGCTCTAGCTGCATGTTGTGTGGGGCAATGCAGGCTGCCCACTGATGGACTGGCACTTGTGGCAGCATCACTGGATCAGGGATGGATGGGCCCAGACTGGGTTGAAATGGGACTCCTGAGACCCTGAAAGGTGGAGATGGTGATGGGATCAGGTATTCAGGCCCTCTCAGTACCCTTCAGGCCCTGACACTTGGTATATCACTGCTCTTGGCTCTCACAGCAGCTATTGGTGTGCTTCATGGAGACCTTGTACTGCAAGGATATTTTCTACTTCTTAATATAAAATATGTTTTCCCAATACCTGTCGAATACCAGGGTTCACCTGGAAAATAAAGACAAGTCTGCACTTTGTTTTACACATTGCATCTGATGGCACCAGGAGATATGGCTTTTTATAAGAATCTTTGTGTCTACCTATCATCCACAATTTTAAGTCGTCATCTTAACCTGAAAACTTCCACCTGTCATTCAGTTTCAAGGAGAAAAATAATTAAGCCCTTTTAAAATGTCCCATTCCAAACAATACCACAGTGAAGAAAATAATAAATCTCCTCTGGATAAGGCAATTTTCTATGTTTTGGAGGGAGTTTTTTCCAAAAGTGTTTTCAACTTTTTTATTTGCAAGGGCAAAGACTGCAGAAAGACTATATGTTTTGAAGTTTTTGCATAGCCTATGCACCTCTCTCTTGCAAAAGAGAAAAAAATATTGAAATGATGTACTTTTAAAGTCAGTGAACTCTGATTTGCTTATTTCAGCAGTCATCACCATTGATAGATACTTCCAGGCATCACTCTGCTCTTTTGGTACACATATCACTTAAAGTTCAAGCTTTAACAGCGCTCTTGTGCATGTATTTTAAACAGGGGAAATAGTCTGTTGAGACTATACACATGCATGCATGGTTATCTGGCCTTGAATGTGGAGTTAATGCTTGCTTTATTGAAAGGGACACAAGCCATACTTTTAATTTCACTGTATGTGTGGACTTTAAGAATGTACTTAAGTGCCTTTCTTGCTGCTTTCAGAGCTGAAGAGTTTGACTTCGGTATCCAGGCAAGAAAAAAAAGAAAAGTTTATTGACCTGTCATTTGTGAAGTTGGTAGATGAAAATTACCAGGCTACTTTGGGTAGATTGCTGTCCAAGAGGAAGTATTAAATCTACCTTAATAAAAGTAATATGTATGAAAAATGGATTGCTGCCTATTTTGACTGACTGGGAAAAGAAAATATGTGCAGGTGTTTGTTTGGGTCTCATATAATACTGACTAAATGCCAGTGTGGTAATATACAGGTAGGAAAAAAAAAGGCAAAAAAAAGCTAGACTAACCTCCACATTTCCACTATAATGCATAATTTCAATTTCCAGAGAAATGTTGCTTGAGATATATTTGTGTGGAGCAAGAAAGTTATTGCTCTGGTACTGCCCTTAGCTAGCACATGCAGTAATGTCTTATTACCTCCAGGGACAGCTTGAACAATTGCTGTGCTAGTGCCTTTCTCCTTCAAAGACAGAAATTTGCATTGGATTCACATAAGGTTGCATCCTGAATGCAAATATGATCATAATTAATACAAAGAAGGGACAGGCATAGTACTGCACTATTATGGTTATACTGTAAAATCCATTATGTTTATAGGAAGATCCTGACAGAAATAGCTTGCCTTCTTAAATAGCACTAATGAAAAAGAGGACAAAAAGTCATTGATAAACTGCCACCACCCCTATGTCCTTGCAATATATTAGCCCAAAATAGCACACTGACGATGTATAAATCTATGGAATTATGATGGAGAAACACGAAGGGTACCAAAGCATGAGTTTCCAAGGGCATTTCCATTATGCAACCTACTACAGTGAGTCAATAGACTCCATATGTCACTGTCTGATAATTAAAGGGGGAGGGTTACTAAGGACATTCTACTTTATTTATTTATCAAAGTATTAGTGGAAAATTAGCATAATAAGAATTCTGACACCCAGAATTGTTTGTCTTTCATTATAGTTTCTCAATAGCCAGTGAAAAGTTTCAGTTTCCTCTGAAAGGCCCAGTGGTGAATCCCTCAGCTGCTGTTCAAGTAAGTGGCAAAATTCCCACAGATACTGGAACAAGATTTCTTGGAATAACATTGAAGCTGATGCTGTTATCTATGTCTCTTTTCTCCTAAAGACAAATTACCTTATCTCTGGGCCAGGAATTTGGTGCTTATCCAGAAGATGCTGCCAGTCACTGGCCTAAATCTTGCCCAGTGACCTCAAGAAGAGACAACCTGTCCATGTTCACTCCTGGCACCTCGTAGCTCCTCTTGGCATTAACCTCACCTACACTAGGCATGCTTGCAAGGTCTGCCTTGTGTCCACTGATCTTTGTGAGTCACAAACACAGTTCTGTAGGATTAGGATGGACCCATGGCCCTTTCAGGCACAGAGCTGCCCTCAACGGCCCAGCCTGCCTTAGTGACTTCTGCACTGTGCCCAGTCCTGATGTACTGAAATGAGCCTAAATGAGCTTGGTTTTGCTGTGGTCACAGCCAATGCCATGCAGTAAATGAAGAATGAACAGATTGTGGAGGCACTGCTGTCAGCTGAATGGCAGCCTGTGGTAGCAGACTGACGTGGGGTTTTGGCAGGAGATGCAGGAGAGATGTATGAGTAAGAAATTAATTGCTGACCCTAGCAGATGCCATGTGCTTCATTAGTAAGAGTTAACGCTAGTAATACTAAAGAAAGTAATATTAATCTATCAAATCCAGTTTTGAATAAATTTTTTCAATTTTAAAATTAAATTAATTTTGGTTTAAAATAAAATTCTTCAGAAGCTGGTGAGCTTTTTGCAACTAATTTGAGGCATTCTGTAAGAACAAGGGCTCACAGCAGTAGCATCAAGAGCACATTTGATTTAATGCTTTCTAAGTATTATTTGCTTTCCCTCTGGCAGATATAATTAGTGTCTCCCTAACACCCTCAGAGTCTGATTTGCCTTAATTTAACATAAAATCATTAATCAATTATTTTTTAGCTGTGTCACACATCTATAATTCTGATCAAGAAAAAGCTACATGGAATGAGCCTGCACTAGTAGGTAAATGCTGGGACAGTCTTTGCTTGCTATTTTTGTCTTTGTGTGTTTTGGTTTTCTTTTTTTAACAGAAGGCTTATATTGGCACATCTTGATGTTTTTGGCAGTATTCCAGTGGAATTTAACTGGACTAGTTGCATAACTCAAGTGGACACTTTTTGTTCCAGTCAGATCCATGTGTGCACTCAACATGAAGAAAAAAGGTTCACTGTTTCAGTATGTATCTGGGCTCACAGTTTCTGGGAACTGAAACAATAAACTCTCCATCCTATTCTGTTTTTTGTGGTTGCCTGTCTTCACAACCCTGCCTGTTCTGATTAAACATCATTTGGTCTCCTAGCCCTTTGGACTGGCCTTTTTCAGTATTTTTCATTTCTTGTTTTTAAATCTCCTTTGTGTGCTACAAGACATTCTAGGAAATCTGGTGACAAGACAGGCGAGTGTCACTCAGCAGGAATAAAAGTACATAGCTATTCCCTGATACACAATGCAGACAGCTTTCTGAGTGTTTTGTTAGTGATGTTCACAAGCCAATGAGAAGCAATCAAGCCAGACTGGCATTCTAAAACTCAATAGAATAGGGACCCAAGACTAAGCTATGCAAAATACAAGCTGAAAAACAAAGGACTAATGCTGTTTACATGGACAAGAGCTGATTCAAGGACTCAAATTATCCCTTTTCAGAGACAGTGAAATTGTCTTGTGAGTATGATGGTGCCTAAAGTCTTTTTTGGAAGCCACAGTTAGAATTAAATATTATCTTTTTTCTGCTCTGGCTGCAGTTAATTTTAAATTCAATATTTCATTTTACCATGTTACATTTTACCAAATCAAGTTAAATATTTTAATACTTACTGATAATATCGTGCCCCATACCATTCCATAAGGCTTTTCAAGTTTAGGATGGGTTGATTACATTGTGGCAAAACTCTCTGGTAGACCACCACCAGTCATGGAAAGCATTTGTGCATGGTATTTCCAAAAAAGGGATTGTGTCTATGTCCCTGAATTAAACAGGCATTGTAATCTGTGGATGCTTGTGGGATGGCAGAAGGCCTGAAAGTGGAACACTGACTTCAAAAACTGGGTTTAAGGGGAGGTCTTGTGAATCTTACCATTTGCTGGAACAGATGGAGAGACAAGAAATGACAGTAGAGAAGCTATTTGAGACAGGGGAGGCACCTGGAGAAAACACCACTGTCATGGCACAAGACCAAGGAAAGTCATGAGCAACCAGCTCTTGTAGGGCATGGGTTTCAAAACATTCTTTCTTGATCCTAAGGAGACTTGATACATCTGGCTTCTTTCATCAAATCAAAGGGGAACCTGGAATAGTGGAAGTGGGACAGAAGTTGGATCTGTTGACTTTGTAGAGCCCAGAGGAGTTGAAGGATAATTTTGCAAAGAAGTGGCATAAGAGCTCAGCAGGACTAAGCACTCGGGCCCACTGGGCATGATATCTCCACTACAGCTATGCACAGATGCTCTCCCTGTCACTCAGGCTGGAAAAGCCAGACAGCAGGCCTGGCATGTGTACAAAAGCCTCTGCTCAGTTTATTTAAATGTATAGTTAGAGGGTTTTGTGTACTGACAGCTGCAAACCTGCTCTGTGCTACCACGGTGTTTTGGAGTGGAAGAAAGAATGGATCTTGTGAAGATCCCAGAATTCTCACTCTCTGGCTCTGCCCTGGGAAGCCCTGCAGGTGGCCCTTGTCATCTGTGAAGGGACAAACCAGCTTCCCAGCACACCTGGCTCTGGCTCTGCCTGATCACCTGGATGCTGGGTCCTTGATGGGGAGCAGGCTCACCTTGCTTCTGCTGCTGGGAGACGCTGCAGCTCCATTTAAACCAAAGCCACAGCAGGCTGCAAGCAGGATTTATTTCCTTTTTACCTCTCTAGTTGGTCTTAAATAGAGGGGTCATTAGGCTCTACACTCCTGTGCATACAGGTATGCCCGAAAATGCATTCATAAATTTAGTGGATGAAAAGCACATGAAGTACATCAGTCATTCTTGCTGGTCTACATTTAAGGTATCGAGTGAAAGGAAAATATGTGCTAATGGTACAGTGCGTGGGAAGAAAAGTAGTATGTGATGACTAAAATACTACTTTCTCAAGGAAAGAAGCTACCCTATGAAATATTTCATAATCCAGAGGAACTTCACAGATCTCAGTTTATCCCTCATCTCTCAAAATATTGTACATGTAAATCATCTGGTATGTGTGTGTGTGTGTATGTGTGATTCAGCTTGTGCTTGAACTTGTTCTTCACCTTGTCAGTTGCAATATGGCCCAATTCCAAAGAAATGAATATATTCTGTTGTGGGTATTCCACAAATAATGCAAATTATCACGTGCTGAAATTTGACATAGGACATAATTTCCAGTAAAAATTCTATTTATAAGATTAGGCAAAGAGAAAGCACATTCTCTGTGTGTGCTTTTTATATATATATATATATATATATATATTCAGAGACTGTTTCCCGAATGACTGAGTTTTTATGATGGATCTCATAAACAAATTTCATTTTATATGTAATTATATATTACAAAACTGTTCCAAAGTGGCAGACGGGTATTTATTTATTTATTTATTTATTAAAATCTGATTTTAATAATCCCCCTTGCAATTAAAATTTCAAAACAGGACTTTAGACAGTCCTGAAAAAACCCTCCACAATCGAGATTTAAAGAGCAAGACATTGCCTCTGTTGTGTTACCAATACAATAAATTTCCACATGGTCAGAATTCATGTCTTTTTATTGAGAATGTAGTAGCATCCACATGCTTTGATGGGCATCTACCAGATCTTAACAGCAATGCTTATAAACTGAGAGTAGATTAGAAAATTTTATCATTATAAAATGCACGCACACACACACACACACACACACAAACACAGTCATATATATAAAGGACTATGTACAAAAATATATTGCAAAGCCAGAACTGTTTTCCTAGTTGCAACAGTGAGTTGTGGTTGCTTTTCATGGCTAGTGACAAAGTGGCAAGGAAGAGTATGAATCACATTAGGACACAGAGAAGCAGAGGCACTGTGAAACAGATTTTTTCAGGCCCCTCCACATACTGATGGAATATCTGAGGATGGTACCTGTTTAAAAGCTTACATAAAACAGCCGTGGGTAAAAACATGCCCTGCATTACAAGCCCAAAATCAGCTGGACTGTATTTTGTTCTATAGAATCTTGATAAATTTTTCAACTGATTTGAGGCCTCATGGTCAGAAAATACAGAGTTATTATATAGTATAAATGAAATAAAAATGAAGTCAGAGGTGCTGAGTTTAGATCATTCTCTCTCCTGCTACAGGCTTGAGAAATGTTGTATTACCACAGTGACAGGGAATCTTCCCTAACCAAGTCCCCTCTTGGGTGTAATCATGATTCCTTGTAAAGCTATTTATAGGAATGTGATCTATGGCAGAACATCAGCCTCAGATACTACACTTTATACTTAGCAAATAATCTGAGAAAATCCATTACAGTGGTAGTTGTATCCTGGGAGTATAACTAGGTGCACATTCCCCTGTGATGGTAAAAATGCGCATTAATAATGGGTTGTCAGCAGTGTGCAAGAAGGTTACCAATATCATGAAAGAGAAAAAAAGGTCATCTTTCATTTGCAGAAATTGATTTTAATTTATCTGATTAATTAGCATATCCTGTTGTTTCTGGCAATAATGAAGACTGAATTGTGCCAAATATATACTATGAATCTGGTAGAGCTTTGGCAGCTTTGCATTCAGTGATTCACAGCAACATGCTAAACCCTAACAACTGTTCCTTCTGTGATGCTGTAGTGCAAACTAGAAAGATAAATTGGAATTTTATCTGGCTGGATAAATGAGCCCATTACCAAGGGTTTAGTTCACTGTCATTCTGAGATGACAGTTAGATAAAAGATCTGTGCTTTACTTGGTATTACAAATAAGTCATCATTCCAGAATTTTTCAAACAGATGTCCCTTTAGAATTATTAATTTACTTATTCCCATTAACTTGGTATGTCTGGGCACCATTCTGCCGGTTGCATTATCAGTAGAAACACAAACAAGCAAGTTGCCTTTAGGAGTCCATTGCATGGTCACAGAGAGCCATAAATCCACCCTTACAGTTTCTGTGCTTCCATCAATTGCCTGCTTCAGTTCCTTTCTTTGTCTGCCTGGAAGGGTTGTCTGGGTAGAATTCACATGCTACAATTGACAAATCACATAAGAATGGCTTTGAAAAATGGGTGCCACTCTGCCATCACCATCATGATATGTAGCATAGATATTTGGAAAATTCTTCTTATTCCCCTCATTTTCAGTATGTCAGCAGCTGCTAAGCAGTTTGTTTATGACCAGTCATGAAGGGTCCATGCTTTGTAGGAATCCTCTATGACAGCTTTATATGTTATCTGGGATTAAAAGAAATGTCTGAATTTCTCCTCTGGAGGGAGCCTAAGTCCTGAGTCACGGGTTTGTTTGATTTTTTCCTTTAGTGAAACAGACCAATCTCTTCAATGAATTATCCAATTCCCAGAATGGTTTCTGGAATAAAAAACCAACAACAAACCTGCTCTTAAACTGACTTGAGGTATGTCATGGACATTCATAGACCAAAAGCCATGACCAGAGCTGATGGGTGAGTAAATACCTCTGACAGGTCCAGAAAATTGCATTGTAGATCAGGAAAATATGTTCCAGTAGAGGAAGTTCTTCAAATGGAAGCCATTACCACCAAATGCAGACATATAACATGTAGGCTTATTTCATGAAATCATTGTAAACTCTTTGAGCACTTATCACTATAAAGAAACTCTCATAATTTCTATAGCTTTATACAAATCTTTTAGAAATCTTGAATGGTCATTTTAATAACTGCTATTGAAAATTTTCCAAAGGAGAATTACAATTTTAACTACTCAATTCCCCCATGTCTTACGCATTATCTTTTACAATATTTCCTGGAATGCTCTTTACAACCTTTCACCCTGAGCTATCCTTCTGGACTTCAACAGGTCAACATCTGAGCCGAAGGCACCATGACTGACCCTTAAACCTGTGCATTATTCCACAGCTGTAACAGAGAGCAGACTTGAAATTCACCTCCAATGTGCTCTCCTGACTCACTACAAACAAATCAATCACCTGCTTGCCTTTACCCTGAAATTACAGTCACCCCTAAAAGAAAAGAAATCTGCATACATTAGATCTCTTTTGGAGCTTGGATTTATTACCCTGACAAGAACATACCATTTCTGGCTGTCCCTTCTTGCACATTCAGCTGTAGGTTGGTTTCCTAAAGGTCAAGTTATCTCATCTGAAAGAATAACAATTTGGATTGAAAAGCATGTAAGAGTGTAGCTGGCGTAGCTCTCCAGTGAGACAGCAAGGCTGACTGAAGCAGAATTCAGAGGTCATTTTCTTATGGTGTCAAAAATATGCTAAATCAGAAACCTGCAAAGCAGTGACATGGTGTAAGTCATTAATCTTTACAGAACGTTAAGAACTGGAAGTAGGTGCTGGATCATGTGCCAAGTTCAGGAGGGCAATACAATAATTAGTGTTCAGCAGAAGCCATGAATAGTCCCTTCTCTCATCTTTCTTTGTGAATATCTATATCAGGACATATGCTCAAGTGTACCTGCAAAAAATCCCTCTGCAGCAACCATGCTTCTTCAGCGCTCTGTATTCCCCAAATCTCTGCCTTTCCTTGCTTTTTGCAGAACTGCAAGGATTCAGGGAAATCATCCAAATCCTCACACAAAAACATATGGAACCTGAATACACATATTCAGCTGTGGTTAGCCAAAAGGAGGGATTTTTTCAAATCTTCAGCAAGTGCTGCCTGCAGGGCAGCATCCTAGTGGCACTAGAAAGACCAGCAGGTCATTCTTAAAAGTTGCTTGATACTTAAACTTGGTTTTACTGACTTCATGCTTCAAAAGTAAATAAAATCTCTTTACACCACTGCTACCTTTGTGATCTGACAGGTATCCTTGAGAAATTAAGATGTACAGATTAAAGAATCATTTAAGGCACAGAGACAATCAGAGCTCAGCTCTATCCTATGCAGAAGCTCTAGGTAAGGTTTGTCTCCTTGATACATTTGCTCAACACCACAAATAATTCTGATCACACAACTCCCATCAGTGGAAACTGATGAGAGTGGTCTTTGTGAGTGGAAAAGTCATGCTGAAGAAGGAAGGTGAGTAAAGAAGAATTTTGTGCTTTTTGTTCCCTCTATTGTTTTTTGCTGTTCTGACAGTTTCAGAGAACATTCAGTATAAAACATAAATGCATGATTTTGAACTTGTTGTGTAACATAAAATCTTCACCCCAACACATTTTTTTTCTTGCTTTTCTTATTCTATGCAGAGACTGAAACACTGTAGAACAAATAGGAAGCACTTGATTACTTACTTTTTTCCCAGGAGTTCAGCCATGATTCAGTAGTGTATTAGAATACAAAAAAAGGGAGGATGATGTGTCTTGAGTAAGGGATAATGAGTTGTCACTGTCTGTGGTTCAACGGCAATTGTGCTAAAAAAGCAAACCCCAAGCTTGTTATCAACACAGAAAAGGCTGCTTGGAAACGGCAGTACAGTGATATTTGAAACAACATATCAGAACATGGTTTTAAGAAAAGAGTAAAACTGAAGTAATTTAACTATTACTGTGTTACTTTAAGAAAATGTAAGGATGTTGGATCATACAGAACACAAACTCTCATTTTATCAGAGGTTATGTAGAAACCTTATCCAGAGGAAAAGCTTTCTGAGTAGCAGCTGGTGTCTAGACTGCCTCTCTCCTCACAGTTTTTCTTGCTGAAATGCTGGAACCTTATTGATGTAATTGCTCCTAAACCTGATTTAATTCAGAGAAATGAAAAGGGAATGTTGGCAAGTTTAGCATTGTACAGATGAGTATGGCCCAGAGGTCAGTAGGCCTGAAGCTAAACATGTATCAGCATACTTTTTTCTGAATTAAAGCTGATAAATCCAAAAATGGTTAATTTCCAACATTTGGATATATTTACTGCATTGGTAAGACAGACTTTATAACTTAAGTATCTGAGAACTATCAGGCCTGATGATGTTTTGCAACTCTCTATTTGCAAATGAGAAGAGAATATGGTTCTATTAGTGCAGCATTTGTGGAATAGATGGTTTAATACAGATTTAATGTGACGCTGCCTAATCATCCACGGAAAATAACTTTACTATTTGTTATTCATCATTTTTTAGCTTAAAATATGGAATAAGAACCAAACCTTATGAATTCACATATCTGTCAGATGCATGGAGCTGTCAATTGATCACGTTAAAACACTTTGAAGGGATATGCCTTGTTTTCATGTTTTACATATTTCTGAAAGGCATTTCTACTCTGTAAATGTAAAGCTTCTTTCTTACCTCCATCAGAATAAACATTACTGCACAAGTGCAGAGACAACCAAGTCATCTGTAGGGTATCAGGAAAAATTGCCCCTATCCTTCAGAGTGATCCAGCTAGGGTTGTGGTTGATTATCCAAGTGGTTAAGGGTGCCTGGAAGGTACTGAGTACTTCAGTGTTCATTGAGGTATATGGGCCTCAGTCTTCATTATCTTAATGCTGTTATGAATACATCTTTAAAGTGAGGGGAGCTACTCTCTTTAAAGCATCTTTAAAGAAAGCTTGGACACTATGAGAAGATGGAGCATTTAGCAGTCTTTAGAGTCAGCTTCCCTGCCATTTTCTTTTTTCCAATTATCACTTCATCCTGAAAATAAGTTGATACAGTTCCATATGGAGATGATTTTACAGATTTAGAACTCTATAAAGAAAATTGCAGAAGGGCCAGGAGTTTCAGAGATCAGTAGAATCACAGTAGTGCTCCTGTGTAACTCACGGCGTGGTGCAGCAGCAGATGCCATCACACACAATCCAATTTCTTTGGAAAGATAATGGAAGACAGGTTTGATCACATGCATGCCACTTTACTTCTTAAATGCAAATATGGATCTCCATAATTAATAGCTTAAAGGTTCCTTTTAAAGTTTATTTTTTATTGTCTCTCTCTCTCTCTGCACAATTGGGCAGATATGCCGAGTAATTGCAAGAGTGGAGCTTTTGTTTGGAAGAAGGATCTAGATTATGCTGTGAGGCTTGCAGCAACTCAACACACTGTGATCATTTCACAAATTTCCATTTCCAGTTATCACATGGAGAATTGTGTTCTCCACATACACAAAAAGTCAGAAACCTTGCATAAGGTTTGTCTGTTTTCACCACAGCAAGGATGGGCAAATTTGTTCAGACAGACCTGGAAGAACTGTTTATCAAAAAACCATAGTCAGCTCTGCATATGGCCAGTTGGAAGGTAGAATTGCTTGGGAACACCTCATAAATCAGAGGGAACACAAGAGCTATGTGTCTGGGATGGATCCAATGGGTTTTAGCCATAGGCTGGGACTAGAAATCTCAAGGAAATTGCAAAGTGCTCTCTAGAAAAAATGATGCTCTCAGAAAATGAAGTCATTAGAAATATCACACAAGATCTGTTTTTTTGACTTTTTCCAAGGGATTCCTTAGAACAAGGCATGCAGAACAGAAGAATTATATTGTAAATAAATGGTAAGAATTATCTTCTAACAAACAGAGAATTCCTTCCTTGGCTTTCTTAGTAGTCTAGAAAAAATTATCTGGAGCTTCATTTTTTTTTTCAGTAGAGCTGTTCCTCTCCTACAGCCAAAATAACGTATCTTCTTGGCTCTAAGTATTGTGA
This sequence comes from Anthoscopus minutus, assembly GCA_013399455.1. Lineage (NCBI taxonomy): Eukaryota > Metazoa > Chordata > Aves > Passeriformes > Paridae > Anthoscopus > Anthoscopus minutus. The sequence goes on along the minus strand of VWYI01024290.1, from coordinate 3,362 downwards.
GTTTTGTGAGGTGGTTTAATGTGTATCTCTTCGCTGATAAATAAATCCACCTTCTCTGTAGGATCATGTGACCTCCTAATATGAGTCTTTTGTTTGTAAAGGAGGATGCTATTCATGGAACATGCAACTCTCAGAAACAGCACTGTGGAGTAACAGCTGACCTTGAGCAAGGAGATTTGCAGCTTCCAGTAATGAGACAATACATGACAGATGAAGGGAGTACCTGAGAAAATGGCAGGATGGTGGAGGATGGCTTATTTGCTGTCTCTGTGGAGCAGCTGCTGAGGTCAGCAACTCAGTTGATTTCTGGGGAGGAGGGAGGTGTGGAGGAATTCAAAAGCCTGTTGACACTCACTGTGCCTGAAGAGAAGTCATTTTCTATTTGCCTGTGGCTGGAGTCCAGCTGAAAACAAAATTGCTGATAAAAGGAGGCATTAATTTACCTTCCTAGACCATCCACTTGCTGGTGCAGCATTGTTCTCAAAAAATAGACCAATTTCTGCATTTTACCATGACATAATCTTGGAGCTTTTCAAGGAATTACCTGTAGAAAAAAACCCTTCAACCTTCTGACAGCCAAATTTACTCTGTTATATAGCTATTTAGAGTGTTATACTGCTAAAGATCATCTGATTCCCTTCTGCCTTTTGCACAGTGTACTGCTGTTTTGGCTGCTGACAGCACATAGTGTCTGTAAACACAGAAACCTTGCATAAAAACCTTGCACCTGTCCTTAAGCACAGGAACCTGTGTCCATAGACACAATGAGCCCAGACATTGAGCAGTTCTGGAGCTGAGGCAGCCAGCAGCCAGACCCCTGGCTAACCCTTGGCTATAGCACAAGGGTCAGTCCAACAGGAAGAGGATACTGGGCCTTCCCTCACCTGCTTCATTTATTCTTCCCTCAGGGGCCATCATCAGTGCAGACCTGATACACTGTGATCTGAGCAGCAGGAAAGACATTTACCTTCTATTTTTCCCCTCTCAGGCACACTTCTTACCTTATTAATTCAGCTAAATCATATATTGTGCTGTTACTGATTTCAGCTGAAGCCGTGGAGAGGCAGGGGAACCCCTTTTATTGATGTTGCAGGAGTACAGCTTCAGGATGTTTGGGAGGGCAGCCAGGTTACTTTAGTGTGTCTGAGAAAGCCTTGAAGGGTTAAGCCTTGTGGTATCCCTGTGCAGGGTGGGTAGGTGGAAACTAGATGATCTTTAAGGTCCCTTCTAACCCAAACCATTCTATGATTGTATGATTTTATGATTGTATTTTCTATGATTCTATGATTCTATGGTTAGGGTGGCAAAAAGGGCTCATGTTGAGGGCCTTGAGTCCTTGCTCCCTACTGCTTTTGTGTCCCAGATCTCAAAGCAAAGCAATAAAACCCAACATCTCTCCCATGGAGCTGAGAGTGCTTACATTTCTTTGGGACACGTGGTGATTTGCGATGCAGTGGAGACACGCGGATTCAGATCTTTCTGAAAAGATTAAGCTGGCTTTGATTGTGTGTCACTTTTCAACTTTTCAGCTGTATTTTGAGGGGGCTGATGACTTTCCATGTCCACGTCCCTGACGGGAAGATCGCAATGGGATCTGAGCTGATCTAGGAGGAACATGCACAAGCTCAGCTGTCATTGGACTCCACATCCCATTGCCATTTCCAGTATTATCTGCTATCTGCCTTCCCCTCTGCTTCATGTATTAAAGAAGATAACTAGGCACTGCTGGAATAAAAATAGCACACAACTCTCCTGTCAGGGTGCTTACTTCATTAGTCAAAGGGAAAAAAATTATTCTCATAGTTTTTCTCCTTGCAATTTTCCTGAAAGGTGCTTTTTTATTCCTGCTGGAGGCCCTGTATATGTAGTCAGCCATATCATGTATTGTCTAAAATATTATTTGCACTCTTTGTAAGTAACCCTTTCAGCAGCATTACTTATTTTGGAAGAAGAAATGAATGATATCAGAAGAACTGAAATCTGAATTTTTCAGACATTTTAAAAATAAATTTTGCAGTTCTTGTATTGTATTATATTTCAGTGGGCTACTCAGTGCTGAGTTAACAGTTGAACTTTATGATCTTAAAAGCATTTTTCCAAAATAAGCAATTTTATGATTCTATGAATGGTACATAGCCCTTCCACACATGATCTAGCTAAGAGGAGAGTCACTTCATCTTGGAATGAATCAGCCAAATTTGGAATTTTGGAAGAAGCAGTGAGATTTTGCAGTCAGGCAATACTCTCAGTTATTGGTAAATATGTCTGTTTCTTGTTAGAACATATCTGGGGAAGCTGCAGAAAGGGTGATCCTTGCCTGTGATTTCTAATGTCTCTGATTACCATTCATTTCATGTCAGGACCACAGGCCACATGGCTGCTATGGGCTGCAATGGGCTCTGTACACTTGAACCCCATCCCTCCCATTTCTACCCTCAGAGGAGCATGGATAGTAGGCCCTTCTTTAACTTGGAGGCTGGCTTTGCTGCTGAACAGAGCCCTGGGTGTACATCACAGGGAAAACCTCTGCAAGTGCAGTTTATTTTGAATATTTCAAATTTTCACAGAGTTTAAATGGACACTGTGTTTCAGTCACGTGATCTCCTTTTTGTTTCTTTATTTAGAAAAAGTAAGCCTGAAATATTTATTTTGGTTTTTTGGTTTAAATAATTTGTGTTCTAGTTTCCCAACAGAAATACAGACACAGTCTATTCTCTTTTCCCCAGAGGACTCTATGGATAACCAAAACTCACAAGTTTTTATCATCAGAAGAACAAAAGCAGTGCAAAGTGCAAAGTGAGAAAGAGGACATATATTTCTAGCAAGGTTACTTAAAACTCTTTCCCTTGACTGTTTTTTTAACTCTTTATTAATTTGAGCACCTGCCAGACACTCAGGTCTTGAGAAAACTCCACAGACAAGTTCCTCAGTCCCCTAGCAAGTCATTAAAAAATTGAAGAAGGCAGCAGATTATGTCTCAGAAATAAGAAATGAACAGTAAGCAGAAATATTTAGAGAAAAAAAGAAAAATCAATTTTTGCACTTCCTCATGCAAAAGCAAGCTAAAAGAAGGCATGTGTCTTCATGTGTCTATCCAGCACTGAATGATATGAAGTAGGACATTGGAGGCCAGGAAGCTTGTTAAACAAACCTTAATATATAATGGATCATGATTTTAACAAAATAATTATGATTAACCTTGCTGTTCAGGAGGATTGGAAGGTGCTTCCTCTGCAAAAGACACTGTAGTATATTCCAAGTGGTAATACCAACATTTAATCAGAGTTTCCAAAGGATCACCTCATAGAAAAATTCTAAGAAACAGATTTGTCGGCCTGAAAATTACAAGCCTTCTGATTTTC
>VWYI01024289.1:214831-240857 GCA_013399455.1 Anthoscopus minutus | reverse complement strand
TTTTAGAGTCTTATCTCCGCGTGTCACTACTGTAAACAATTCGCTCCTGGAGCTGCAGGGCAGAGGCATGAGTTGAAAGAATTGCAAAAAAGGTAATAGAGTTCACAGTAACTTCCTTTGGAGATACTGACTTAGTCAAAAAAAATAAGGGGAGAGGAGGCATTTTCCATAGACAGGCCTGGAACAACAGGACAGATACTCTGTAGTATGATGTATCTCAGAACAATTTGCAATAAGTACCTAAACCCTTACCCAATGGACAAAGAAACCTTGCAAAATGCAGGGAGTAGACACAGATTTTTGTCCCCTGGCACTCCTGAACCTGATACTTCACAGAGTAAGAGCTCGGCTGCTGCAGGGACTGGACTGCTGTGTTTTGCTGCAATTCTGTTCACATCCTGATGACCTACATCCTTGCAGCACTTGAGGCAGCTCAAGTATGTTCTGTGCTGGCTGCAAGTAGCTCTCCCTGTCTGTCACCTTTTTGATTTTTAAAATACAGGGAAAATAGCTTCTTTAAGTTGGGATACAGTGGCACTTTGCCCAGGGACTCAGCATAAAGGATTGCCTTCAAAGCTGACCTAAGGAACATTTTCCCTGGAAGAGCTCCCACACTTTGAACCATAAAGGATATTTTGCATCTCACACTGCTTCACATTCTCCCCAAACCAACATTTCTGCAAAACATGAGGGCAATTGCAAGAAGGCAGGTGCTGGAGGGATTCTTTAGAAATCTCAAAGTGCATCTCCTGGTGTCTAGCAAGGAGGACAGCAGCATGATAACAATGCTGGAGCTCACCATGGAACTGAGATAAGGCTGCAGCTTGGGGCTCCAGGGAACAGCCTGAGCCCTGCTTTCCTGTATCCTCTTGTCCTACACTCCAGGTCATGACCTCTGGCTCACAGAAATCAGCTGCAGCCAACACTTGCTTTTGCAACAGAAAGAGGAAAAGCTGCCTCTGAGTGTGGAGGAGGGTTTGATCAGAGTATTTCTTCCTGGCCTAGCAATAAATATGTGCACACTGGGAAACACAACACATTGAGGGGTGCCTGGAGACGATTTCTTAGTTTGTATATTCTGATGCAGTTAAGATAAAAAGCAACACCATACCGGTTGTGCTTTAACTGTAAATATTTATGAATGCAAGCTACGCCCCACTAACATTCCACAGTTTTGCCATCTCAGAAAGACTTAGAAAGGGGATGAAGTGAATTCCCAGCTGAGACACAATAATATTTGCTGTTATTTCTTCATTTTTCTTAATATTTCTTTCTGGGAAAGAACAGTACCTTATTTAAGTTTACAGGTACAGTAATTCATTTTGGGAGTTTTGCCAAGTATGGAATACACAAACCAGTGACCTTGGGCTTATAGACATGGAGAATGACTGGAAAGTTGTCAAGAAACAGATTGAAAACACAGGTATTTATCTGAAGTAAAATTTATTTTACTTCATAGGTTTCTAATAGCAAAATAATGCATGATACTATTTTCTTTGAAAAAAAAAAAAGAAAATACCACTACCAGTTTCTATTTAAAGCTGCTCCTAGCTAAGTCCCCTTTTTTCTTCTCTCCTTTTCAAGGGTCTCTCCCACCAGCCACCCACAAAAACCAAAGCTGAACTGTAGTGGTGTGTGCTCAGCTGGCTGACAGGGGCCTTGCTCTGTGCAACTGCAGCAGTTTCTGTTTTAGTAATTGCTGAACAGAAGTCCCTCTCATTTCACAGTCCCTTCACCCTATCCATATGAGACAAAAACAGACTCATCCAGCATAAGAAACATTCATTTTCCACTCTTCTTCAGAGAGTAAACTCTCACTCTTTATTGACAGCCAAGTTAATTGAAATGATAAACACAAGGTCACTTTAGACACAAAATCTGAACACAAACTTCCCATTATGTTATCTGTATTACCCCTTCTGATAGGATTTTTTAAAAAAAGAGCTCTAACTAGAATTATGATTTACGGTAAAAAAAAACCAAAAAAAACCCCAACCATCAGTCAAAGTTAACCAAGTGTACAAAACCCTCACAGAAGTAAGAAAGAGACTGATGTGTACACAAAATACACCAAGCAAGTAAAGTGTAACCATCTGGAGGTAAGCCAGGTACATCCTCAGAAATCCAGGAATTCCTCTGGGGAGGCAAGGGGAGCATTCAGCTACACCACACACTGCATGAACCCGAGGTAGGCAATGGTGGCAGTCCCTGAGGCAGCAGCAGCAGCTCATCTGGCAGGGAAGAGAACAGGCACCAACACCATCTGGTAGGTGCCTGGCTCCCATTCCAAGTCTTACTGTGAGAGCATGGGGTATTCCTGATGGCACTGATCCCTCTATTTTCAACGGCAGAATCTAAACCCCAGAAGCTTTGAAGTTTTCTTTTTTTAGAAATAGTTCTGTATTGGCTTTTCCACAATACACTGGATGAAAGCCTGACACTCATTGTCTCCCTGGAACTTCCTCTCGTTAAGCAATCAACCCTGCACACCCAAGTTTTTCTTGCAGACAAGATGAAGTAGTCTGCAGACTCCATCTCTCAAGAGGCCAAACATTGTACTCAGTTCTATTTTGATGAAAAGCATTATGTTGCAGCATTTCAAGTGCTGCAAAACTACATAAAAAAGATTCCTTATGAAGCAGTATTTTCATGTCATGTTACAACAAAAATGATAAATTTTAATTAAATGTAATTCCAATTCATGCATTACTTTTTTTTTTTTAATTATATTTGTGAAAATCGAATATTGACCAGTGTGGCCTTCTGCTTAAAATGTGAGTCAGACAGTAAAGAGGGTCAAAACCCTAAAGCCTAAAAAGAAACCTAAAAAGCCTGTCAAGAAGCCTAAAAAGAAACTTGTTCAAAGATGTATTAAATGCAGAAAGAGTGCTAGTTACATTGTTCTGCAAATGAGATACAAAATTCAAATGATTTTATTAATCTTCATATTCAACCAGATTTTTAAAAAGACTTCTTTCTTGACAGCATCCATCTAAAAATACTTTCACAAACCTTCAGCTTTTAAAAATAGTATTTTTATGTCCTTAGTAAGTACTTAAGTCCTCTCACTTTCCAAAATGTCCAAATTAATCATGGAATTACCAAAGTTGATCAAGACTTCAAGAAAACCTTTTGATCCTGTTTCCCACAATGTTCTCCTGGAGAAATGGGCTGCTCATGGCTTGGACACATGGACTATTCACCAAGCAAAAAACTGGCTGGATGGCCAGGTCCAGAGAGTGGTGGGAAACAGGAGTTCTATCTTTGCAGAGCATGGTCACCAGTGGCGATCCCCAGGGCTCTGTGCTGGGCCCAGCCCTGTTTAATCTCTTTATCAGTGATCTGGAGGAGGGATGCAGAGCAGCCTCAGGCACTTTGCAGACACTCCAGGCTGGCTGGGAGCGTTGATCTGCTGCAGGGCAGGAGGGCTCTGCAGAGGGGTCAGGGCAGGCCGGATGCAGGGACTGAGGCCGATTGTGTGAGGGTCGGCCAGGCCAAGTGCCGGGGCCTGGCCTTGGCTCACAGCAACCCCAGCAGTGCCACAGGCCGGGGCACAGGGGCTGGNTGAGAAGTGGCTGGGGGAGCTGGGGGTGTTTTGATGCCTGGAAGACCTGGAATAGAGGCTAGATGGAGGTAAGGACAATAAAAGATATTTATTGAGGCCTTCAAAGGCCACACCTGGACAGCACCAGTGTTACAAATCAGGCTTTGTCTGGATGGCTCCAAAATGGAGGCAAAGGGAGGGGGGCCAGTCCCAAGATCACACATTTTTATATGTTTCAGTCCATTTGCATACAGGAGTCCCATTTGCTCGCCCTCTTCCCTCCACATTGTTTATAGTTTTGAGCCTGAAGTTTGGGAAAAAATGGCCTTGAGCCCCCAGTTGGAGTAGGATTGTTGTGTCTTCATCACCTTGTGAAAGGATCTTAGTAACCCTGAACAAAAAGTCACACACCATTGCAGAATAGAAAACCCAAAAGCCCAAGGTATCAGTTTGGCCTGGAGAAGGCTCACGGGAGACCTCATGGCTCTCTACAATTGCCTGAAAGGAGGCTGTAGCCAGGTGGGAATGTGGTTTCTTTTTCCCAAGTAACAAGGGACAGGACAAGAAGAAATGGCCTTCAGTTGCTCCAGCAGACATTTTGATTGGATGTCCAGAAACATTTCTTCACCAAAAGCCATGTCCAGTACTGGAACAAGCTGTCCAGGGAAGTGGTGGAGTCACCATCCCTGGAGGCATTTAAAACCATGTAGATATGGCACTTTGGGACATGATTGAGAGGTGGATTTGGCAGTGCTAGGCTAATGGTTGGAGGGTTGCATCTTCAGGCTCTTTTGCAACTTAAATGACTCTGATTCTAATTCTACATTGTCCTGAAATATGTTGGAGTATCACAACTGATGTGCACATGATGTGGTCACAGACAAACAGGTATGGGCAATTTAGAAATACTGTGCTTGGAGTTTAACAGCGAGTTCATTAACAAGTTTGTCTGTTAATCAGCATTTTTAACCATAAATCCACTACTTAAAAATATTTCCCTTCCATTTAAAACTTGGCTTGGTTAACATATTTCAAATAGGCAAGGCCTGCCCGTATAATTTAAGAAATTACCAAAAGGAAAAAACCAAAGGGAACCATAATGGATACTTCTACAGGAACAGTAAAGGTAAATGTCATCTACAGCAAAGTTAAACAAGTACAGGCCTAGACACTTCCCAGGAACGGTTTCTCATGTTTGCAAACAAAGAAACAAAAAAAACTTTTACACACTATAATTTAATACTTAGGGTCTCATATCCCTAAACACTTAAGTTACAGACTCAGAAAATAAATTCAGCAATTTTCATCTTGGAAATCTGTGAGCTTAATTTCATGATAAATACTGGCTTGTTTTGACCTATGTTCTACAGTTCAAAAGTCATCTCCAAAGGAATAAGGAATAACTGCCACCACTTTGAGGTCACATACCTGCCAGATGGAGACTGGATCAGTATAACCGAACTTTTAGACAAGAGTTTGTTATTTTTAAGGGCCTGTGAAATTTAAGAGGCACTTGAATATACAGTCATTACAGTATAAAATGTTCCCAGAGTTCTCCCAAGTTGTTTTCTATGCTTGCTGAGACCACAAAAACCGATCACACCTTTCCAACATGGACTGAATCAGTGCTCTGCAATTAAAGCAAAGGGAAAAAAAAAAGATCAAACAGTAATAAACAGTAACAACAGAAAGAACAGCTAAGTTTTTGTTTGCTTTCTAAAGAGAAGTTTCTAAAAAACATGATTGCATTTCAGAAGTAACATCCTGAGATCACCATTCACACCTTTGGAAGGAATAGGACAGATCAGAGTCTGTACAGGTCTCAGCAGGACAGATCTCTTTCAGAGAATCTCCTTCACATACACCTTTAACATATGATTTCCTGTTTCCTCATTTTCAATTTTAAAATGTCTATATTGCAAAACACTCAGTTCTTAAATAACAGGAAAGGTTTCAGATGAATCTAAAACTGAAGGTTAAAATGTGAAGCACTTTATCTTCTTGTTAACTGAAAAGGAAGTTTAAAGCACCAAGGAGATCCAAAAAAGAATAGTCCGGATCTTCTGCTGACACATCTCTTACCTCTGCCTTTTCTCAGCAATTCTCAGTATCTCACAGACACCAGTAAATCTCTCAGACAATTCTAGTGTCAAGCCACACTCCTGCAAGAGAGACAAGGCACGATTTGGGCCAATGGCCTTGGCCAGCAACAGAGCAACATTTTCCACAGTGATGCCGTCTGGGCAGCTGGGGCCTCCGTTGCTGACAGCATTCCCATTCTGTGGGCTGTGGTGGTGGAAAGCTGTGCTGTGATTCCGTGCAAGATGCAGAACAAACTTCCATTCTTCTACAGTCTCTGGAATGGAACCTAGATTTAAAATTAGTTTGTTACATTATTTGTAATACAAGGATTATTCTAAGACTACTGTTTAAACTTTATCTATACTTAAAAGGAAGTTAGCTATTCTGTTTCACACTGAAGATTCTAGGAAACCAAGCATTATCAACAAGCAAATTATGCACAGAAATGTACTGCCCTGACCAGTGTAAAGATTTAGTGGTCAACACACATAGCTTCACAGTAGTTCAGTATTCCAGGCTTTAGATTAAGTCAAGAGACAAAGTTTTGTCCATCTCAGGGCTGGAGTGAGTTTTCTTCTAAGTTCTGCCTTGTGGTACAATGCTTTGCTCACCCTAACTTTGGGTTTGTGCACATGTTCTGGGCGAGTTTTGTGCTGTGCAGGAAGGCTTCCTATTCCTCTGTCTACACCACCAAGGTTAGCTTTCACTCCCAACTGATAAACAAATCAAGATTCTTTAACTTTTAAGCATTTTCTAGCACAACTGATTTCACAAAGCACAGCACGAAGATACAAGAGTACAATGCCCATTTATGTGTTTCAGATCTGTGGTACTACACACAGTTAGGGCTACAAAAACACTTCAAAAAATAAAAGTTAAACTCAGCTTTGGGCAAACCACTATGTAAGGGCAGTTCCTCCATTACAGAAGTATGTTTATACAGTTTAAGAATCACTAACCATCTTCTCCATTCAACAGGCTCAAATCATCCAAATGAACAATACTAGCAAAGGCTTCTGTTCTTCTATCCAGCTCCAGACAGAGAAAAAGATATCCAGGCCAAAATCTTGAATAACAGAGTAAAGATTTCCAGGAATCAAATACTCAGTTCAAACAAAAGTCAAGAAGAATCACATGCTATTTAAGTATCAGTAAAGACAAAAGCAACTAAATTTGATGAAGGGCAGAAACAGTGTAGGGACATGAGGAATACCTCTCATTTGGCACATTAAATTGGACATTCAATATTCACCCTCAAACAAGGAAAGGCCTTTAAAAAAAAAGCTGTCCAAACAAGAAGCAAATAGGTCATTTACATTTGTATCTTCTCAGAGTCAGAATAACCACTAACCAAGTATCAAGAGTGACCAAGTTTTCTTCTTACCCGTGTGATTTACAGATGTCAGCCATCTTCTCTTTCATAAGAAAATCAGCTGGGAGTTTAATCAAGAGCAGAATGAGTTGGCTGTAGCCCCAGGTAAACAAATGTGATCGTGGCCTAGAAGATGAGAAATTCCGTTTTAAAGCATTATTGATTTTCTTCAGAACATTATGGCAGATTTATTATAAGAAAGGAAGAAAAATGAATGAAACACCATGTGCAGTCTCAGCAGAGCAGTCAATCTGGAAGGCACTGCAAATAAAAGTTATTCAATCCTTTGGTTGTTTCTGCTGAACTCTGCAAAATGCTCTAAGGAGTCAGTGATCTAAACTTTTATATGACATCTAATCCAAAACCAGACCTTGTTAAGTCTTTCTGCTACACTCAGGACCTTGGGTGAAACCCACTTTACCTGGGATTGCCCTCCTCATCCACAGTGTTTGTCCTTTGTGGAGCATCATGAGAAACTGCCAAGCACAACCAATCCAACCGAACAGATTCCGGCTGCAGAAGAGACCTAAGGAGAAATGGCCTGGAAAACAAAGCAGACACTAAAAAAAAAAATCCCACCAGTTTTAAATATACCAGATATGAAGAAACAGAGATTGTGTGTGGACAATTTAACAAAAAAAAAAAGAAACAAAACAAAAAAGGGATGTAAAATTAAATGTGGAAAAGCTTAAAATGATTTATGTCTCTAGAAACTGAGGTATCCACAGAAAATAAAGTTTACAGGTTGAGTTCCCCCAGATTTGGTTTGAGGGGTATTTTTTGGGTTTGTTGGGTTTTTTTTTGGTTGGTTGGTTGGTTTGCTTGGGGTTTTTTTTTAAATGCCATCTAACCCTGGAACACTGAACTGCAGACATAGGAACATAAAGTAAATTCCATTAAAAGTATTATTTAGGAAATCCCTTTTAAAACTAGATACTAACCTAACAAAAACTTCAGTCTAAGGCCAGCTGCAACTGGCAGAATTACTCGGAACATAATGCTTAACCAAGCAGACAGATACAGAAACACAAAAAAATGTCCCCAAAAGCCAAATAAAAAACCTCTCCACACAGCTACATGATGAGGAAAGCAGACAGATGAAAAAGATTCTACATTCCCCTCACCTTTTATCCTCTGGCTTTGATTTCACCAGACTATCTAAATATGCTAAAAAGTGAGCTGGATCATTACTGCAAAGCTGTTTAATGTCAGAAGGCAGAATAGAGGGGTGGAACTTGATCAAGGGCCGAAGTGCTGTTTCCCCAAATTTTTCATAAAGCCTGGAGAATGAGAGAGAAAAATTATTTTCAGTACCAAACAGCAAAATAATTTTTTTCAGTATCTCCTGCAAGCTCAAGATAGTACTGAAAGGTGATCTCTCTAAGAGATTCCAGAAATCTTCATGACAAGGTAAGTGCAGCAATTCTTGCCAAGAAGTTAAGAAAAAGAAGATTTGGGTACAAACCTTTGAGCATGTGCCAGCAACAGTGGGCTGTCATCCCACGGCCCCAGATCATGCAGCAGCTTCAGTATTTTCAACATATCTTCACTTTCCATTGCTAAAGCCACTGGACTGTGACAAGTGAGTTCTGAAATAAATCAGTGCATAAATTCCAAGATTTGGGCAATGTTTTTTCTTTTACATGCTCTGTCCCTCCTTTCATCCTTCTGCTGAACAACTATCACTGCATTCATGGGAAGTTCAACAACCACCTCAATTCTGATAAAATGCAGGTATTTATCTCCCAGTGCAGTCCAACCAAAGAAACTGTGAATGCATACGCTACTTTCACTTCTAGGGCTCTCAGAATCCAAACAGTGAAGAGATTTCCAGAAACATAAACACCAAACACCAACCCTCAAAGCAAGATTCTGTTGTTTAACTGCTCTCTGCTGGAGCAGAATCAATGCTAAGGCTTTAATTCACTCTTAAAAGAAATACATAAGGGAGAAGCTGAGTGCAGAGAACAGAAAAGTTGTTTCCTAATATCATTATGAAGCTTTGGTTCAATAAAACTAAAGAGGCATCAAAAAGATCAGAAAGTATTTCTGTGGAACAGGGAAGTGTGATCTCAATCCACTCATCTGCATGGAACCATCTACTCCATTCAGTTTTATTTCATATTAACTACATTGCTTTACAAGCTAAGTTTTCCAGTGCAAATGCTGAAGCCCCTCCCCTCCCTTCTGCCTCCTAGAGTTGTGATTCTAACTACTATGCTTTTGCTCTTAGAAGCTCATATGTTTGTTTGTACATAGACTGGGATCACTACAGTGTTCAATCAAAAAGGTCCATGGAAACCAACAAGTTCAAAGTTGCAAAGTGGGAGGAGAGCAATCTCTCTCCAAAGAGCCAGCAGCTCTTTTTTTAAGAAATCACAGGTTATTCTAAGTTGAAAAGGACCCAAAATGATCATCACGTCCAGCTCTTAAGTGAACGATCCATACAGGGCTTGAACCCACAATGCTGGGATTATTAACACTATGTTCTAACCAGCTGAGCTAAGTTATTCCTAAGGGAAGTATTTGGGGGAATAACAATCAAGCAAACAACCCAAAACCAGAACAAAAATTCCCAGACACCAAGCATCCTCCCCCTGCCACACTACACTGGTAGAAGAAAAACCTGCAGACACAGTTATGAGTGTCTTCAAGGCTTTTTCCCTTTTTTTTCTTCCAAACAGTTTAAGAAGCAATACAACATTCATTATTTACCTTTCAATCCTGCAATATATGTTTCCCATACATTAGGGCTGGTGGCACATGTGGTTGTAATACATTGCTTTACTCTCTTTAAATCCAAAAGGAAGAAGTAGTTTCGTATAAACCTACAAGCCAAGTTCTCTGAGGCTGCTGGTGGCAGATTTTCCCCAGAGCTCTCCTCAGCCTCACCACTCCCACAAGAAAAGACACGCAGCTCAAAGCACAGCGTTGTCAGCTCCACGAGATCTTTCAGAACATCGGGGTCGATGACACATGGAGGAGACACCTGAAAGCTGCAGCCCAGAGGCCTTGTTACATTCCTGCCATTTTCACACGTGGTTTTGCTCACACAGGTTTCAGCAGCATTTTCCTTTTCAATGTAATCTTCCAAAATAGCATTCTGTTCCTTGTCTACTGGGTCTCTGTCAGCTGAAGCCACTTGCAGGTTTTCCTCTAGGACTGCGCTCTGTTCTTCAGCACACACAGTCTTGCTTTTCTTAAAAGACAAAGCAGAATGCTCCTTGCTGAATTTTTCTTCTAGATAGACAAGCCATTCCTGCAAGACCCTTCTCATACACTGAGGTTCTAACAAAACCAGAGGATCCTGGAGCTTGGCTCTGCAACATAAAAGTAATTTGTTAAGTTTAAGAATATAAGATGCCACCTATGAAGTTTCACATATGCTTTGTGTAACTGTACTCCTACACTTGATAAGGAGTCAGTTGGATTTTTTATGATTTTGAGTGCATCAAACAGAATTTAGGCTACTTCACACCGTCTACATTTGGTCTCAGCACATTTTGAGCTCCCTAGGTTTTCTTGCAGAATTAATTTCTATCATGATTTTGATTTTTTAAAGAATGCCTGTACTTAAGACAAAAGGATAACAATAGAAGAGCTTTTAGTGAGTTTTGCTTGGTTTTAAAAAGAGAAATCAAATCATTCACCAAATAAGATAACACAGATTATGTCTTTCAGGTTATGTTAATAGATATTTAGAGCATCACTCTTACATGCATGTAAAACAAATGAAAAGAAAAATTTAAAAACCCAATCATTTTTTCTGCCAACGCCCAACATATCTATACAGTAAAAAGTTTCTCTGCTTACATAGTTTCTGCTGTTGCAGCCTTGAGATCTCTCAGACGGTCCTCCACAGGAAGCTGGCAGTTCTGGGGTTCTGACCTAAAAAAGCACATTCATTTCAGTCTTATCTCAAGTATTAACTTTAGTAATTTAAGTGAGGATTTCCTGAAAAATTTCCTCAGCACTAATTCCTTTATTAAATAAAAGGCTTTTTACTTGTAAAAAGGAATAGCTCAACAGAAATTGTGGATAAATTTGGTATGATGAGCAGATAATACTATTTCTGTGGCTTTCTACGATTGCTTCTACTCCAGCTACAGTAGATTTCTGCAAGTACTGAACAAAAAACAGTTCTATGCCACTGTATGAAAGTTAGTCCAAAATTGTGAATTAGCACAGGAATATGAAATTACTTAGCTCTGTGTTCATTGCCTCCTCAGCTCTAAGAAAGGAGTTGGGAGGACCACTGAAATCCACTACAGCAATGAAGGCAGCTGGAAAAAACTAATGCCAAGTTCCTCATTCTGCCTGAAAGTTTTTTCCTTAGGCTGCTATCCTCAGGACATTCAGCAAATACAGCTGCTAAGAATATGTGATTTTGCACTCACTCTTTTTCTTCCTGGGGAGATGTTACTGGATTAAGAGTTAGTTCTGGCAGCTGCTCATCATCCTTTGCTTCATGCTTCCCTCTAGATTCAGGACTTAGATGAAGAGTGCCAATCCTTTCCGTGGTTTTGCGTACAAAGCTGGAAACACTATGAATTACGAGTTCAAACATTTAAAATCAAAAGTTCAGAAGGAAACAAACCAAGCACCCTTTTTCATTCAAAACATCATTTCAGAGACTTTATAATCTGAAGAACTCTTGAGAAAAGGATGAGAGCAGTGATGACCAACAGGAACAAAACTTACTAAGAGCCTGATAAGAATTCATACCCCAGTCATGACCATGTTTTCATCACAGAATGGAAACCCAAAGTACTTAACACTCCTGCTGGAGAAGCAGAATCACATACAAACATTAGCCATGAAAGTTGACATATATTTGTAATTTGTAATTTGTATGCAAATAAATGCAGATTGGCTACACTGCATTTTAAAGGTTTTAAACATGAAGCATCTTTAGGAAATTTTGTCACTCTTGGTGGTAAGAAACCACTTTACAATGCTTCAAATTAATTCTTCAGATTACAAAGCTCACCAACAATGTCCTTTTCACTCAGCAGTTGCTATTCATTCAGGTATTTTATTGAGGAGCAAGCTCAATGAACATACCAGAACTCAATTATTTCTACCACTGCTACAAAGAGAACTATGTCAACAAGATTTGAAGAGAAAAATAAACTTCCTGCTTTCTGCTCTAGAACTAAAAAAAAAAAAATAAATCCCAAAACCACTAATCTTTTATGATAACAAGGTATGGTGTTTACAAAAACACCAGTCTTTTACGATAAGGTATAGCAAAAGTTGGAGCTTGCTGCAGAAGGCAGAAAGGATTCAAATGAAGCAAAACAACTGGACTTGAGTGTATAGAAGGATTAAAGCTAAGCTTTTAAACATTAACTGTAAATATGATAGTATTTTATTTAATGATTAAGTGCACACAGTAAATACTTGAAAATGTAGCTGTCATTATTAGCAGAAACACTTATAAGTAAAGTCCTCAAGGCTACTCATGGTTTAGAAAGAACACAAAACATTGCATGTACTTCTGATGTTTATTCTGAGATTCTCACACTGCTGATGGCAGCTACAATTCTGTTACAGGACACCATTTACATACTGAAGTGATCAAAGGAAGGCTGTGCAATTTTTTCAGACCATTGCCGGACCAGACATTTTAGCTAAGTAATTAACATACAACACTTTTACAAAAATTTTAAGTTATGTATTTAACACAATCTCCTGGTATACACAACTCCCTCATACCCCATTTAAATAAAAAAAAAGTTTAAAAATACCAATGTGGTTCACACATAAAATGGACACAGATCTAATTGCAGCAGGTAATAGACTACCATTATTCCATAAGTGTTTGGGAAATCAGTTAGATTCACTGAAAAGTTCATGTGGGGATAGGACAGACAACTTGGCAAGTGGGTTTCAGCAATATCCATCAGCTTCTGAATATTTTAATGTTTGTCCCCAAGCAACATAAGAAGCCTTCCCTCTAAGATCCAGACCAGCAAAATCCCAAAACAATATTTAGTACATTTTCCTTTGAATACAAACCACGACCAGAGTTTACTGGGTAACAGTAAACATTCCTAGATGTTTAACAGTTCTTAACTGTTTAAAACTGAGGTTGAAGTCTTTGCTCCACTGAAGTTACCAGCAGCTCTTTGTATCTTCACTAGAGCCAAGATGAAGATTTAAACTGCCTGGCAAACCTGACTGCATCTCTGGTGTTCCAGTCCAGGGGCTACATGTTTGCAGAACAGAGTAAGAACTAAACCACACAATGCTACAAAATCAAAAGGACAGAAGAGTGCAAGATGTAATGGATGAGTGAACCTGCTGCATGCTTTACCTTTCTTTGACAGCTTGGAGAGAGACGAGAGGAGATGGGGAACGGAATGACAAAGGAATACTGAATGGGAGAAATGTCTCATTCCGGTCAGCCTCAACCACCACAGATGCATGAGATACGTTCTCTGACAAATGGAATTGAAACAAAAGTCATGAAACCATGGCAAAAAACAGAACAGGGAAATGAACTGCAAATCACTAGGTCATTAATGGATAACCTGCCTGCCATATTTTCCTTTTGAATACTCAAGAATGTGTGGAGTCAAGTTTCAAGGACTGTTTTACTACTGACTTTGGACCTTATACATCTGCTTTATTCATAGTCATTTGGCTCTGCAGCAAGGTAAACAATGACCAACAACTGTATGAAAATTATCTTCTAAAAGTAGACTTACAATCCATTTAGGGGACAAAAGTCTTGATTTAATCCATTGACTTATTTACACATCTAGGAAAATTAAGTATTGTGGCATACATTGATTCACACAGCATGATTTTCAAAATCTAAATCACATGTGAACAGAGAGACACACAAGCCATGACTAGGGTATCAATCACCCTCTTAAGTGAGCCCACAGCTCTCTGGCTTTTGATAAGAATCACGGGAAATACAGAATCACTGACTATTTCCTTTTCTCTCCTGTATCCCCAGTATCTACAATGTGTTTTGCTTAATAATTTTGTGATACAAACACACTCTATCTTCAAGTGATGTCAGCAAGAAGAAAGGGATCATTTTAAGCCAGGATGACACTGCATTTTGCAACAGTCAGCAATAACCACAGCATTGAGAGGAAAAGATGCGCTGTTACATAAAATCTACCATCAGAATCCCTCTTGACAGCACTTAAAGGTCACAACTGACTTTACAACTGGCTGAAAACAAAGCTGCTTTTGTTCACTATGCAGACTAGAAACCTAGAAACTCATTATATCTTATGTCACTGTGAGCAGGGAAACACTAAGTCCATTTCTTTAAAATACCAAATCAAGTACTCGTGCTTCAGAAAGCATCTAGAACTTCTCTACTTGGAAAAAATCAGCAAATTTGTCATCTCTTGTGTAACACACAACCTTTCTATCTTCTGACATTCAAAAATTAAATCACCTGAATTTTGACTTTTAATGTTGGAAATTATGCACTTCAGAGTTTCCTCACTTGTTTATACGATGATGCAGGTGAAGAGGCACATGTCAAGCTAGGTGCCAACTAACAGCACATAGTTTAGTCAGGAGGACAATTCTACTGGCAGGCAGGGGAGTAAATACCAATTTCTGCAGTCTCCCTCCCCACTGTGGTTTTCTCCAAAGCATCCAAATTATCTCTATCCTCAAAGGCATCTACTCCTCACAAAAGTAGCTTTTTTATTGGAAAGCCTCTCTACCATACCTAGAATTAAGCCAGCTCATCATCCCAGGTTTCTACATTCCCTCCCAATCCCAACCAGAGCAGAGAACAAGACCCATTACAGCCTCACTCTAGCCTGAGTCCAGTGACAGACATTTGTCAAGAAATTTAAAAGCTCCCTACATGGGCTAAATGTTAGTTACTAACAATTCTAGCACTCCTACACTAATGTTTACATGTGTAAGAGATGATCCCTTGTACAAAGGAAACCCTGCAAGAAAGTTAAGAACACTTATCAGAATCTTTCTGCTTTCCCTGAAGAAACACAAAAAAGAATCCAGCTTAAAAAATTCTTTTTTGAAACAAATATTACAGAAAAACAAATCTTGCTTGAAGTACAATTGACACTGGCATAGACAGCTGAAGGAATCTTAGCATTAATGTTGAATTACAGATGGAGAGGGGGAAGTTGGAGTAAAGTCCATGCTTGATAAAGCCCTCTGGACCTTTTTTTCTGCTTCTCTGGGTTTTGTTTGCTTTCAAGCCTGGATTTCTGTGGACGTAGCTTTTCCACCCAATGTATCAGGAAGGATTTTGATTGGAATGTGAAGTGACTGTTTCAACTGATCAAATTACATGTATTAATAATTAATAACTTGATAATGGAAAATAAGAGCACAGACCCAACCCAGCCAAAATCTTGTAGAATAAACAAACACATTCAACAAACATTTTCATTAAGAAACATTACCAAGGTCTAGTTGCTCGTCTTCATGGTGTACAGGAAATTCTTTAAGTCTTTCATCTTCTGAGAATGTTTGACTGTGGAGGGAACACGAGTCTTCATCTGACTGACTGCCCCTTCGACTGATGACACGGTAGATTCCAGAGTCTAAGACACTGAAGCTTTCCTGTCAGACCAGGGAGGGGAGTCAGACATTGTATGTGTTGTACCTCCTTGTTCAACTGTCTGCAATGAACACTACCAACTGTACCCACACAGCTAACCTCAGAGCATTTCATTATTCACTGCCTGGATAACTTCTATTTAACAGAGTACTTGAATCATATCCAGAATGGAAAAGAACACAGATGCCAGCAAGTGTGCAGTTCAGTGACTTTAAAAAGATGCCTATGCCGCAATTGCTTTTAGGAAAGCAGCCTGTGGAACAACTGGTGTACTCAGTGCAAGGCAAACCCCACCTCAGCTTTAGTCCTGCAGCCAAGACTGTCACCTTTGTGGTTGCATACCTAAGAATTTGTATTTCTTCTGCTGGTCAGCCATACCCAGCTAGCACAACTACAGACCCTGCAAAACTATTTAGTTTCAGGACACTTTTTTGCTCATGGTCATTCTATATGGTTTACTTTCACAGCAGCTAACGAAGAAAAACTTTTCTACTACATCAAGATGGTATTTACACTACTTGGCTTTTTAAACTTTCCTTTTAAACACTGTTGAAGTGAAAGCAGGAGCAGACATTGTATTAACTATGAAATATTTCCCCTTTCTTGAAAAGCAGCTGTATATTTATTAGAAATATCCTTTTATTTTTTAAAGCTTTCTCCTTAAGCTTCTTAGATTGCAACAATTTTTTAAATAGGGCGAAGATAGGTCTGAGCACTCAGACATTCGTTTTCATCACATAGAACTAGAGTTATAACCACAACTGTCTTTACCCAAGCACATTAAAACATTAAACAGAGCTGTAGAAAAAGCCATCCTCATATCAATCTTTGTCCACATCTCAGCCATTAGTCCTAAAATAAGATGGGAAAGAGGCAAAGGTCTGAGAGCTTACAGAATGCAAATAGTGGTGTTTCATACCTCTTCACCCCACCTAGTTTTAAAATGCAGCATTATGAGCTGTAGTAAATAGGTAGAATTGAAAGCCTTATCTTCCAAGTGGGCAACGAGGTGACTTTAAGCCATAAAGGTAAAACCTGTAGGTAACATTTTTTGGCATTACAAATACACGTACATGAGATGAAATACTGCTCCTTCTACTGCTGCATGCAGAATCTAGAGGTTCCAACTTTGAAATCAGTTCTTCCAGTTGCACAGTAAGATCTTGCTGGGTTGAAGCATCCAACTGAGACTTCAAGTGCTCCAGCTTGTCTAGAGGCAAATTTTTTCTTGCCTAAAAGCACCCAGTGAAATAGAAGCATTATTATTTCTAATGCACATGTGAAAACAAATGACAGCATATACGCAGGATGATTTTCATCCTGAAAGTGTAATGTTTAGGTGACTTTAAAAATTCCAACAAGATACATCTCAGTAATCATGAAACTTAATGGAACAGGGGACAGGAAAGACAGTCAAGTTGTATTGCACATTTACAAAGAGGTATTTACTTACTCTGCAAGAAACAATTGAATTCTGGAAGAGACAAGAGACCCTGGCAGCAAGGGTCCAGAATCCTCTTCTCATCAGACGCTCTATGCAGCGATCAACCAGCAGAAGGGAGAGGTGCACAACTTTCCCATTTGTATGCAGACAGAACAACTCACTCTTGTGAACTGCAATATCCTGAATATCTGCAAAACCACACACAGAGCAATACCTGAAGGACTGAAGTCATTAATCAACATTCCTTTCTGTCCCTGAAAGAAGGTAAAAGCATATTCCTACCTGACTGTAAATGAGTGCAAAGCACGAGGGGCATGGGGAAAAGAAACATTTGTTTTTGTGCTGACCTAGCACCTAATCACTATAAAACACAGTGTCAAAACTTTCCAGAGTTGCATTTCTAGAAGACATTGAAAAAATACACTAAATTACCAAAAAGTTTCCTTTTACTCTGAGATGAAAAATTAAAGCCTGATAAAGATGACAAATATGTAACTGTTAGCTTTGAAACAGAAGGAAAATATTCACTGGTAGAAAAACAACTTTGGCCTTCCAGAAGTTTTCAAATGCAATACTTATGCTGTATGGAAACACTCCACAACAAAGGTATTGCAAACTTAACACCAAAATGGGGAGAAGGGGAAAGATTAACTGCCAACAACTATTGTAGGACTCCGCTTACAACCATACACACAACTGTTTGTGAGGGGTTCACTCATTTGCCAAATAAATATATTCCCTGTATGGAATTTAGACAGGTTTTAGGAAAAAAGTCTCAGGTTTTAAACTTTCAGCAGCCAGATTATCCTTCACAGGACACCTGACAATGAGCCTGAGAAAGAGGAAAGGATACTTCAGGTTAATCACCTGTATTTTAATCACTGTATTTTATGAGTCATTCTACACCACATTTTGTTTCTCAAGAAGCATGTGTTCAGATCTCTGGAAGGAGGTGTTGCCTGGAGGAGGCAGGGAAATGGTTAACATTCAAGGATAGACCAGGACAGATGACAACTTTTTAAAAAATATTCTGCAATCCAGCTGCAGAAATTGAGCTTGCAAAGCTTTCATGTTAGGCAAAACTTCAGGAATGACCAGTATAAGAGACAATGTTACAAAACAAAGTTTAAGAAATTTTAGTTTACCTTTAACCTCACTCCAGAGTAAGACTTGAATGCTTTGGGGAAGAAAAACATAAATGCCTCTTTCTGTCCAGGTCACTACACAGTTCTCACTGCAATCAAAGCAAATGTTAATGGAGCAACAGTCAATTGTGGTAAAACAGGCAAAATTAAAACTAATTGCAAAATATGCAGGGATGGCATTGGCTTCAGTATAGCAAGCGAGATGTGAGACAGGTTTAGCATGATATTTGGGAAATTCTTACACAAAAACCTGAAGTTAGTAATAGAAATTAGGAGAATATATAATTTTTCAAGCCTACTTTATCAACAGGAAGCTATGCTGTCAAACACTTACGTCAAATACAGCAGCTTGGGGAAAGATAAAGATTGTGGAGAGCAGCTGGAACCAGTATAATGAGGATCCTGCCTGCAAAATAAAGTTCTTATCAAATACAAGTGTAACTACAATAACATTGCTTTCTAAAAATCTTAATCCTGTAAATATATGGCTGGCTTAAGTAAATAGTCTCATGACAGCAGCATTCATTGAACTCACACAGACACAGCTGCAGAATCAAGGTTTTAGCATTTTTGATAATTACTGCCTACACCTCTTAGAGGAGACTGTATTAAGATGACAACTAGGATTAACATTAGGCTGAAGCAGGAGTTGATTTAGTCTTTTCAGTCTTAAGGACATCCCAAACAAGTTTATCACTGATAACACTCATGTGTTACCTGAGAGTAACGACAGGGAGAGGTGGTGATGAGAGCAGCTGCTTGAACTGATGTGTGCTTTGCACTTCCCCCTCAAAGTTCACCTCCCACATCCTCGAGCCGGGTCGAGCACAGTATATTAATGGCTGCTGATTCCCACTGTTTTTTCCAACAGGGAAGAAACATGCTCCAAATTCTCCATCTCTCTCTTTATTACCAATCTTCCAGAACTTTTCTCTGGAGGGATAGAAAGGCACTTGTTAAGTAAGGCAGCATTAATAAAAGCCCTAATTAATTTTATGTTTTTCTTGAATAATAAAAAATACTTAATCCCAGCTGCTAAATTTGTTTTGGTGCTTAAGAAAAAAAAAATTAATGAATATTATAAAACCTGCCCGTTGTTTATACAACATAGGGTGCAGAAATATTCATTAGTTGAAATGAATGCTCAGATCCAAGAAGTTTTTTTCAGCAGAACCAGTTGTTCAACCTAGTGATGGGAAGGTGTGAGCATTCCCAGAAATCATTTTCAGTCACATGAAAAATAAGACAGTGATTATGAATAGTCAGCACAAATTTATGGAAGGGAAATTATGTTAACAGCCCTCTACAACAGAATGAACGGCTGCGTAGTTGAGGGGAGAACAGCAGATGTTATTTATCTTGAGTTCAGTAAAACTTTTGACACTACCCCTCTCAACATCTTTAGAAACAGACTGAGGGAGCATGGGCTAGGTAAAGAGACACTGATGACATTTCAGAAACTGTGTGTGACTCTGAAGTCCAGAAATAAAATTTCAGAAATAAAATAAAACTTGCCTCTCAGTATCACATAAATAAGTGCGGGTAAGTGAAGATATGAGCAGTCTTCCATCCAAATAATCAAGCTGAACCACCCGAGAATCTACAGTGGTTATAATCTGGACAGGAAACATCACAAAAGTAGCAGCAGCCTACAGTTAAAAAAGAAAAAAAAAAACAAGAAAAAGGAAAGCATGCTGGTCTTCTGTTCAAAGTAAAGGCCGTTCCATTATGTTAAAATTGCAAAATTCAGAAAAGACTAATGTATGCTACGAATATACAGAATAAGACAAAGCAGTTCTTTTCTTCTTTGTCTTTACAAAGCAAGGCTTCAATGCTCAAAAGCAGAGGAGTCCAAATCCTCCTTTTCCCAAAACCACTATTGAAGATTTAAGGAAAAAAAAAGTCATATCCCTGTAACATCCTGATATTTCTCTATGAAGGGTTTTTCTCTGTAACATTCAGAGAGGGTTTTATTCCTGCTATTCTAAGCTTTGTGCTTTTTTTCCAGTTCTCCCCACAGGTATGTTGAGCTAGCAGTTTTATGGAAACAGACCAGAGGGATTAATTGATACAAAAACCAACTTCTATTTGAGTTAGGTTGTTCACAAACTCACCTTCTCTGTTACCTTGCCACAAACCATCCACATGCTATTTATCATACCTATATATACACAGTGTATAGTATAGTGTCTCAGTTTGCATGGGTGGATGAACAGTTTCAGACTTATGGATAAGAAAACTACTGGGAACTGCATTTGAATTTGCTGTCACACAGTCCCTATTTGTGCCAGCTTAGAGCTGTTTTCCCTTCTTAGGAATATGACAAAGTGCATTATCTGAGAAATCCAACAGTCCTGTACCTTCAACAGGCATGAACAGAAACAAATTCCATAGGCCTTGCCCTATTCTCCTCCCTCTCTTCCCATAGTTGACTTTTCCCCCCTCTTTCTTTAAATGTAACAATGGTCTTGCTACTTTTAAGTCAATTTTCCATCTAAATCTTCCAGAAGTGCTAGAAAGGACCTGGAGAACACAACAATTTCCAGGTTCTGCTCCTTATTACTGACTAAAAAGGAAGGACCCAGTAGTGGTAAAAGCTAAAGAACTCTCAAGGGCTAGAAATTAGGCTATCACTAACTTTCCCAAAATATAAAGGCTGTAGGTCTGACGACTATCTACCATTTATTTTACCTAATCCAGATGTTTAAGAATGAGAATATCCAGACAAAGCCAAGCAAAATCAGAGTCTAGGACTGCTCCTTCTCTGACCAACAGCTGAATTGAGGATGAAAACAAACAGCTGAACCTGTAGCAGGAGGCTAAGGAATACAATAGACTCAGAAACACCAAGACCCTTAACTTTGATACTTGTAAATTCCAAGAGGCAGGAGACTGACCAGTTTTTAACTCTGAACATTTGAAAGTATTTTCAAGTTGCATTACTGAAATAGATTGAACAAGGATGGGGGGAGCTCATGGGTCATGTTTCTATGGTAGTCTCAAGAGACAGCTATACTGGGTTCTTCATTCCAATAGTTAAAGCTACCAGAACTTCACCAGCTGGCAAATCCTGTTCTGTTCCACCTTCCTAAAATAAACAAAGAGATTCCACACATCACACCCTGCAAATTAAGCTCAATCAAAGTATGCAACATTTTACCTTCCCTTGTTTAGATGTGTTAATCTTGATGGCTGATACTTTTCCCACATGATCTCCTACAAAAACTCTAAGGGCAGCTGTATCCCAGCACAGGGCTGTGACTTTTCTGCCCTTATGTTCAGAGGAAACATAAATCCGTTCTGGCTTCCCACGACGTTCCTGATTCAGCTCCCAAACTACTACAAGGCCTTGGCTACAACAAGTTAGAAAGAAAATACAGGTTGAAAATAAGTCTTCTAATGTTTTATCAGTTAATAAAGATGCATTTTGCCAAAGAAAGAGGAAATCCAAGTGAAGCAGCATGCCTCAGAGCTGGTTCTGCTTGAGGCTGCATGCTTTCAAGAAATGTCACACTTAATTCTGGAGAACAGTAAGTGTCCTTCTTTGCACTAGAATGTATAAGCAGCTCTGTAAGGGTACTGTTACATTTATTACACTTGTCAGTGAGGATGTGGAAAAACATTTCAATGGATTATAATAAATATAAGTGGAATTAACTATCAATCTCACTCTACCATGTTAATGAAAATGCTTCTTTTCATGCTGAAAAGTCTCAGAAAAACATTTATCATCATAATTTCACACATATGAACTCTGGCATAAATGTTCTGTTACAGAAATAACACTTAATCTAGAACAACTATTCCAGACAAAAAAGTTAAGCAAACTGTCTGTGCAGAGAATTATCCTGTAGTGGCCTCTACCAGCTAACCAGGTAAGTTAACTCTGTGTTCTCAGCAGCTGTCCAAGTCTGAAAGTTTTTAAAAATATTAATCCAGTGCTCAGGTTTGTGAGCAGATCACTCACCTGGTGGCAACAGCAACATAGTCTTCATCATGCAAACAACAGGCCACCCGGGAAATGGCACCTTCCTGAAAGCAAGCATGGGAGTAAAAGCAGGGGAAAGTTGTTCCTGTACCACCTCTACCACTGCGCAGCTTTCATCTTTAAGACATAAACCAGATTCATGTCAACAGATGCTACCACTCTGCTGTGATGTGGTTGATTTTTACTGTTTGTTTGGGTTTTGTTTGTAAATGCTGAGTTTAAGATGCAGCTGACAACAACACAACATTAAGAGCAAGGACTGCAGTGCATTCTCTGATTTGGAAAGCACAGAAATCACTCTTCTGTCCTCACACCTTTGGAAGTTGTTTTGACAGAATTAAGTGAGATGCTCCCAGCCTTAAAAAACTGGCTGCATTCATACTATACTGGGAGCAGCAGTGGTTCCTAGGAAATAGCATCCGGCTGTACAAATAACAATCCCTGTTTCACGATCGCTTCCAGCAACAGCAAGTCAGCCTATCTTTTCTTCACTTATCCAGGTATGTCACAGTTTGGATATTCAAACACTGGGAGTTATCTACTTGTGAGTTCCTCTAGTTTCATATTCAAAATTTTCTTCTAATCCTTAAATATTCAGGTGATTTGTTGCTGCTGTTGAAAAGTAAGAATTTGAAAACCAAAGGTGTTGGAGAAGCTAAAATTGAGAAACCCTGTAAGAATGAATGCTCAGCAAAAGAATCTGAAAATATGAAACTCATAATCAAAGTAGGAATGAAAGTTAGCTCTGAGACTCAGGATACTGAGTCAGTTACTCTATAACCCAAGAACAATAGCCTAGCCAGCTAAAAGAGAATCCTCTGGATTCAACAAAACCCTTTTGCTGATAGAGAATCCAAAGATCAAAGTAGAAATAAAAGTCAGTTTTACCACTGATGTTGATTGGTAAAAGCCAGACTAGGCAAGGAAGAATCTGAGGAATATGAATTCAGACAGGATAATAGAGTCACTCCTATAGGCTGTATGTAAAATCCCCTCGTTCTCCTGTAAGGTGTTGGTTGGTTAGTGTAAACTAGAATATTCATTATAGAAAAGGATATAAGATGTTGTAAGAAGAACCTCGCTCTCTCTCTTTTACCACATGCTTCCTTTACCTCTCTCTTCCTTTTGTCACTCTCTGCCCTTTACCTCTCTATTCTTTTCCCACTCTCTTTCTTTTACCCCTTCTTTCTGCTGGCCTCTCTGGCCTTTTCCTACCTCCTCCTTCTCCTCACCCTCCCTGCTACCACCATGCTCAACCCCTCCTTTCCCCTCTGTCTCTGAGCACATTGTAGGCTGAAGCTCTAGCCTCAAACAGAGCTTTGTCCTTGTGAACAATAAAACCGTCTTTCCCCTGAGCTAGCCTGGTGTAACTAGAAAACCTACAGAACCCCTAAAAGAGTCTCATGCTGCTACAAGAACTACCGCCACAGCTAGTCGGGATTCCTAAATAACTTCTCACAAAGGTCTGGTACTCTGAAGCAGTATTTTTCACACTTCATGAAAAAACTAATAGATCACATTCTGGGGATACTCTCTGGAACCACAACCAATTTTAAACACAGCAGTCCAAAACTTCACATTCTTTAGACAATCCAGTAAGCTGAAGATACCTATTGACTCTTAAAATACCTTCACTCAAAAGAATGTTTCTTTCCCAGCCCTATTCTTCAAAATTTTCATTTAAAATTTTTTTCCTTACCTTGTGAGTGAGAAAGAGTCTTTGCTTCCAACCATCCTTCTGAATAAGGTTCAGTCCTCCTCCTGAGCTGCCTAGAGCCAGCCATCTCTTTGACACATCTATACATGTGCACTGAAGGAATAAAAATCATAACATATAGCCTGGTAAGTTATGATCACAGCACCTTATTTCTTGCATTATTATGGTCGTTTTTTTAAAGGCTTCATTGTTTGCCAGCTGTGTGTACCACTCCTGAACCACTGGCAGTGAAGATTATTAAACAGCACTTTGCAGTTGGAGTAAACAGGGTAAGCTGTGTCAGGCTGTGTTAAGTATCCACAGCTGCATTAAGCAAACACACACAGAGTAATAGGGTCTTTCATCTTCACCTTTTCTTCCCAAAGTACTCCCCCCACTAAGATAGCATGCACACACCCCAAAAGGAATTAGATTAATCCTATGGCTTAATCAAATAATCAAATAAATCAATCAAATAGGGTCATTATTTGAATTTAAAAAAAAAAAAGAAATTAAAAAAGCCACGCACCACAAACTCACCTTAAGACGACTGGAATCCAGCCTGAGTGCAGACAGCAATGGATCCAAACATTCCAACTCTGCCAAGACATGGTTGTGAGAGTCTGGAATTACTGGCACAGAGGCCATGGATGCACATGACTATTGCTGCTCACTCATGGGTGCATTACAGCTTTAGCTTTTAGCACTGCCAAAACAAAGGTCTTGATTAGTTCACTTTTTAGTATTAGAGCCGGTGTTCTTAAAGAAACACTAAGTGTTTTCCTACTCAAAAACCACCAGGTTTCCGTTTGCCAAAAAGAGGACCAAGGGCTGGAAAATAAGCCTCCTGCTTCATTTATAAGAAGTTTTTGTTCCAGTTAATTTCTGAGAACTTAACCTGTCACATAACACATCTGGAAGTATTCAAATTATAGCTATATTTACATCAGGCTGCGAAACAAGTTAACACGTACCCATGGAAAATGCCTTGTTTTATAGACAAATGCACTTTTCCCCACAGCATGCACCCTTGATTTGAAACTAACTTTCTCAAGGAAAACATTTAGCACTGGCATTTTATACCTACATCATATTCTCTCCCAAAATTATATGGACTTATACCAAACTTAGAATTAGCCACATTTGTGCATTTTGACACAATGATAAGCTATCCTCTCCACAGTATGCCTTTTCATTGTGTATTCAAAAGACAACACAGTGTAAACCAAGAACTGATAACCACTGAAATGGCAAACTCAACAGTTTTCCTGAGCAGTACATACTTTAAAATAACTTCTTGTTGTGTTTAAAGTTTAAACCTGCACACTGCTTAACAAAACCCCAAACCTGTTACCCTACACAGTCAAGGCCTGGAATTTCTAAGTAACACTTAGCAGGCGATCCCATAAATTAAGGAACTCCCTCCCAGAAAATCGTCATGGGGGAAATTTACATTTCCTCAAAAGAAAAGCGAGCGCTCACTCTCACCAGACACTAGGAAAAGGGAAGAGGCACATTTAGCCAACGAAACAGAAGTTATTTCTTCAAAATTCTCAAAGGGTCTTAAAAGCCTGAACAGCCGCTTCTGCCCTGCCCGCTCTCTGCCGCATCCCGCCTGCGCGGCCCTGAGCCGCCTCAGCACGGGGCTGAACCGCGACACCGCGGGACGCTGCCTCACGTCCCCGGAGGAAGGCAAAGGATCGCAAAGAGGACAAGAATCCCCCCAAACCCTTCGGAAACCACGGGCAGGGCGGGGCGGGGCAGGGCAGCCGAGGCCCGACAGAGCACAGCCGCCAGCCCGAGGAAGCTGCACGGCCAGGAAGCACCGCTCGCTCCTCCCTCCCGCTACCGGGCCGGTCCCTCCCCGCGCTCGTCGGTCTCTCGCCGTCGGTCTCTCCCTGCGCTCCCCGCTCTCCTGGTACCGGTCTCTCCCCTCTCCCCGCTCTGCCGGTGCCGGCCCCTCACCGCACTCACGGTACTCACAGTACTCCCGGTGCCGCTCACGCCACCGCCTCCAAACAGCGCGGTCACGTGACCCGCGGGGGGGCGGAGCGGGAGCGCAGGGGCGAGAGCGCGCGCCCGCCTCGCACTGCGTCACGCGCCGCCCGCGCGGGAGGAGGAGGAGGAGGAAGCGGCGTCACGCGCGCGCACCCGCCCGCAGGCCACGTGACGCCGTGACT
>VWYI01024289.1:78691-214610 GCA_013399455.1 Anthoscopus minutus | reverse complement strand
CGACCCCCGTAGCGCCGCTCCCACTCGGAGCAGCTCCCGGCGCAACCCGCACGGTAAGAGCCGTCGGCGCGGGGCTTGGGAGAGCGGCGGCGCCGAGCAGGCCGCGGGTCCTGATCCGCCTCACGGCCGCGCTGCCCCGGCGATCTGTCCCCGGGCGGCGGGACCGCGTCGCGATGGTGCCGCGATGGTGCTGTGGCGGCCTTTGGCCTCCCGCGCTTCCTTCGTGCCCGGCTGACGTCGGGCCGGAGCTACGGTGATGGAAGGGACGAAAGGGGCGGCGGCACCGCTGATATACGCTCCCCGGGGCCGCGGGGTGTGACGGACAGATGGCAGCGCTGCGCCGGCGGCACCGCGGCCGGGGGCACCGGGCTTCTCCCCGGTGCAGGCGGCAGACAAAGAGGTGCCGTGGCAGCGCCTTCCCCGCCTGCTGCCGGGGGGCTGGCGGCCGGGCAGACCCCGCCGGGGCCGTGCGGTGTCCTCGGGCCCGTCTCGTGGCAGGGTGACATCCCTCCCGGAGCGTGGGTGATGCGGATCGGGGGAAGGCCGGGCTGGCCCCTCAGGACTGTGCATCGCCCCCGCTGTGCTCGAAACAAGCGGCACTGCTGCCGCCTTTCCAGCCCGCTGACAGATCTCTGCCACCCCTCGGGGTGCTGTTCTGCCCGCTCCCGGACCTGGCAGCGTCCCTGTGCCGCTGCGGGTCAGGCTGGGCCATTGGCACCGATATTCCGTGATTCTGCTGTTGGTCTGCGGGGAGCGGAAGCCCAGCAGCAGTGAGGCCTGCATTGATCTGTCACAGCTTGCCTGCCAGCCCGTGCCTACCCTGGCCAAGTCAGGATTAATTAAAACGTGAAAACATTTCCTTTATTTCTGCTCAGAACTCTATAAAACCATGCAGGAAGAGACTGGAGTGAAATGCTGGAAATGGAGACTGTTCAGAACAGTTTGTAAAAAAACATAGATGAGAGGAACCTGGTCTTAAAAGTGGTTAGTAAGATTCACTACAATGGAGGAAGGATAGCTGTTGGAATTTGATGGTATTTCCAGAAGCTGTGTTTGCTCCCACAGGGCTTGTTGGTGGATAAGCGCACAGAATATTTCTTTTGGTCTGTGCCAATGCTGAAGCTTCCTGATAGACCTTGCCCATTTTAAACTGCAGCTGAAATTAACATCCCCAAGACAGTCCTGATGACAAGCTGTACCTCATGGTTAGGGCTTCTGGCTGATCCAACTGCTTTTAGGACTGTTGACCATGCTCTGCTGCTGGGGAATTTAAAATATTAAACTGTTTGACCTCCCTATTCTGGAAGATACTTGAACCAGCAGCTGAAGAACACTAATGCTGCAGCAAATTAAAATTATCACTTTAAGCCACACAATAACAGCATTTCTCTGTGTGCATGTGGCAGTTCTTGCCCTGCACAGCAGCACTGTCATCCTCCACAGTACTGTTTCCTGGAAACTTCAGATGTTAAATGTAGAGGTTATGAGATTTGGGCAGGCACAAGTACATCATTGATGGCTCTCACTCTGCTGCACAGTAAGCCCTGGACATTTTTTACAAAAATAAAAGAAAAGGAACCTGAGCTGTGTACTATGTGTGCTTTGCTTAGCAAGGATGTAGCCATCCCTGTAGGTGACAGGGAATGGAATCCTCAAGCAAGATTCCTGTTTTAGAATTTTTCCTCTACTTCTTGTAACATGAAGCCATTTTGTTTCCATTAGTGACAGACAGTAACCTTCCTAAATCCCTATTATTAATAGGGGTTTTTTTATTCTTTCTGATGTACTGTTCTAAAGACAGCTCAGGATTTTCTCCATTTTGGGTAATGCTTGCTGTGCTTGTATCATCCCACTGCCACTGTAAATTACTGCAGGAAAAAGGAAGTACAGCAGTGACAGAAAGAAGAACAGCGTGAGCCAGTGTGCTCACTCTCCCAGAAGGTGGAATGAGCCACTTGTGGGATAATTGTGCTCTCACAGATTGCACACTGCAGGGTTCTAGAACAGCTCTAAAGGAGAAGTTGGTAGCTGCTGATTCTTTGCTTCTGTAGTTGAAAGACTGGGTGCAGGCAGGTGAAATGGTGTGGTAGAAAAGCAGAGCAACTGGCGTCAGAATGAACCTGACTGTGGAAATGCTTTCTTTTTTCTGCTGTTCTGCTCAGGTTTAATTCCTTTGTATTCTGTAGCTTTGCCTCCATTGCATTGGATTACAATGACCTTAAAGGACTGTAAGGTAACAAAGGGAGAAAAACATCAAATCCTTAGTCTTGCACATGGTGAGGTTTCCAGTCTCTGGGAGTCTGTGGCTGGCTGCCTTTTTCCATTAAGCATAAGGTGCTGATGAGACTGCAGACCTGCAACAAAAAACTGCATAAAATGGTTGTGTGAATAGCACTGAAAGGGAATAATGCTGCTGGGAGACTGCAATGGATTATGCTGGGGAACAGTCCTGAAACCATGCCATGCAGTTTTCTTTGAGAAAGAAGTGTTACCAAAGATGCTCTGAATGTGGCACAGCGTGTTCTAGTGACTGCTGCAGTGGTGCTGATGTGAAACCCCACATTCAGCTCAGCATGACTGAACTCTTTAGCAAAGCCTTGGATCGCTGGAATGGTGAAGTAGCAAAGTGTAAGTGCAGAGCCCTTTTGCCATTACATCTTTCCATCTAGAGTGTTAATTAACTCATTTGCACAAGAGCTTGTAAGACTTCTGCTGAAGAGAATGCTGTGCTACTTTCCAAATTGTCAGAATAAAATGTCTTACTGTGTTGCTGGTTGGTGTTTTGGTTTTTTTTTTTTTGGTTTTTGGATTTTTTTAAGAAAAAAAGAAGTATTTGAATTTAAATGCTTACTTAACATTTTGTGATACCTACTAATTGTGTGATAGCTGATGTAGGTTACAGTCTGAACTTTGGCATGGTTCCCAGCAAATGTTACAGNGCTGGTTGGTGTTTTGGTTTTTTTTTTTTTGGTTTTTGGATTTTTTTAAGAAAAAAAGAAGTATTTGAATTTAAATGCTTACACCTAACATTTTGTGATACCTACTAATTGTGTGATAGCTGATGTAGGTTACAGTCTGAACTTTGGCATGGTTCCCAGCAAATGTTACAGGTATTGTAAATACATGAAACATTCACATCAGCATTGGAAAAATATTATTTTGTGTATCAGTAGTAGAGATTATGATACACAAAATACAGTAACTGGACATACTAAACATTTTCAGCAAACTTACCAAAGATGTACATTTTTGGTAAGTATTCCAACAATATGTGTGACAGCGTGTAGTAATACTTGCCATAAACTTTAGCTCTTGAAAAATTTAAGGCTATAGGATGAACCTGGAGAGAGGAATGATGGTGACTGCTAGGGAGAACAATGCAGCAAGTATCCAAAGGCTTGTTAGTTTGAGACTGCTGGCAGAATTATCATTTTGCTGTAGTACGTGTAACTTTAGTGCCTCAGGCTTCAGAGGAGAGGGACTGGCCAGCTGCAGTCAAGTGTACAAAACATTGTTCAAGCCTTGGGCAAAACCCGTCACAATAAGAACGCCCAAGTCTTACTGGGCTACCTTATGTTTAGCACAGTGAACTGGAAATCCATGATTCTTCACTTACCTTGTATCCTTCCCTTCTCTGAAATGACTTAGCATCTGCCCTTCCCCCTGAAGAAGGGAATTGCTGCCAACGCCGGAGGAGATTTGGAATTTGTCATTGCTTAGCTTCAGTATTCTTCTGAACTTGAGAAACCAGAAAAGAGACAGTAAAACAGGAAAATTTAGTCATCAGTTTAAATGTAAGATTTGTGGGTCTTTTACTGGATCAAAAGCAGTATCAGCAGTATAATTAGATGAATTATTTAGGTAGCTTGGAGTATTTTGTTTAAATAAATTTGCTGATTGTACTGAAAGATAGGAGCATGTTTATCTGAAATACTCCCAAAATTATATGGGCATGAACAAGTAAATGTGGACTGTAGTACTTTAACATAGATAGGAATAGTGAAAGAGTTACAGCAAAAATAATTCAGCTAATCAGCTCAACTGTATCTTTTTAATAGCTCTTTGTAGCCGCAATGGCAACATCATCTGAAGAAGTGTTGCTGATAGTGAAGAAGGTGCGTCAGAAGAAGCAGGATGGGGCCCTGTACCTGATGGCTGAACGCATTGCATGGGCACCCGAGGGCAAGGACCGCTTCACCATCAGCCACATGTATGCAGACATCAAATGTGAGTGAGCACTCCTGCTGCAGGCAGCACTGCTGCCATGGATATCTAAATACCACACAAAGCTCATGGGCCCTATAATGCTACCTGTAGCTATCTCTGGAAGGTTGTGAGGGCCTGGAGCTCTGGCCAGGCTACTTTGTAGCAGCAGAGATCAGGACTATGGTAAAGTATCACCTGCTTAAGGGTGGTGCCACAGAACTTGTGTAGTTTTCAGATGTTTAACTTAATGCTGCATTTACTATTAACTTTGATACACTTGTGCAATAAAATGAACAGAAAAATAATCTGCCATATGCTTGTGGAGGGAAGGGTGGGAGGAGGATCAAGGATAGGATTTTTAGTCTAATGCAGAAACTATCTGGCATGTCATCTGTTAAACTCAGTATCTAAAGCTGTTTCAATTTTCATATAAAATGAACTCAGTTTTGTTTTCATCCAACAGACCATAACTTCAGAAGTGCCAGCTTCTGGCCTAACTGGTAACATTCTGAATAAGCATTTGCTGTTGCAATAGCAGAGTACTTGCAAGTCAAAACTAAACAATAAATGTCTATAGCATGCTGCCTTTCTGGCTCTGATTAGCGCTCATATTTCACATGCTCTAATGCCAAAGAAGGAATAAAAAGTAAGTTGTGTGCATCACTTGGTGATGGTGTAGTGATTATTGCTGTCTAAAGTCACATACAAGCACTGCAGCTGATCAGAAGTGTGATGAATCAGAACTAAGATGATCTTTTCTTAAATATTAAAGTGATAAGTTTAAAAGCCCCATTCACCTATAATAATCAACTTTGTGAAGGTTTTATTTAGCTATTAACTTTCACTTAAGCAGCTTGTATTTTAAATAGGTACATGTACAGGCATTGAAGTATTTTTAACTTACATGTCCTTTTTGTCATCTGAAATATAAAAAGGATGAGATGTATTTGTAAATTTGTAATAGAGAAAGTGTTTTAGTGTTGACATCTGGTTCCTGTCTCCTATTTGCTTTAGAGAAAAGGCTGACATTAAAAGTTAGGCTACTGGCATTTGCAGTGCTTCACTAAAGTCGCTATAGCACAGCAGTCCGTAAGCATAGGTGTCCCAGCCTCTGCTCCCTCTGGTTATGAGAATGGAAGCAGCAATTAGATTTCTCTTATGAGTCATGAGGGTGTAGTAGTACCTTGGAGGCATTGGTGATTGACTTGGGGAGCACTAGTGGCTGACTGCACTTAGCTCATCACTGGAAACTGGGATCCAGATGTGCTCTTACCCACCCTACCTCTGCTTTCCTACCACTGTCCTTCAGCAGCAGCTGGACCAGCTGGAAAAAAAAGGAGGTGCTTTTCAGTGGATCATTTCCTTGATTCAGCTTGCTGCACAAACACTAGCAATCATACAAGAAATGCAGCGGGAAGAAATGGAAAGTGGGGGGGGGAATGAGGTCACCTTTCAGCGGGAGCCTGGACTGGTTCCAGGTTAAAGTGTCCAGGTGATGACAGCCTCATTTACAGCAGTTTTCTAATGGATACTGTGGGGAATGCAAAGATGAATCAGGACTCCTGAGCAGGAGCTGAAGGATATTGAGCAACAGGCTGCTACTGTCTGTGTCTTGTATTTCAGAGTGAACAAAGTGCAGGGTTAAAACTAATTCAAGGGGAAGACTTACTGTTCCCTTTTCACAGCTTCAATTCACATGCAGGATAATGGTATTTAATTGGGTGATGAGAATAACTGCTTATAAGCAAATGCTCTAGGGAAAATAGTTTCTTGTATAAGCTTACTGTCTGTCTCTCTGCAATCTAGGTCAGAAAATCAGTCCAGAAGGTAAAGCTAAAATTCAGCTGCAGCTGGTATTGCATGCAGGGGACACAACCAACTTTCACTTCTCCAATGAAAGCACAGCTGTGAAGGAGCGAGATGCAGTCAAGGATCTTCTTCAACAACTGTTGCCCAAGTTCAAAAGGAAAGCTAATAAAGAACTTGAGGAAAAAAACAGGTAAAGGGATAGCAGCCTAAAAGTTTGTTGGGTTTTTTTTCCTTCTAACTGTTAGCTAAGTATTATATTTCTGTTAACAGTTGATATTTCAACATCATAAATGATACAGCATTTGTTCCCCCAGTAAAAATCTCCCTGCTTTGAATTTCAA
Source organism: Anthoscopus minutus (assembly GCA_013399455.1). Lineage (NCBI taxonomy): Eukaryota > Metazoa > Chordata > Aves > Passeriformes > Paridae > Anthoscopus > Anthoscopus minutus. Next base: position 208,254 of record VWYI01024289.1, on the reverse strand, counting down.
GGCAGTTCCTTGAGACTTGCATAACTGTCACATGTTGAGACTACACTTGTGTGCTTAGTGACACATCCTTGAGGTGTAAAGGGAGTCAGTCTGGCTGCCACCTGGTCTTTCTTATCCATAGCTATGAGAGGAGAGCACCCAACTGGCAGTCTGTCTCTATTTAGGCTTCTTAAAAGTGTATGTATCAGTTAGAAAAGCTGGTCGAAAGACTTTTTTTTCCTTTTCCAGAAATTTTGTGGAGCCTGGTGATTTTTTTTTCCTCCCCATTGAGCCCCATTTGCCCCTCAAATATTTTCTGATGTTTTATAGACTACTAAATTGGTAGGTATTTTCATGCATCTCACTTGAGAGGCTGCAGTTTGTTATTTGGCATACAGGATGTTTTTTCTAAGAAATGTTTTGAGAAGATGTTGAGGACCTAAGTTCTTTTCCCAAATGGGCTCTTGAGAGACATTTCCGGTCCTTTAAAATGTTTGTTAAACCAGTTCCTGTGGCTGCAGAGCTCTCTTCTATGCATCTCCCCGATGAATTTCACTTCATTCTAGTGTCTGCTGTGAATCCTGTATCTAATGGCTTCCATTTCCAAAGACTGTTCTAGTTCTCAACATAGTTAAGTTAAAGCTAGATTTTTCAGAACATGAGAGCATCACCTCATGGGACAGACTGGATTTTAACAAGGAGATTTCCCAGCAGAAGGGCAGGAGTCCTTGTGCTGGAGCTGTGACACAATCAGGATTAACTGGTTCCAGTATTGCAGCAACCACTGAGGTCTGCAGCAGTGCAGCCTGCTTTGGCACTGTTCCCATACTTGATTCTTTATGCTATGTGCCTTATTTCTGACAGTATTGGTGCTGAGAACACAGGCAGTCTTAGCTCTGAGTCTTTGCCTCCTTAAATGGAGTTTTACAGCATCACACCATGAAGTATCAGGAGCTTTTCTAGATACAGAAAAGCCAGAATCCCTGCATGTACTCAGCCATAGTTTGTTCTCCTGATTAAAAGTCCAAGTCTGGTGATGGGGCTTCATTAGCTTAATTGCAACAGATAAGGCAGAAGAGATCCATCCTGTTGTAGAAGGGTGCAACATCCAGAGTCCCCATGGCATTTCCTCTATATTTTGATATGTGGGAGTTGGGTACATACCAAAATTCCAAGCTTTAATGAGAAAAACAGAGTAACAGACTGCTTTCAGCTGCACTAATTTAGTTGCCACTAATCCATACTTGTAACAATAAGAAAAACTGGAGAAACCCTGGTGGTTAAAACATAATAGGGATATCCTGCCACAAAGCTTTTACTTCCACCTCATCCTACTTCATCCTCAGAGCAGCTAAAGGCTTTCATTCTGTCCAGATTGCAGTTTATCCCTAGACCATGTATCCATAGGACTCCTGAATTTTTGTTTGCAACTGATCAAGACCCTGAGGTACATGCTAAAGACTGGCGAGGTTATTGGCAGACTGTGAACGCTTCCCTGAAAAAAGAACAGTGGGTTTCTAGAAGATACATGGCTGTAAAAACAGCTGCTTAAACATGAGTGAAGATTCAGGTGCATAGTCTTTGCATTTTTGATCGTTATACCTTGTATGTGGATGATAGCTTTTGCAAACATTACTCCCTGGTTGTAGGGACATAGAATGTGTCTCACACTTGTGCTGTGTCTGATTAAATGATGAAGATCCTACTGTTACCACACAAATGAACAACCATTGGGGTAATGTGGTTTAAGGGTTTATTATCACATATTTTGTGAACTATACCTTGCACTAGAATAGAGATCTGTAGCTACTGAATTTTGAAGTCTTCAACCAACGATTGGACAGTGCTGAAATCTCCTTTTTTTCCTCTGCCATCATACTTGTGTTCTGGAACAGCAAGAATAATCATTGTGCTTTTACAGTTCAGGGGATTCCAGTCCTGGTGTGCAAAGACACAAAAGCACCACAGAATCCCACATCAACTTTTTGTTAGGGATTACTGTTCTCTAACTTTCAGTGTTAACATCCATCTCTTAAGTCTTTTCAGACAAACATTGACATTGGCTGTTTACACAGTCTTGTTAAGAAATGCACAGCATTTTGAAAGAAATGTTGGTTTCTGTTCCTTTTGTGAACTTGTGTTAGTTGTGGAAATACTTAGTGATTTATTTTTCAGTGTTTCAATTCTATTCAATACGTTCTTTTACCAGAATGCTGCAAGAAGATCCTGTTTTGTTTCAACTCTATAAAGACCTTGTTGTGAGCCAAGTAATCAGTGCTGAAGAATTCTGGGCCAACCGTTTAAGCCTGAATGCAGGGGATAATTCTGCAGTACCTAATAAGCAGGATGTGGGCATCTCTGCAGCATTCCTGGTACGTTGAATCTTTCACTTACAGGATATTAGAGCAAACAAATTGGGGAAAGTGAGAGTTCTCCTCTTGCACTTTGTTCCCATATATAAATGTTGTACTTTCCTGTTTCCTCAGCATCTCTCTGCTACTCCAAGTGTAAAGAAGAAAAAAAAAAGTTTCCTGCTAATCTGCAGCCTCTAAATTTTGTCAGTTTAAGATGCCCAATTTGAACTTTAAATTGCCAATAGGCAGATGATGTTTGTACTGCTGTTCTGCCTTCTGTAAAACTGGAATGATGTGAATATATGGTCAGTAGATTAAAGTGTATGAGCTCAATAAATTAAAGAGCATATCCGTTGCAGCATTGACATGCATAAATGAACCTTTCCACATAAGGGTTTTATTCTCTTCCAATTTTTTAAACCAATGTATGCTTTCAGCTACTTGAAGAACAGCTTGTGTATCTGAAATCTCATTCTCTTTTTGTCGAACTTACAGTCATTTTACCCATTTGTAGAAATGATACTTCAGTCATTTCAGTGTAAAAGTAATCTAGGTATAACTTCATATTCGTTGCACAGAGACATGTTTCTGCTTCTGTAACAAAATTCACAGATAGGACTCTTTAGATGGAATCCCACTTCCATCTTTGTAATGACTGTGCACACAGTAGGTTTGGGAGGAAAAGAGGAGGTAGGAATTGTTTGCATTTTTAAATAGCTTTAATTTAGCTGCTGTACAACCACTTGTTTTCTTCCTTCCTTGGAAATATCTGAATCAGTTGCCAAACAAATTTGATTGATCTGATTTCCTGTCTCCCATTATTCTTATACCTTAATGTGAGAAAAAAAAAAAGAAACCACAATGAAGAGTAAACCCACCAAACCTTCAAAACTGAAGCATTTATAAACTAACTGGTTATGTTAGTGTCCTCTGAACTTGTGAAGAAGAAAACTTCAGATATTTGTGTGTCCCAATTCATATTAAATCTGATTGGCTCTGCTTAGAATGAGTATTAGCCTAGGAAGATGATGGTACAAAAGCTAGGCTTGAGGCACACAGGAGAAGGAGGAAAAGGCAGCAGCCTGGGCAGTCATGGACTTTTACTGTTTCTGAAAGCTGGGCAGAGCACTCGTCTCCTCCAGAGCTTCGTGAAGAGATTACTAAGTTCAAAGTTCTGACTAAGGCTAACTATCAAGCTTTAAAGTCAGTGTTACTTATCAGTTTTAGTTTATAAGGGTATAAGGTGTAACAGCCATAAATCCTTTTTTGTCACGTCGTTACAGCCACTGATTATTCAGTAGCTGAATTGTTGAGTGAACAATAAAACATGAGACATATACAGTATGTTTACTTATATTTACTTTGATACAAGGATAAGCATAAATTAATTAAACGTACCTTGTTTTGACCAGTGAAATGCTCTTTGCTTTCTAAAGCCTGAAGTCTGCTTGTTAAATCATCCCTTAAGTGGCAAGTATAATAAAATAATTAATGTTTAATTGTTCATTCCTCATTGTAAAATACCTATGTACGATCAAATACACTATGGATTACTGGAGGAAGAAAATTATTTTACCTGCAGCTGACCTTGCTTGCAAGATGCCGGTTCTTTTCCTTCTCTAGTTAGAGAAAGCATCCAGACATGACTGTTTCTTCCCCATGTGCTTTTCCTCAGGCTGATGTACGGCCTCAGACAGACGGCTGCAATGGGCTGAGGTACAACTTGACTTCGGATATTATTGAATCCATATTTCGAACATACCCTGCAGGTAAGAGCAGTGTTTTACATCCATTTAAGATTTTTACTGTCTTACTGTAGAAAGACTAAAATGTTAGGCTGAGCCTGGAAGTATGAGGGACTATATCTTGCAGTTTTCTGGATAATTTTCCCTGCTTCATTAGAGGGATGGGAAGACACATCAAACATATGTTTCATAAGTTTGGTAAGTTTTATTAAAGCATAAAATATACTTTTGAAATTAAAACTTGATTTTATTAAAGGAAAGCATTTTAACTTGTGTTGAATTTTTGTTTTTTAAACTGAGAGTAAATGCTTGAGTCCTATGATACTTTCCTATTCAGGGTTCCAATTGTTATTTTTCATGAAATCACCTTTGGGAGGAAAAGAACCTGATTTCCATGATTTCCTGTGCACTGCAATGAACATTGACACCGATTCATTTTGGCCCCTAGTGTGGGGACAATCCAAGAGTGTTCAGGCCACTGTTACATCCCCTTTCCAAAGCTTTACAGGCATAAATGAGTACCTGTTTGCTCATGCTTAACTACTTCAGTCACTTCCATGTAATGGGAGTGAATGAAGGCAGCCAGAAAGCAAGGAAGCCATCAAGGAAATGGTGACATAAAATACCATGTTAAGATTTGTGGAACAGTTTGTAATTGTTCTGGGTTTTGTTCACAGTAAAAATGAAATATGCAGAGAATGTTCCACATAACATGACCGAAAGGGAATTCTGGACAAGGTTTTTTCAGTCTCATTATTTTCATCGGGACAGGCTCAATACAGGCTCAAAAGACCTCTTTGCAGAATGTGCCAAACTGGATGAGAAAGGTAAGCAGCTTGTATCTGAAAGCCACATACAGCTCTGCCATTTTGAGCGTGTTTCATAGTTAGAGCATTTCTTGGAACAAATTAGTCTTTGGCACGTGGTAGCACTAGAAGTAAGCTTTACTACAAATTCCATAATTTGTCATCCTGGTAGATTGATTATGTACCAGTAGTTACTATGGAATGTTTTTGTGTACACAATAGGTTTTGTTTTGTGGTATGTGCACTATTTACAACAGGTACAGCTTTTGTTATAGTTGGGGTTTTAGTGAATGAGATTACTATTAGTCCAAATTTTCCAGAGCAGTTGCCATCGTTGTTTTCTGTCAGTCTTAGAATCTGAAATTCTCTGAAAATTCCCTTAGAATCTGAAAAAATATTATCTGACTCAAGTTTTTTATCAACTTTTGAGATAGGTTTGTGATGATACAGAAATGTGGGGAGTTGGGATCACTTACCACTATTCCATAATATGTATTGTGGCTAATGGAAGCCTTCTGTTAGGAATGCAAAACCCTTCTCGAGTGAAAGCTATTACCAGATACAAACTGTCATACTACCCAGGCAGGGCAGCAGAACAGTGCCAAAATTAGAAGAAATGTAATTTTGGCTTCCCAGTTCCCACTGTAATTGCATCTCAATTTATTTTTTTAATCAGTGTTCGGTGATGTGTAGCAGTTGGTGAAAACTGGGCTAATTAGTAGGAAGATGTTTTGGAGTAACTTCCCACATTTATTGTTTATTTTAAATGGAACTTTGAAAAGGTTTTAAAGTTTTAGTCCCAGTTTTATTTGGGCCTGTGCAGAATCTTTGTCTTTTAAGGATTAACTATAACCTAATGATCCTGTAGTTATTCTTTAGAATACAATAGTGTGGTTATTGTTTAGATACAGTTTTTCCATGATTTTTTAAATTTGTTTCACACAGGGTTAAAAGCAATGGTGTCTCAAGGAGTGAAAAACCCCCTGATAGATTTAACAGCTTTGGAAGATAAAACATTAGATGAAGTAAGTCTTGGGGGAAAAAAAACAGAAAACAAACAAAAAATCCAAAGGAAAACCATACTCGTTCTTTAGTTACATTTAAGTGGATCTTTCTTTTAAAGCCACTACAAATGCTAATGCTAGAACAAACTCCTTATTGGACAGTTGCAGTGGTTAGGTACTCAACATTCCTACTGTTGTGCATGTGTGTAGGGAAATGGAGACTGTGCCCATGGATCTGTGTGGTCACATCTGCCTTGGTGTGCAGGGTGTAAATACAGGACTTCTCTTTTTTTAAAGAATTACTCTTTCACTTGGCCATTTTGTCTAAAGTGAACTCTTTGGGTTTTTTCCTATCTTTTAGACTGTGACAATGTACAGAAGAGTAGCACAAAACAGGAGAAAGTCTTTGGTTTGTTCTTACTTTGAACATTACTACTTGATTCAGCCTAACCAGAGGACACTTTATACAGTGTTCTTTGTTTATCTTCAAATACCTTTTTTTTGCTAAAATTATGACTAACTTGAATTATCACCTGCCTCTAAAAACAAAACAATTCAGATCAATGGTGTACCATAATGCAGAGTAACTTAGAGATGGGCTTTTCTAAGTTTTTGGTGGTATTTTTTTTGGGTTTTCTTTTTTCATTTTCTTTTTGTAGGAGTTGTCCAAAGCTAGCAGCCTGAAACTGGACCATGAGTTTAGCAGAGGTGTGTTTGAAGTGCTCTGCAAACTGTCCTGATTTGCTTTTGAGGCTGGTTAACAGTGAGCATGAAACTGCCCATGGGGTAAAGTGCCACCTGGCAAGAACTCTGCCAGCTCGAAGTTTTTTGAATTTTCTAGTGGTATCTCATCCCCCTGACAGGTATATTTTAGCCTGTGGGTTGCTGGTGTCCCACTAGATGTTAAAAAGCAATTGGTAAAACAATTGCTGTCTTTCCCTTGCCACCAGTGCCTGTTTTGCACAGGTGATCCTTAATTTTTTTTTAAGATAGTTTTGTTTTTAGTTATATCATGGTCTTATAAAATTACCTGTATAAGACTTGTTACCTTCTCTCTGACACCTCTAAATTGCCAAATGTTAGCAGAATAAAATAGTCACTGGAGATTTTTCAAAGTACATAAGGAAATGATGGGGCAAAAGTAGGAGAATGATGCTCTGGACGATGATGGAGAGGAGGTGGCTTCCTGACTCAAGGGAAAACAGAATTGTCCTGCTGCTCTGGGGGCAGGAGGGAATCAATGTTGTTTTCTTCGTAGGGCTATGGTGCTGCGTCTGTGGCCTCTACATCAAATGCCTCAAAGTCTGCTAGAGAAAGTAGCAATGCTGCCATCATAAAACGCTTTAATCATCATAGTGCCATGGTCCTTGCAGCTGGCCTCAGGAAACAGTAAGTTTCAGTGTTGTGTAAAAGATTTTTGGAGTAAATTTTAAGGAATTTCCAAAACAAAAGCACACCTTCGGTTACTCATATAACCTTTTCTTTTAATTTTTTATGAATTAATTATTTTTCTCTAAAAATGAAAATACCTTTAGGTTCCATTCTACTGTATAGAAGTTTTTCAGACCTGTTTGAAATGATGACTGCTACTTTTCACTGACTTATCATATAAAGCAGATTAAAATATAAAGAATGTGTCTGCCCTAGATGTCTAGCTCTGGTGAAGGCTGCAGAAGTAGTGTTCTGTGTGCTGTGTGGAGGTGAGGTCTGGCGCAGGGAGTTTCTATTTCCTGCCTTCCAGGAGCAGGTCTGCTGGGGCTTCCTGCAGTGTGGCATTGGTGGATCAGACGAAAGACTCCTCAGGTGCAGTACCCTGCTCCTGACCAAAAACACCTGTCAATCTGCTCTACGGCTGCTTGATGGACAACAGCAAGGATTACCACTCTACCCAAATCCTACAGACCTTAACTGTGAGAGATCTTAGTTAATGCTTCCTTCTGTTTAGCTGAGCTCCCTCACATCATTCTTCTGTTTTGTACAAATTGAACACTGCACCCTAAGCAATCTCTTCTGGGCAGAGTGTGTTTCTGTATCTCATTTCAGAAAGGGACAACAGGATAGGTCTCCTGGAACAGTTATATTGCAGGGCTCCCAGAGCTCTTCTGATACCTGGTTGCATAACTGTGTATACAAAGTGTTTCTAATTTAGGCATCATTTTGCTGTGTCCCACATGCACTGTTGGCATGCTGCTATTTCTGAAGAAAGGGACCAGCACTTTCCCCTGCTGTTTGAATTTCCCCCGTGAGAGACAGGGTTAATGTGAGGAGTTGGTTCCTTCTGTCTACATCGACTGCTAGAAATTAAGACATAAGGGGGAACAAAGTATGTGAATGTGCCTATAAAGTTTTTGAAACAGATGTATTTACTTTGTCTCTAGCTTGTATCTTAAGTTTCCTGTGAGGTGAATTCTTCTTAATGCTGTTTCTCTATTTTAAGAGAAGCACAAAATGACCATTACAGTGAGACCAGCAGTACGGATGGAAACTCCAGGGATTCAGATTTCTTTCAGCCACCACTGAAAAAGGTATAAAGCTAGCTGATGTGATTCTAACTGAATGGAACTGGAAGCTCTGTCTCTCAAAAAATTGCTGAAAGTTCCTTACTTGTTTTATGACACATCTGAAGTGAAACTTTTTTAGCCTTGTTTAGAAGTATGTAGAATAACAACCTGACAGCCTGTAAGAAGCCTTATTACCTTTATGAGTAAACACAAATAAGTTACACACTGAAGTATTGTGCTGTTTATCTCTTCAGCCCAATAAAAGTAAGAAAATTCCAAGATGCTTCTGATTTGGAGTGAGAAATCTGCTTTTTTCCATTTGCTGCAGTTCTATTTTCAGCTCACTTCCTTTTGTTTTTCTTTGAAATGCCTGAAAGCTTCTAGAGAACATCCATCGGAAAAGGATATTGGTGTTCAAGCACCAATATTACCCTGTCAAGTGTGTTGTTTGTAGAAGGGATGATGAAACTGGTACATGACAGCCTTCATCTTATTCAGAAGCTGAAGTGAGGTTGAACTGAGAGTGTAGTGACACCTGCAATGAAATACAGGGCAACAGCCTGGTCTAGACTAGCAAGAGCAGCTAACAGAGTGGAAGAGGGTACTGTAATTGCTATAAAACTGAATTGAATACTCTTCCTGGGGTTGACAGATAGAGCCTAAACAGAAAACATCAGAGAGACCCAAAACTTGGCTGTATTGTGAGAAAACCTTGTAGAATACATGTGTTGTTAAGTGCTGGGGTAGTCTTTGACTTTCCTCAAAAGCTGAGAGTTTTACTGAGTGGAAAATTATATAGCAAGACTAAAAGAAATGTGATGAAAAGGAGAGTGAAAGAGTAGCTGGAGAATAGGAGACTCAAAAATAATTTTCTAGTTGTACAAAGTCTGGTATCACTGTGCTGTTACCTTTCACTGCTAATATGCCACAGCTCTGCTGTCACTAGCTAGCTTGGGGTAATTACTGTGGTTTTAGTCTTAGACTCCTATACACCAGCTATTAAATCATTACTATTTCTGCTAATCTGGAGTGAGATGAACATAAATAGATAACATAAATTATTATCTACATACACTTTTTGGAGGTGGCAGGGACTGCCTAATTTTAACCAGAATCTGGGCACAAAGCAGTGATGTCAGGACTTTCAAATGGCCCATCCTGAACAGCACTGGGCATCACTCCCTCTGGAGGGTAAACGTGAGTCATTCCATACCTGGGTTTTCTCTAAGGTTTTAGTAACCCTTCAGCTCAAACTTGGTGCACCATAAGAAAGCATTGGATGTATAGACTTGTGCCTTCATTAGTAACATGTATCATTATTTGGCTCATTTTAGGTAAAACTGCAGGAGGCCATTGAATACGAAGATTTAGCAAAGAATAATAGCGCTAAAACTATTGCACTAAACTTAAAGAAATCTGATAGGTAAGTTAAAATAATGCACAGCTATTTCAGCAGAGCCAGTTTATCAGAGGTTTCATCACAGCCCACACAGGGCCAGCTGATTTAGTCTTTACTATGCCACGCTCAGGTGTGTTACAACTAAGTTTAGAACCCTAATATGAGCTTTTGCATAAGCCAGTTTCCCCTCTTAAATTTGTAGTTTTATTTCTCAGAGTGGTTGGGGTAAGAAGGGACATCTGGAGGTCATCTAGTTAAGCTCCCCTGCCAAATTCCATCTTACTTTTCAGAAGGTTGGGTCTCTGTAAGCCAACCTGAATGACCTTGATGTGTAAATTCAGTGAAAGCCTAACAGACCTCTGTTGACAGTTCAACACGTCATTGCAGCTTTCAGTAGAAAAATGTGTTACATACGAAAATATATGGAATTCCAAGAAAAATCCACTCCCGGGCAAAAAAGTGTCATTGGGATAGTTTGGACTGCTCAGTGGTCTAGGATTTTTCTAGTAGTAGTCCTCTTGTTTTTTAGACTTTTGAGTTTGAAAACCATAGATGTAACATCAGAAAAGGAGCACTACTACCAGAAAAGTTCCACGTAATTTCATTCACCTAACAGTGCACCTAACTTCATTTAGCTTCGTATCAGTTGAAAGTGATATGAATTACTCCATCCGAATGATAATTCCAGAATTTGGTGGCCGGGCTACCTTTTCATTGGCAAAATGATGATCACAGATTCAGCAATAGAAGCTGTTATTTACTGCCATACCATTCCTAACCCAACCTCTTCCCATGTAGCACTATATTGTACTTTGTCAGTTAGTAAAGTAGTGTCAACAGTTGCAAAGCAACTAAAATTAGAAACATTAAAAGAACTCTTCCAGGAGTTTGTTCTCTTGCTTTATTCTTACTAATAACACTTTCTCTTTTCTCACGTCACAGGTATTACCATGGTCCAACTCCAATTCAATCACAGCAATATGCAACCAGTCAGGATATAATTAATTCATTTAATAGTATTAGACAAGAAATGGAAGCATATGTACCCAAACTAACTCAGGTATAGAAGTATATTTTAAAAACCCCCCTCTTGATCTCAGCTTAGCATTTTGCTTTCTATACAATTCTGTGTCTCGTGTCTACTGAAGTTTCAGCTTTTCATGGTAAACTTAAATTATCTCAAATTTTTGTTAACTGATTTATTTTACAGGTTTAGGTGATACCTTTTGAGCTGTTATATGTAAAATTTACACGATAGGAAACTGAGTCATTGCTGATGCTCAGTTATATTCTTCTTTTGAGGAAATAGTAAATGTATAAGGTAGTAAAGCAGGGCAGTCATGCACAGGCCATGTGCATTCTGTTCCCACCCTGAGAAGTTGAGGAGGTTACAGTGAGCAGGTTTTTAACTGTACTGGTCTTTTGCTCCTAAATGCACTTAGACTGTCAGTCTGCTGTTGGCTGCACAGAAACTGTGCACTGGCACCTGGAGGGCAGCAGAGCCCTGTGGCAAATCTCCCTAGCCAGCATCTGAACTTACCTGATTGTAAACCTAGTTTGGCCCTAAGTAAAGCAGCCATAATTCTGCTATGCTTCTGCATAGTAATGCTCTGTCTTATTTCAGAATAAGTGCACAGCCAGTTCAAGGTCTAGGTAGAGAAAAGGTTATAATTAATTAGAGACTTTTCACTGCAGACGAGCTATAGCACTTGATTCTGGAGAAGAGCAGAACCTTAACTTCCATGTATATGTTCAAGTATTCTTGTTTTAAAAATAATTTATTTGAAAAAGTGACCTGAAATATTTGTTCCCTTTCTGTCCAGGTTCTTTCAAGTGGTGATGCTGCCAGCACTATTGCAGTCCTGTCACCTGGAGGAGCACTTATGCAGGGTGGAACACAGCAAGCCATAAACCGTAAGGATTTGGGATGTCTAATGCTTTAATCATGTCCTGTTGCATTGCACAGCACTAGCTGGCTTGCTGTTTCATCTCTCCTATAGAATATGTTACAGTGATAAAGTATGGAAACATGAAGCTGGAGTAGTACTGGGTTACAGCAACAAAAGAAAAGCACCAGCCACACCGTAATAGTGGTGGTAATAGCTACATCGGTGCTGAGGCAAGTGAACAAGAGAACATCTTACACAGCAAGTAACAAAGAAAACACCTGATAGATACCAAATAGTCTTACAGATAACAGGGATTTACTTGTTCAGGATTTCTGATATTTTTTTCCTGAACTGTAGAATACAACTTACTCTGTGAAAACTCTTAAGGAAGCAAAGCCTAAATAATCATCTGAAACTAAGTTTTTTACAGCCTGCATTTAAGATGCACAGCTTGCTGTGAAAAGAGGCAACTTTCATGTACACTGTGAGGGCAAATCAGACAGCTCCTCCTCCTATCTCCATTCAACCACTCCTTTCCCTGATGTCACATTGCTGCCAGTTTGAGTTCCTATCTCTTTAGTCTCACAGCAGATGAACCCCTGTTCTCAGGATTTATTCGTTTTCCAGTTCGTCTTGTGTTACTTGGTCTGAAAAGCAGCAGAAAATAATTCAGATAGCTGGAAAAGCAAGTCTGAGTTCTTTATGGTACTGAAAGAAAAGTAGTGGTGAGGCTTTTTTACCCATCCTGGTTGACATATTGAGTGCTACACTTAAATTCTTTGGGCCTGACCACCACTTCTCTCTTTTAAAAGCATCATCCTGAAATTTGATATTCATTGTTCAGTTCACTGTGTTCATCCTCAGTGACTACATGTACTTTTTGTTTGGGTTTTTACAGTTGTGGCTCATTCCTTGCACTTGAACTCTGTCACCCTTTCTTCTTCAAGGGTGCCTGGGACACAGTTCTTTTTTCCTATCTGGATTTTTCATCTTCCACATGCTGTAACGATATGGCAAACGTAAGATAGAGAGAAAATCTTGAAGTACCCACCACAGAGTTCTTAGCACTGTACTGCAAGGACAACACAGTGCTGATGCCAACAGCAGCACTGCCTCACTGTTAGAACAATACAAATATACTGCTTCTAATCCTAGATTAGGTTGGGTGTCCATTCTTTGCCTGGCTTGGATCTCCCTAAATAAATACACAAGCTTCCAAGTACAGAGCCATAAATAGCAGCTGACCTGATCTAACAGCTGCTGATAGTCTTGATCTGATTGATGCTGAGGTGTTAGGCACCTCAGTGTTCCCTCCCAGCCACTCTTTCTGCGACTGTAAGGGAAGTGTACATTGCTGAGCTCCTTCATTAGCCTTAGTTCTCATTTTTTGTATGATCGTTTGAGTGATGTGAAAAAGCCCTTTTTCCTATTGCAGAGATGGTGCCAAATGACATTCAGTCTGAACTAAAACACTTGTATGTGGCAGTAGGGGAACTGCTACGACACTTCTGGTCCTGCTTCCCTGTTAACACACCATTCCTAGAAGAAAAGGTAAGGCAGAGCTTCATCTTAAGGCCCTGGTTATGACATGGTTTAGAATGACCATGGTTTAGAATGGCTGTCGTTATTGAAATATAGAACTAATACACATGCCTCAAATCAGTACAGCACTTACTTATTCCTATAACTGAAGGCTACAAAATAACATGAAACCTTATTTTCTTTGGCAGTTCCACTGGTACTATTAATTAAAATCATCCTTGTCCTGTCTCCCTGTTAGCTCCCTTTAGGAGCAGTAGCTGTTAGCCAGTTTCAAACAGAATGGCCAGCTCTGTTGCAGCTGCAGGGTTCTCATTCCAATTTAAAACATGAAAACTAAAGCCTCCCTTCCCCAGCTCTAAGAAATAACCTCTGCAGTGACAGTACAAGCAAGTTTCCCTTATTCTTCCATCCATTGCAAAAATCTCTGTCGTACTTTCAGAACACACTACTTTTGAGAATTCAGTTGCCTTCAAGGACAGATGTTTGTCTACAGCAAGGTCTATGATTGTAATTATTTTTCTATTGCTTTTGACCTCACACGTGGATAGCAAAGATAAAAATTTTGCATTCAGATACGTTTGCATGTCTGCTGCAAAATGTGGCCTGAAAATCCACAGTCTTTGCTTGAAGCAAAAAACCATTTTGTGAATATCTTGTATCTATAGAGTTTATTAAGGAAGTAATAATCAGTGGCACACTGCACTTTCAGTCATACTGCACTTATCTCAAAAATAAATACAGAGAAGTGTTCAAGACTGATATTCCTCAAACTACACAAACTTGAAGTAGCCCCTAGAATATTATAAGGTGTTTTGTTGGAGAACAGTTTGTTAAAGGAAATTAAACTTCTGTCTTATTATAATTCTTCAGTATTGTAATACTGGTTTCTGTCTCTCTCAGGTTGTGAAGATGAGGAGCAACTTGGAAAGATTTCAGGTTACAAAGCTCTGCCCATTCCAAGAAAAGATTCGGAGACAATATTTAAGCACAAATGTAAGGGAAAAGTACTGTTTAATTATGTGGGTGCATTTTAATAATTTCAGTTTTAACTATGAGTGGATTATAGCTTTGTTACTTCTTATCCTAGGGCATTTTAATTTTTTTGTTAACTAGGAAGTGAGCAGAGGGAAATTGGGTAGACAATTAAGCAGTCATCTCTCCCTGTCCAATTTGCGAAGTGATGCCAGCAATAGACAAGAAGTGTAACTTGGAATTACAGGAGTGATAGAACAGAAAGGGGAAGTCACATTTCATTTTTCACTTCCACCATGAAGCAGAACTTGAACAACTTCAGGACCCTCTCCCTGTGTCAAATTTGAAGTGGTCACAGATTGAATACCAGAACAGACAGCACAATGAGGTGTCACTTCCCCCTGACCTTTCAGCTCAGCAGCTCTCTGCACTGCTCCCTCTATGGATATTTTACAACAGAGCCTCAAGGTCCTTTCTCTGATTTTAGCAAGATTACGCCTAGTGAATAAAAGCAAGAATGCACCTGAAAGGTAGGGGAGAGGATCTGTTTTCCAGCAGCTGGGACAATGTTTTCTCCCTTTTCCTGTTTCAGTTGATAAGTCATATAGAAGAGATGCTGCAGACAGCCTACAGTAAGTTCCACACATGGCAATCCCGGCGCATGCTGAAGAAGACGTGAGGGCACATCCTGTACAGGTCTGAGAGCAAAGCCTGAAATAGGGTAGGACTACAGCCTAGGTATGTGCAGATCTTAGAGTTGTTGCAGAAAGACCTGCAAGCTGTGGACTTCTGGAAACGATGCTAACTGAACTTGCACATTTTTGAAAAAGAACTGAGATTAAACTTGAAAACTGGGGAGAAAAACAAGGAAGAAACCAAAATGGAAGAGCTGAGGCGCAAATATATTTAAAAGACACTGTTTACTGCAGTTACTCAGGAACTGCTTTTGATTTGCATAAAGAGCTGCTTTCAGAAATAAAAAATTTAAAGAGGGTGTATTAATAAAATTTGGTTTTCTGTCTAATTTTTTTTAAGAAATGTATGGCACAGGGTAGATCTTAAAAGTTTTTCTTCACTGGATTCTGACATTTTCATGAATTCTGTTTGTACTTTCTGCAACAGTTTAACAATGGTGTTTTAAAACATAGCTGAGACTGTTTTTGCTTCAAACATCTGGGAGAGTATAGCTGTCAGAAGACAAGTTCCTGCCATATATGTTTCCCAACCATTGGAAGCAAGAGACATTGCACTGAAAGTTGTTCATGGTCTGGGATCCCTAAAGGTACACAGAGGCAAACTTTTGCCTGAAGTCTTCGATTTTTATGCAAAATTTTTTCAGCCATCAGTTTTGCATGTTTCCTTTTGAGTGCAAGTGTGTGCTACTGCAATCTTTTTTTTTTAATGGTGGCATTTGTTCTGAGAAGAGAATGCATTTTTAAAAATGAAGTTAAATAAAGTTTCTTACAAAAGAATTAATTTCTTTTTAATCCTTAGGCATTTTTTATTTCTTTTCCTAAATCTGTTTTCTTTCAGTCTTCCCTTTTGACTATTAATACTGTTTTTGGCGAATTGATAATCATTGTGAAGAGAAAAATGTATTCTTTACAGTGTCCATAGGTATTGGAAATCTGTGCCATACTTTGTTCTAAATAGAAACAGTTCACAGTTTCAGACCAACTTGTCTTGTATGAAATGTGACTTAAATGCAAAATAACCCCCTTTTCTAGAATATATGCAGTTTATGACAACCTTGTATTTTTTTGGTGACTTTGGCTGGACAAAAGCCCAGTGTGGGCTAGTGAACTTTTTTACTTCAGATTAAATGTGACTGTTAAAGCTGCATCTACTACAAAGACAAATCAGACTGACAGTATGTATTCAAAGCAAGCACAGCACTGTTCAGTACAGCAGAAGAAATTCCCCAAACCTGCATGATGGCTTAATACTATGTTTTGGTATGATGCTAAAACACAATAGTATGATGTTGGGTGAATAATTATTGAAAACTCCTACAGCAGAAAAGATGTATTGATGTAAGCAAGTGGGTGCTTGTTCTGTGCTGCTGCTCTGTTTATGCAGGAGGGGTTTTTCTCTTTTTCTGGTGCGTGGAAGTCTGCGGCTTCTTTTGACCCTTTCATATTTTTGTATTATGTGATAACATTCTGGTAAAAGCTGAGTTTCAGTTAAGCATCACTGTCTGCACCAAAGTCCTGTTCAGAAACATGTGCATATTGTTCAGCCTCGTTCCCTGTCTGCTGCTGCAGATCCATGCATGATGCCTGCTCCGTGCCATCCAGGTGGTTCTGCTACAGGAAGTGACTGGCCTCAACCAGAGATGTCCACTGGTCTTGACAGGGTGAAAATGTCACTGGGAATAAACAGATGTACTGCATTTGGAGGGTAAGGTGCACATCTTGTCACGAGTTGCCTCTTGTGTGAGCTAAACTTTCTTCAAAATTTAGGTTTAGGGTGTGGCTTTATCAAGCCAAATTCCCCTTGTAAGTGCAGGCAGCTGCCAGAAAAAAAGGGTAGTTTTGTTCTCCCCCAATCCAAAGCATTTGGTCTAGCAACTCTGGGGCCAAATTCCAACTGTTCCTTGAAAGCTAACACACTTCATCATATCAGAGGGCTATGGTCAAAAAACCAGATCCGATTTACATTCTAATTGTGCCTGAAGCTATGAACAACGCATTTAAGTATTAGACGGCACTGAGACTTCATTTTAAAAAATACAAAACTTCATTTCAAAACTCTTAAGAGAGTTTGAATACAGAACTAATTCACCTTTAATTGGAATGTATTTAGTGTTCCTGGAAGGACTGGGCAAAATGGTTAACATGGTGAAAAAGTGTTAGTTCATCACAAGAACATTTTACAGTTCCAAGGACTGATGTTTATAACCATTTTGGGGATGGTGTTGCAATAGCTTTAAGTTATTATAATGATATCAGGCTATCAAAATGTACCTTAATGACCAGAACTAGGGGCAGGAGGACTATGATACTAAATTCAACAGCTTTGCCTAGAGACTGTACAGGCAAGGCTGCTATGCACTTCATATTACTTTTTCAGGTATTGTGGCAATAAGGCACAGGCCCCTCCTCAAGTAAAGGGAGGTAAACTAAATATTCTTTCTACGTTGTATTCCCCTTTTCTGTAGCATGATCCAAAACACAGATTCATTCCTTAAGTTTTGAAACGGAGTCATCATGCATTATATTACTATTGGAATCTTTATACTGACTTGTATTTTTAATGAGAATTCATAAAACTTGTATCATTGGCATTGATCTAAGATTTGTAGAATAAACCCTACTGAATTCTGATGTGAAGTCTTCTCTAATGCTTAGGCTGTGTTTTCTGATTGAATTAAATCCCTAGCAGGCTCTATTGAGGTCTAAATTGGGAAAACTGTGTGGAACTTGCTTAGCTGTCCCTTGGTGCTGATAGGTCAGCAGGAAAAAGGTTATAATGCAATTACTGTCAAATTATTTCATTTTCAGGATTTGAAAACTTCTGTTGCACAAGGAATCTACACCATTACTAGTGCTGCTGTCACTCTGTTCCCTGTCATACAAAAGCAACTTTAAGTCTCCAGGGATTCGTGCTCTGCTTGTTTCATATATTGATGCAGCAGCTGTTAGTTCAGGAGAGCTGCACAGGAGCTTTGTCAGTCACTCTAATCCAAGGTTTGCTAGTAATAGAGAAGGGATAATTCAGATATCAGCCTGTGCATTTCAGCAGATGAAGATATTTAGATGCACCACAAAAAAGGCTGGGCTAATTCTCTCCCAAGAGCTCTACCCAGTCAGGAACAGGAAGTGACAGCCTTCCACTGCAGCCACCCTACAAGTAGCTTCTTACATGTTCACAGGGTAGCTCTCAAGACTATCATCTGCAGCTTCCTAACATGGCAAAGATCTCACCAAGGCCCTGTTGTGCTTTCCCAGATGGGTGAGTTTCTCCACCACTCTGCTTAAGATTCATTTTTTAGAGCTACAACTATTTTCCCTTACTTAAGCTGTAAGTATATCCGTATAACTTCTAGGAGGTGGTATCAACTAGAAAGCTTTCCTTATCCTTGGCCAAACTCCTATGGAGCAGCTGCTTCATCTAGAAAGTCACTTGTGTAAGCAGGGAAAGTAACAACAAGAATGCTTAAGACTCAGTTTTCCATTATCCATTGTTATCCTTCCTTAGGGGAAGAGCCTGCCAAGCATCCCTGTGGCTTTGGAGCCTTTGTGTTGCAAGAGTTTCATTGTGAAACATGATATTCTGAACTTGTTTCTGTGCTCTCCCTTGCCCTGCAGCAAGAACTGGAACTCCATCCAAATGGGACACAGCAACTTTTTGAATAGCAATCAGACATCACTGGTGATCTAACACTGATCCTCAATAAACCCAGTGACAGATGTGTTCCTACAGCAGAGCTCAAAAGCCTGGGGAACCATGAAATTACCTAACCCAATCTCCCACATGCTTTTCAGGATACTGCATATCCTTCCAGCTCCCTGAGCACATCATCTCTCCAAAAGATAGCCAAGCCCTTGTCTCTCTGCTGACAGCAAGGGAATTTGTTAACATCCTAGATGGAAGGTGCTCTGTGAGGGCTCTTTTGGAGGAGGAAGGGACCAGACCCAGAGGTGCAATATGCAGCCAGCAAAGCCAACCTGGCTGAAGGAGCCAGAGGCCACAGACCAGAGCCCAGCCACCCCCTAGGTACTCCTGTGCCCAGCCCTAGGCAGTGAGCACCCCAGAGACCCCTGGTACCCTCAGTGAGGGAGCTCTGTACCCCCTCGCCCTGCTTCCCAGAGCTCACAGCTCTTTCACAGCCATGCCAGTTCTCCTTTGTGCTCTCCAGGCAGCTTTGGGCTCACAACCAGGTGGCAGAGTGCCACCACAGAGATGGGAAAAGTGCCTTCAGGAATGCAGCCGAGGCTGGGACTCCTTGAGGACACATACCCAGCCACATGCTCTCAGCTGCTTTGTTTCCCCCCATGAACATTTCCATCCCTTCCAAAACCTTACAGCCCTCTGGTCTTCCTCTCCCCATAAAAGTCCACATACCCTTCATTGCAGAAAAGCCAAACTACTGCAGTAGTTTAAATGTCAGCATATCCCCAAGGAAAAAATGTCCTGGACTTAGACCCTGTCCTTCCTGCATGCTAAGATCCTGTTGCTTTATTATCTCATTCACAGCCCTCACAAACCCTAAGCTAAATCTGAATCTGCTGAAGACAGCTTCCCCCCAAATAACCCATAAACCTGGACAGTTTTGTTCTCTAGAGCATCACCATCACACAGCCTCACTCCATCCCCTTCCACTCCAAGTTCACTTGCAGGCACATCCTGACAAACCATTGTTTTATTAGAATTCCTGCAGCCAGCAGAAGCAGCCTCAAGCACTGCTGACATCCCCACTTCCCTGCACCACCTTCCTCAAGTGAGCTCCTGCCCTGGGTGCTCACCCACAGGACTGCTCATCACCTCTTTGGCACAATGCTGTCTCCACCACGCTTGGGCACCGTGGCCAGATGCCTTCTGTGTAACCTTCCCAGGACTTGGCTGCCAACACAATCTATGTGCACCCACAGCTGTGCACTGCATCCTCTAAACCCTGTCTGCAGCATCTCAACAGGACCCCAACTGCAAGTTCCAGAGAAAAGAGGGAAGCATTGGAGCATACCCAGGCTAAAGCTTCTGTTAGAAAGACAAGACTCAAAAGCTTTGGGAATTGGCCAGGCGTGACCAGACTTTCTGGGGCAGGGGCTGCCTCTCTCCAAGTATTGCACAGGGAGTGCTGGCCTCAGGTGGGACTTCCAGCCTGCTACATGAACCACAGCAGCCTCTTGGCTCCCTCACTAACCTCACCTGCAGCCTCTCCACCTGCAGCTGAAGGGCTGATCCAGATAAGACAGCATTGATAGGAACTTTATTTGCCAAACTGCATGTCCCATGATCAGAATTGACACTCAAATGCAGCAGCCCCATGACAGCCACTTCTCAGCAAGCACTGCCCTCATTTCTACCTTTGCCCAGCTGCAGATAGCATGTTAAGGAAATAAATGTGAGTTGTAAAGCCACGTGGTCCCCAGGTGGCAATCTCTGAGCCTGGGCATGGCTCCTCTCCGCTTCCTGCCACGAGCTGATCACGAAGGGAAACAGCGGCAGCAAGGGACTCCGAGCAATACTGGCATCAGCCTGGCTGGCTCTGCCAGGTGTGACTCAGCAGGACAAAGATTGCTGGGCCAGAAGCAGGCAGCAGACAGCTCTGCTGGTAAGGATCAACCACACTGTTCTGCAAAACCAGGCCACATGGAGCAATGTCAGTGTGCAAAATGCTTCCCAGCAACGCGGCAGGGGACCCAGGGGAGACGTCTCTCTGTAAGGAAACATTATGTCACCGAAACCAGAATGTTTCCTTTTGCCCTGCAGCCCTGCAGAGCTCAGGAAATTGCACCCTCAGGGTCTTTCTGCCTTCCTCACCCTTCAGGCAAAGCTCCCAAACTGGCTTGTGCTGTTTAAAGGCAGGCAGTGGAATGTTTCTTTAGGGACCTCAGTCTTGGACAAGGATTCTGGGTGCTGCAGCAATGGAACAGGCTTTCTCCATGGCTTGCCACTCCCTTGGGCACAGCTCCTCACCCTGCTTTAACAAAAGGAAACACACACAACAGTTCTAAGACAAACAACAGGGGTTACAATTCAATTTTGTTATTACTATTCTTAGGCGATAACCACTACTTTACCAAAGCAAACACAACACTCCACCGTGGTGAACCAGTGTCAGAGCTGTGATCCAGTCCTTCAGTGAGGCCCTATTCAGCTAAAGTATTCAGGATCTCTAAACAGGGATTTAAGATGCATTTTTCCTCAGGGAGGCAGGAAATCCCTCCTCGTCATACTCCCTTCCAGGAAGCCCTTCATGCCACAATTTCTAGACTTCACATCACAAGACTAACAAGCCTTTTACTTCTAGAAAAGGGGATGACCCCAGATCTCAGCCAGGCCCAGGCTTCCCATCTGGAAAGCAGAGGTTGCCAGCAGGTTCATTGGTGCTGATCTCTCATGAGAGGAGACTGAAGAGCAGCTTTGAACCTCTTTCCCCAGCCATACCACTGACAAGCTGACTCTGTGCCACATGCCTTCATACCAAAGCATATGAGGGGGCAGAAAACAAGCCAACCCCCAAAAAGCAGTGTCCATTCCCTTACCAGCCCCAAAATCAGTGGTGCTAGCCCCTGCTCAGATAACTATTGTGACAGACACCTAGGTAGGGGCATCTTGTTCTCACTGGTATAGGTATATATTATTGAATGCTATATGTATAATGTTGTCAAACTTTGCTGTACTAANCAGAAAATGAGAAGATAGTCAAAAAACCTCCCCTGCATTCCTGGATTATCTTATCCAAATGAAGATGACAGTGACCAGAGCCCCAAAGAAAGAATTTACTGAACCTTTGTTATCAGGGGTATGAGACACAAAGAAAATTGAACTGCTGGGGGTGGGGTGTCAAAACTAAGCAAAAGAACATCTAAACATAAAAGAATGTTTGAATTATGCATAAAGAACCTATTAATATGTAACAAGCTGGTGCTTTTAAGGAACAATTCTTTGTTAGTAAGGCATGCTCTTAGCTGATTGCCAAGCACCTGGCTGTTTTAACCCTTTGATTTATTTCTGTCTCCTTATTGTCTTTTTTTTTTATTTTTAAAATTTGTAATTATACCAAAAAGGTGAAAGTTGTTTTTCACATCACTGTCAGGGAAATGCTGCTTTATATCCCCTCTGCTCCTGCAGCAGCAACTGCCTTTTGTGGGGCTGGGATAGGAATAAGGCCTCGGGGACACCAGCTGTGGAGGAACCATGACACTGGACAAGTGCCCTGGCAGCATGGCTGGCAGAGCCTGGCCTTGATCCCTAACTTCCCACCCCTGTTTAGTGTGGGAAACCTGGTTTCTGAGGCTGCAGACATGCTTGGAACCCCTCCCTGAGAGCTCCCTGTCATGCCCAAGCTGGATGAGAGCTGGGACAAAGCACTGCCAATGCCCTGACTCCATATCTGGAGAAAGATGCGGAAGAAAACGTGAGTTTCCCTGCCACCTGAGATGGCGGCTGAGGTGCCGCGAAGGCACAGCCCAGTCTCCATGGGAGTCAGTAACTGTTTCAGTACATTTGGAGACCAGCCAGAAGGAATCTCTCAGTGTGGAGAGCTACTTTTGGGGAAGTAACACCACATCACAGCATCCTAGTGCAGATCAAGTCCCTCTGCCCTACAGCTGTTCGCTGTACCCACGTGGAGAACGCCACAGGCCTGTGGAACTCTGTCCTACATTCCGAATAGTGCATTCCTAGGGAGAGAGGTGGGAAGGGTGAGTGACGCTGGCCTGGCACACAGTCCCTGCCTGGGTGCAGCCAGAGCTGCCACACACTCACAAACACAGCCCCGACTCCTGGGGGGAGCGTGGGCACTGAGACACAACGGCACCTTCCGCAGCCTCTTATCCCTTTGGACCTGTCTCCATAAAGGGTGCCTCGGTGTCTCCTCCAAACCCAGCTGGCATCAGGCAGACAGAGGGCTCTACCTTGTCCTTTTGCTCCAAGAGATCCTTGTCCACAGAAGGGCTCAGTGTGTCAGTGCCAATAGCAGTAAACCTGACTGTGCCCAGGAGACCCTCTGCTGGAAGAAGTATCAGAGAAGCTGCATGTTACAATCCAGGGGATTATTTCCTGCCAGCCTGGTTCAGTCCACAGTTAAACTGCATCTCCTGGGAAAGGAGGAGTATCACAATTACTATCTAGATCTACCCAGTGCTTTTTCCACCACGGGAAAACCCACAGACACGAGGGAGAAAAAGCTCAGAAAGACATGCAGAAACCAGTTTTGTTTACAGCCTAGTCAGACTCCTATTTAATCCTCCAGGGCACAGCATAGCCCTGCCCAGAACCCCACCATTCGAACGCTGACATTTCGTTCCCTGCAAGAACGCCTCCCCCTTGCAGGCCTGACTCACAGCCATCGCCTCCCTTTATGCAACACAGCTCCATCTCCTGCACAGCCGGCGGTGCCTGGTGCCAGCAGGAGCCGCGGCCACCCGGGTGCCAGGCAGCCTGCGAGGGAGGCACCCCTCCTGCTCCGGCACTTGCACTGCAGCCTCAGCTCATTACATTCGTCCAGTATTACTGTCCCCCAAACATCACCCACATCCCCTTTTAAGTGATAAATATCGAGCTCTCCACAATCAGAATCTGATGCTATAATTAGACAGCCCTACAGCACACATTGCTGTGTTACACAACACAGCTCAGAGCTCCTGGGCACAGCGTGAAGCTACATTTGCATTTTGTTCGCATCACAGACAAACTCTTAAAGCAAAATCTCCCGAGTGGCCGTGGTTACTGAGCTTTGATTCAGATGACGAGGCAGTCTGAGAGTACACAAACAGATTTCCCTGGTCTGAAACCAAAATAGAGGTGAACCCCAGTCCCCAGCAGGTGTCAGTCCACAGGACTAGACTGGAGTTTACCAGAAGTAAAACCTCCAGCAGACATACAAAGAGGATGTCAGGTCCTTCCTATCAACTGTTTGCTCAATATCCAGCCCCCTTTATGGCACACTATTAATGCAGACACAGCTGCTCCCAGTTCCATGCAAATCCCACTGCCAAGGCACTACTGCTAGACTGAGAAATGGCTTTGATTACTTTAAAGGCTAATCCCAAAAGTCAGGCTCCAAACTCCAAGGCTTCACAGCTCTATCACATTTCTGTTTTCTCTTCCTGGCAGCAGCAGGGCAAGCTCCTGCCCAAACTTTTTCCTACAGCTGCACCAGGAAGCACTGCACTAGCTGCAGTAACACAAACTAATAAACCAGATTACTCACTTTCAGCTGATTGACACGGTGGTAACTGTCACTTTTAAAGGGCTGGGTGAACTGCCCTGCTGCAGCAGTGTGTGCCTTGCAGGAAGGAGCACCACAGATCCTGATGCAGTGTGAGCCATGTGGCATCTCCAGGGAGCAGCACTGTGAGCCAGAGCCCCAAGCTCTGTCTGCAGCTTCCCCACCTACCTGGTACAATTTATAAGCAAGTATTTGTGCATCAGACTCCCATCAGATGCAGCAGGATTAAAATTCTTACTGGAACTTTAAAAATCCAGCCCTGGGCCCATCCCTGCTGACACTGCTTGGCAGGAGGGGAGCTGGGCAGCACAGGGCCCAAACCTTGGCAGCTGCACTCCCAGCCTGTACAGCTGTTTTGGAATCTCAGTCTGCCAAACACCGTGAGGAAAGAAACTGATCAGGGGCAACAGTTAGGATCTGTCATTTCCCAAGGTTACCATCAGCTATTAAGAACATTAATGTAATCAGAAAGTCAGCAGTGCTCAAAGACAGCCCTCCTGCTGACCCTAGTCACTAGTGAACTTTCTAAAGAAAAGACCCATTACCTAATTCAGCCTCAAAGAATAATCTCCCAAACCCAAGTTTCATGCATCAGCTGCAAGATGAGATCTAAATAATTCAGAACTTCACTGGATCTAGGTCACAGACAGAGGTTTGTTTTTCAGCAAGATGTCTCAGAGGAACCGGCTATTTTGTTTAAATTGTTCCTGACTTACGGCACCATATATAAGGACACCTTGAAGCAGACAGAGTGGATGAGAAGTAGAAAGGACACTGGCAAGGGCTAACTTCAGCTCAAAACTGGGCTTTTCTCACTCTCAGGGAAGATAAAACTATGGATTGCATCAGAGTCACATCTATGGCTGCTGAGGGTCCACAGGTTAACTGCAAGAGATACACAAAAATTCTCGTGTTAAACAAGCTTGTCTTCTGTTTGCAAGGATCCATATGCACATCTCCAAGGGTCTCCAAATGACAGTGGCTGAAAACCCATTTAAGGAGAAGAGAAACCAATTTCAGCTCTTCCCAAAGATAAATCCATGGAATGACTTTTCTTGGTTGAGCATGGAAGGAGCTGCCACAGCTACATGAACAAAAAGCATCTCCCAGGCCAGCCCCCAGTATCTTTTTAGGCACCTACAGTGTACAGAAGAATTGCAAAAGCAAGTCTTTCACCCTGAAGTATTTTCTCCGTGTTTGGAAACACTACATCAAGCAGTCCAGAGTCTAATGGTTGACCTTCCTTTTGGTTATGTTGGTGTTTTCCTCCGCATTACTTGCATGTAATAATAGCAAGTTACATAAAGTCAGGAAATGGGACCAGCACAAAGTTCAAAATAGTTTTCATATTAAAGGCCTTGCACAACCATTTCTGCAGTAGGCCTTTAATGACATCTTTAGTCCAGTTACAAGGTTGAGATTACAGGTGTTTTCAGGTAATTTGGGCAGGTTATCAGTACTTCCTGGGGAGTATTTGCATTTCTTTGTCAGAAGGGGATAGCAGCGATTATACTCATTTCAGAGAGACTAGGTGTTGTATCCTCCCTCAAAAGGACAGAAATCATAGGAAAAGAAACTTGTTTCCGCTTGACACATAAGGAGTTTCTCAAATCTGCTCTATCACAGGCAAGCTACTTGCATTAAAAGTGCTAGAAATGCAACAAACTATTTAATTTATTGGCCAATATTAAGCATCTACCAACTTCATCACACACCCACGTTCAAGATTTCATATGAAGTAAAGAGCTTATCACTCTGCTCAAGGTTTCCAGACAGATTAAATCAATCTGGGGACAATAAACTTCAGAGAAACTGTGCCACAGCTTAAAAAGGCTGTGTTTAAAGGAAGTACTGTCCAGACATGAAGTACCCAACTTCCAAGAACCTGACCTCTGCAGGATACATGAAACTGCACATAAGAACTGACATATTAATACATGCCACATTTTTAAATCCTGACATTTTATTCCATACTCTTCAAATTCCATGCAATGTGTTCAGCAGAACAGCATGGAAATGATGAGAAATTTTAGATTGAAAGAATTCTATTTTTACTAGCCAAGGAGCTCCAGGCCCATGGATCTTGTGAAGAACTCTATGGATCAAATTCATCCCGTGCTATTGTATGAATGTTCCCAAAGATTTACAAATTTTTTATAGTGCTCTGGCTTTAATAGATGTTTTGCACCAGTATTTTCTGCAAAATCAGACCTTCAATGCATTAGATACCTAGAGTTTTAAGCAGTCAAAAATTTCACTGTTTGAGAAGAGAGTATAGCCACAGGCCCTATCAAAATAATTATCAGCAAGATAATGATTTCTTCATTTCTAAACTTACTATTTCTTTCTCACCTAAGACCAGCAGAGCAGAGCTTTGAACTTTAGAGCATTGATTTTTCTTTTTTAAACCTATTTCACAACCTCTACTACTTGCACACCTCTGTTAAGCAATTACCTTGTGATTTGATTACTGTGTACACCATGAACTACACATTTGTAATACACAGCTCCCAGGGACATGCAGCCACATCCATGGGCTCCAGCAGAAGTCAAACAATGGGGCCACTGTTTCAGCCCTGCCTCCTGGCTCACCCTCTCAGTACAGGTTTTTTCCTCTCTGCTTCCTTTCAGTGCTACCAGGGCTGAGCCACTGCTGCAGCTTTCTTTACAGCTCCGCTTTCCTGGGACTTGGTTAACAAACAAACTGTTCCTCACTTATAGAAAAGAATCTTGGAAACAGAAATCCAGGTTTTAGAAGACAGAAAGGCAATTAGAAGCACACCAGATGGTAAATTCTGATTTTTTAAGGAAGTCATGTAATTCTGGGAGCCTAGTGGGGAGGTAGGTGAGAAAAGGAGATTTACATATTTATTTGTACAACTGACACCTTTCTACCTGACAGTATCAAAGAGGAGTAGAAAAAGTCTCCCATCAAACTGAAAACGATTTATGAGACGCGCTTTGTTGTCGTTCAGCCTCCAAGTCAGGCACAGCCTGCTGCGTGTCTGGGTGAGCCAGTGAGCTGCCGCGACCATCCTCCTCCTCCTGCCCGCGCACAGCTCCGCAGAACCAGCCCCGCCGCTCTGGGAATGCCAGCCATCTGCTCTAGCAGCCCTCCCACGCACAGGCTGCCGGCGATCGGCATTTGGGTGTCCGGGGTCACGCAAAGCCGCTCACGCCGCTCAGCGCTTTCCCCTCGCTCCGCGTTGCTCCTGCGGGCCGGGAACGCCGCGGGCCGGCGGCAGCGAAGCCAACCCGCAGCGCTGGGGGACAGTTCCCAGCAGAGCTGGAACAGAGCTGGAAAAAGGACTGCAAGGAGGATGCCAAAGCACTGCAAAGCGGCCAGAGCCGGTGGCTGGTCCGGCAGCGACGCACAACCAGCCCATGGCCCCTGGGGCATCAACAAGGTGTGGACAGCCCAGCAGACGCTTCCAGAGAGGCTGTCGGGATCCCCACTTGGCTCGAAGGCACCTGCAAGGCCTGTCTCTGCCCCAGCTCAGGGCTGCTATGCCTTCCTCTCACCAAAGTCTTCTGCTGCCAAAGAATGGTTTCTGAAGGTTCACTTCCTGCCTGTCTCCATTCTTGCGGGGTCTGCAGCCACACAACTGGCACTGCTCTGTGCCGGGAACATGTGAAATCACGTGAACGTGTTACAGCTCCAGGATTTAGTGGCTCAGGTTTGCATTTGCCAATGTTTACGCTTTCAGAAGAATGCCTTAGAGCATTCACCTGGTTTTGAGCAAAAGAAATGTTTCTGATACATGAACAAAGAGGGATGCTAAAAACCTCTTCTAATAATCCATGTCTCTCAAAGGAACAGTGCACCATGATCCATGGAAAGAAGCCAGCACACAAAGCTGTAGAAAAATCACCTATGAAAAGCCAGTGTCCATAAGGGAGACAGAGAAGTGCTGCAACTTCATTCCAATAAAGGGAGAGAGTCCACTGGGGGACATTGCCATGGGGTTTCTCTCTCCAAGTTTTGGAAAGCACAGCCTCTTTTTATCCTAATTCCTGGCTGCATGTTGCCCTCTTCCCTTCCCCAGTGGCTGAGGTATTGGGAAGGTACAGCCTTCCCGAACTGCCTGCCACATATTCCCCCCTTGAACCTGCCATTTCCCCTCAAAGTTCAGAAACTCGGGCTCCTGCAGACTCATTCGTCTATTTCATGACTCCAACTGTCTCCGTTCTGTACCAAAGGCTTCATGTTGGTAGAGTCATTAGAACCCATTTCAAAGACATTAACACCATACCCTCACCCACAGAACTGTTTGTAAAGACATTAGCACATATGTTTTCTTATCAAAACTGAATTAAGCGATGTTTGTGTGGCTTGGCACTTCCTGGCACAAGTGAAATGCAAGCATGGTCTGACATTCAGTTGATCCTGAGCCAGGATCAGAGGGTTACATATAAATTCCCTGAAGCTTTGTCACTTGGTCTAGAAAGGTTTGGTTTTGAGCTTTTGGATAAATTCACCTCAAGACACAGAATGCACACACAGACCTGCAGATCTACATCCGTCTGATTTATCTGCCAGTCTCAGAATCACTCAGGTCATTGCACTTAATTCTCCCATCAAGATTTACCCAGTTCTCCTAAGGCTGATCAGACCCAGACTTCAAAATAAGCAATTTTTCATATTTTTTGAACAGTTTCAGCTGCAAGTTTTGGGTTTAGACACTGAGCACAGAAGAGCTTTAGACCAGTCTCCCAGTCAGGAGAGCAGATTAGTACATTTCTGAGGCATGAATCCATATGGAGAACCACCCTAATCATAGCACACTCACAGCTAAACTCCAGGACTCCCAGACTTAAAGGGAGCTCCGATTCACCAGGAGAGAGGTCAGCACTGTCCTCTGTGTCTGTGCTGGCTCCCTATTTCTCATAGCTGCACTTTACTTTGGTGGGTCCACCTGTGCTACTTCCCTGTGACTTGCAGCCACATGCCCGAGGGGATGAGTGCAGCACGATGTAAAGGCTGTGAGACGGCACAGAAGCGTGCAGCACGCACTGCCTCCCCTGGATCAACCACTGCACTTCAGGCAGCCCGAGCTGCGCGGGAACATCAGCTTGCCCCTCCCACGGACATCAGCTTGCCCCTCCCACGGACATCAGCTGAAAATGGGCAGTGGGTGGGTGCTTGGCAAGGGAGCTGTTGGTCACAGAGACCACCAGCGCCTCCAGGCTGAACGCAGGCAGACAGGCTCCCCTTCACTGTCCTTCGGCACACCTGGGATGTGAGAGCCTGCATGTCAGCAGGCGTGACAGGTCACAGACACATGCCACAGCCTGAAGGCATCCTGCTGGGATCTTGGGAACCCTGCCAGAGTGAGGCTTTCATTTCTGAAGCATCCTCTATCCGCTCTTGCTTCCTGCATGCCCTTCTCCTCTTTCCCTTCCTCCATTTGAAGCACCACTGCATTCTGCAGGCTCCCTGAGAGAAATAGGGCAAACATAACCTGATTAACCAAGAGGATTTGGACATGGAGGGGCGGGGGAGGAGATTAATGC
This sequence comes from Anthoscopus minutus, assembly GCA_013399455.1. Classification (NCBI taxonomy): domain Eukaryota; kingdom Metazoa; phylum Chordata; class Aves; order Passeriformes; family Paridae; genus Anthoscopus; species Anthoscopus minutus. The sequence continues at coordinate 178,648 of VWYI01024289.1, read as the reverse complement.
ACAGAGAACCACAAAACCTTTCCCTCTCACATTAGCCCTTGCCTATTCAATAATTAAAGTGTTCTGCGGAGACTCTGACATTGGGATTTGCTATAAAAGCTTCTCGTAAACTCTGTCTCAGCATGCAGACATCAGACCAAAGAGAACCTTCAGCCTGACAAGCTGAAATTTCTTCCAGGCTCCAGGGTCAGTCAGAAGCTTACAATCACTTGGATGTGAGCCTGTGGCTCCACTTTAAGACATAATAATGATCCCTCTTGCTGTTGTTCACCCATTGAAGAGACTGAATTCAACCTTTATTTGGCCACTCTGTCTCTGAAACATGGTTTAGAAGTTAATGTAGGCTTTCTCCATTTCATGTACAAAACAACTCCCAAGGCCTGCCAGCCCCATGAACGCAGGGATATATTACACAGGCCCTGGCTGCCCTCCAAGCCTATTCTGATGTTCTATTTTCTTTCCATCCCTTCTTTCTTGCTTACCTTAAGGCGTGTAGATGTTTCAGGATGGAAGTGTAAACCTAACCACATGCAGAAAATATGCCTTCCCTGACCTTCGAAGGAGCTATTTTTGGCTATTCTTGTATGCCTAAGAACTCTTACAGGGGTCATGCAATGATCTAAATGCCCCACAGTAACTTTTGCCTAGGTGATACAAAACATTGCAGAGAATATTTGTTAAAATATTTTAATTCTCTCCATAACCTAACAAACTACTGACTCCAAATCTCCAGATATTGTTTGCAAGGGAGCACATTTTAAAAGGGGCTGCAAGCCTGAAATTACTACCCAAGGAATATATGATCAACATTACACCTAAACATACAAACAGAATACTAAAGAATATCCTTAATCCAGAATTTTCCAGAAGTAATTGAGTACCCACAGCCTTTAACTGACTTCACTTTTCAAGTCCAAACCTGGAGAAGTTCCAAAAGTTTCAGAGTGAAACAGATTTTCGAAATATATACCTCAAAGAATTTATGAGATTAAAAAATAAGAACTGCTGGGTTAGCAGCCAAACACACGCACAGAATGATGCTCCAGAAAGAAGGCAAGTCCTAGCTCCATCTGTCAGAGCACATGAATACACCACATCACATCCCAGATGTCAGAAAGCTGGGCTCTGCTCTGTCCTGTGTCTCTCAAATTCTAATGCTGACATATTTCCAAACTGGCACTGCCCAGACTGCAAACGTTTCAGTCCAGGGGTCAAGAGTGGAGCGAGCCCCACTGCCCCAGCAGCTGCCCAAAGGCTCCTCATGTGGCGGGGAGATAATGCTGACCCAGGGGACTGCACAGCCTGTTGCCACTCCAGAAACTGTTTGCCCTCACACAATTAGCAAAAGATAAAGCATGTGGGTGTCTTTTCCCTTCTGACATCACAGCACCAGGTATCACACAAACACACAGCAGATGCATAAAGCAGAAATGCTGTACAACTAGCAAAAAGGATGTGGAGCACATATGGGGAGTGAACTGTTCAGGGGACCCAGCCTCCAGAAATCCTGCTCTGTGCACATGGGCATACACACACAGGGAACACAAGATATGATCTCCCAGCATCTCACATTTTCATCACATGGCATTTTTAAGGTATTCTTGAACTGAGAAACTGCCTCCTAAGGCCAGAACTGCATAAGGTTTAGGGATACAACTGATTATGCATAGAGCCATGAGAAAAAACAGCACAGGGTTGAGTGAGTGAAATGAGTGAGAAATGTTTGTAGCTTGCATTTAGCACCCAGGATGCAGGCATGCTGCTCCTCTTATTACAGGGCCCAACCATGAGGCTCTATATCAGGATTTTCCCCACAGGAGCTAAAGTCATGCTTCCTCCTTTTGGTAATATTCTCTTCCTTAAACAAGACTCACCACAGTTTGCAAAACAGTGAGTCCATGCCCTGCAAATGTTTGCTAAACATTTGTGCAATTTCATCCAAATACAGGAGCAGAGGGAACACAAGTCAGAAACTCTGCACTTAGCATAGCACTGTGAAAACAATTTATTGGCAGTCCATAGGCAAGCAGCAACCTTTAATTTTCTATTTAAAACTTGAGTACAAATAAAAAGCCTGAATTAACCAATGGAGATAAGGATGGGTATTTGTGTAACCTCCTTGGAAAACACAGCATGCCAAGTTGAGAACCATATTTGGCAATTATTCTGCTTTACTCTGCTTCCACTTTCACTACTCTGGTTCATTCTGCCTCTTTAGCTGATGAGCTCTTTCTGCTGTGTGCCTTTACAATGCCTGTGCTGCAAAGCTGTGCTCCCAACAGAGACGTTCAGCTTGGTGCCTGCCTGAAGTGTATTAATGATCTCACTAAAGCTGCACAATGAAGCTGGGTCAAAAGACTATTGCCTGGTAGCAATTGAGGCTGCACCTCTCTCTCTCCCCACCTTCGTTTTTCTTTGGAATCACTGACATAGTTCAGAACTTTGGTAGCTGATCGTGGTGCAACATACCATGTTTCAATTAAGAAACACAGGTGCTTAAAATTAAAAAGATGTGGGAAGAAATTAAGACTACAAAGCAACTCTTTCCTGGAAAGGTTAAGAAATAACTCTTCCCTTCCTGACAAGCCACACACAAGCCATACATATGACAGCACAGCTCTGCTGGCAGTACACAGGACATAAATGGCATTTAAAACTCCGCCTGGTAACCTCTCAGGCCATTACCTGTGTGTCACAGTTGTGTCTTTTGCCAAGGGCTCTGAATCCACCTATAGAGCTGCCAACAACCAACACCACCACAAAACCAAATATTTAAAAGAATACCTGGTGCAGAAACAGTGAAGTTATTTTTCCCCTCTGAGAAAAGCAGAAGAGTTGAGGTCTGCAACACAAACCCAAATCACCCCTCAGGACTGCAACCCTTGGGCTCAGCCAGCCCAGCTGCAGCTCTTTAAGGAACCTCGGGGTGGCCCAAGTGTGGGAACTGAAATGAAAGATCCTGGTTTCCCATCTCCATCCTATTGCTGCATTTGTTGGACTGCAAGTTAAACCTCATCTTCATCCTCCAAGGAAGGGATAATAATTTGTTCCTCCACCTGTGTGTCTTTAATGTTGAGACACTCAGCTGTCAGCAGTGGTTGGCCCAGCAACTGCTTCCTCATAGGATGCCAACTTTCCAGCAATGTAACTTGGAATTCTGATTCACAGAATGAAAGTTTGATTTTTGGCTGGGAGAGAATGCATAATCTGCTATCACACAGAGCATCAGTCAGATATATAAGGTTTTCTGAAATGCTAGAAGAGGGTCTCCGTCCAAAAGGGAGGCAGACTTGTGTAGTTAAGTGCATGTCATTTATCAGAGCATCCCATTTCCTGCAGCTCCTAAGTAAATGAGTAAGATTCCAGAGTTGCATCATGGGAATGGGTTTGGCTTGGAATCCTGCATGGTGACTCATGCTTTCATGAATAAATCCATTTCCTTAGAGAAACAAGGCAAAATCACATGCTCTGCTTAGTCCAGCTACCTAGTGTTGATATAGGAAGCTCTTGCAAAAAATCCAGTTTTATCTAGCTTTATATTGAATGCATAATCCACTGCAGCTGTACATGCAAACATAACCAACTTCTTAAGGGGAAAAAAAAGTTACACCAGGGGGTGTAACTTGGAAGTTCTGGGTGTTAGAAGATGTCAACTAGGAAGCAGTTTGTAATCAAAATCAGACAACTGACAAAAAAAAATTGTGGAAGTCTGGGTGTTCCAGAAACTGACTGTTATTTACACAGCTCTCCATATTTATTCTCCTCCTGCACATTTAAAAATAGGTTGTAGAGACACAGTAAACACCAGGAAATGAGAATTGCATCAGCTGGCCCCTCCCCTTCCCCACAATGACAGTGCAAATAAAACGAGGGCGTGAAGCAGCAAAAGCTCTGGATCTCTGTGCCACCAGCATCCTTAGATGTGCATGGAAGCAGCCAAGGAGAGGCACCCAGAGGTGTATGGATCATGACTAATCAGTCACATGCAGGGATACTTGTTAGTGCAAGCCAGGATTAATCTCATCTCTCAGCTTTTGGTTTTCTTAGATCAGTTCAAATGGTTTGATGTGGCTTTACCCACCAAACTGGAGGAACACAAAATATGGATTTTTATGGAATATGAACCAAGTCCCTGGTATCTTACCCTGGTAAGTATTTCAAAAGAATAATGCAAGAATTCTGGCTTTGTGAACTTTTGGTGTCAAGTTCTACTTTGGAGTCTGGGCCTCTGTGGTTCAGGAAAATACCATCCATCAATTCATGCTGCTTTATAAATGCTGAAATGTTTCATAATTAACAAATATCTGCAGTACCACCATCAGGCTGGTAGATAAAAACACCTTCACATTTTACAAAGGAGAAATGAAGCCATTAAAGCTGGAGGAAATTGCTCAGAATAAATCGAAGGGATTTAATAAATCGCTGGAGTGGACTGATGTGGCTACAGGTAGTGGCAGGTCCTTCCCTCACACACTGACACCATGTGAAAGCAAAGCCCTTGATGATGTCAGAGCAAAGGCAGGACTGATCATAGAATAGTCCCTAGGATTTTTAAGGGCAAATAAAACCTTAAGTCTCAGGCAGACTGGGGAAATGCCGCTGACCTTCCCAGGGCTGGTCAGCATCTCCAGTAGCTTTGGGTTACTGATAACCTCCCAGCTGAGCTGTAGGTCACACAGCAAACCTGCAGGTCCTTGTTTGGTGTCCTAATTCACCCCTCCAGCACCACCAGATTTGACTCAGTCTGTCATGAGCCATGACCTGAGCAAATTGAGAGAGTAGAAATTTAATGTCGCTGTGTAAACCTCATGCATACTAGCAAAATGGAGAGAAATTTACTAACATTTTGTGTTTTACTGAAAATAGCAAAATGTACACATTGAACTCACCTTGTATAACTGTCTCTGGACTTTATTTTTTGTGACAATGGTCTAAGGGTATCACATAGTTTAAAGGCAAACACCTTTTTAAATAAGAATGTGGCAATTGTTTCCATCTGTTATCACTCAGATCCTGATTGAATGCTACCTGAAGCCAGTGGAAAGGTTCTGCTTCTAACTCCTAGAATAAAAATACAAATGTTTCTACATTTAGCAACTTCTATTGCTTTATTATTCATGTTTAATCTGTGAAAACTAATATGAAAAGGAGGGAGGGCAAGCAGACTGAGGAAGGGTCAAGCTTCCCTGGAGAGACACTGTCACATTTCTGACATTCCCATCTCTCTATCAACACCACCTCCTGCTACCATGATAAAAGGCAGCCGTGGAGAAAGAACAGGGAGAATAAAACTCCATATGTACATATGTGAGAAAATTCAACCCATCCCTACAGTCAATCACTTACAGGAAATCAAAACAGACCTGGCCTTCATCTTCCAAGTGCAAGAAAAATGCCTGTAATTTGCTCACCCCTTTCTGTTTGTGTTGCTCTGAGCCTTCTCTCATTGAAGCTGTCTGAGGCAGAAAATCAATGTCAATCATGCCAGATGACTGCTTTCCTCCTGAGCATCTACTGCTGATATTAAGATCACAAAGGCCACATAAAAGGAAAAAAGTTGCCATCACAGCTGACTTCTCAGTTCTGTAACTGAGATAAATTAACAGGTGAATTAGCACTGGCGTATTAAAATCTGACTCAATTTTTTAATTAAAAAAGGGTTCTAATCTGCTTGTCATCATCACTGGGACCAGGATGGTCTTGAAACATCCCAGCTGGATTTCTTTGGTCTGCTCTATTAAAAGTAGGACCCCTGGTATCTGAACAGGCATCAGAGAGATAAGGACAACCTGATGCCTTATAGACAACAGAGAATCATTCTTGGTTCTGTTCTCAGTAACAAGCAACACAAACACAAGTGAAGGCAAGTGAAGATGTTGCTGGAACTTACACCCAGAAAACCATGTCCAAGTTAATTTTGTCTGAGCCACAGGCTAAGAAGAACCTTACAACACCAAAAGTCTTTTCTTAGGAGCTTTGGTCTCACTGTGAGTAGTAAAACACCACTTGCTTTACATTAGTTACCCATTTAAAGATGCTTATAATTCTATCCAGCCAATATTGTCATGGAAGCTTCCTATCTTGCATTTAAACACTTTAGAAATAAAAGTTTTTATAGCAAAAATATTTCTTATTGGTCTTAATTCCTGTCAATTGTTCATTTTCTGTCATGCCAGATGTCTGTAACTCAAACCTGGATGAGATGTTCAGTCCCATTTATGTAGAGCCAAAGTAAATACAGATTCCTGAGATGCAGAACTAGACCTCCTAATCCATCCTTGAGGCTTCTGATAGAACAAGATGCTCAGTGAACCCAGAATAATGCAGAATGACAGAACTATGTTTCCTTTTCATCCTGCATTCATGTGGCTTTAGGCAAGCTCAGCATCTACCCACATTTCCCTTCCTTAGTGGCCAGTCTTCTCTGACACAGCACATCCCAGAAGCATTCCTCCTTCCTGCAGCAGCAACAAGGAACAAGGCACATCTAGTGCAACCAATAGCCTGATATTTAACCTCCTCTGCTGGAAGTGCTGCTTTTTATAAGAAGCAGAATTTTGTATTTTTCTGTCTTGTTTCATGCAAATCTATGCAAATTCTATGTTTCAGGCCTTTTTAGATATTTCCTCTTCAGTATTTTTTGTTTCGTTTATTTTGCCAATGGGCTGTACAATAAAGGATGAGATTTTGGGTTACCACTGCTGTCAGATCACCCCAGCAGAAGGCAATTGTCACTGGGATGGTGTGTGACCAGGCATGCCACAGCAAGATAAGCACCTCAGAAGGAACTCAAGTACACACTAAGAGCTGAGGACAGATGTGGCCAAAAATCAGTTAGAGTCAGAATCCTCAAAGGAAACTAAGTCAAAGATTGTAAAAGTACCACAACTACAATAAATGAAAAAAAAAAAGGAAGAAAAAAAATTATTACTGTAAAAACAAGAACAAGAAAATAAAGGTAACACAGCTACTCAAACAAGATTAAATTAATACTTACCTGATTTTCAGTAAGGATGAACATGATAATCCATGGGGTAAAGACACGATGCCTAAGTGAAAAGGGAGAAAGCAGAAATGGGTAAAAGATAATAAATTAACACAACTCACAAATGGCAATCAAAACCCACCGAGTGTGCTGTTTTCCATCTGGGGAATCAGGCATTTTCAATTCCAGAACCCTAACGTGCACAAATTCAAAAGATTTTAAGTAAATTTGCCTGCTTGAAGGCATTACCAGAGGACCAGAGAACAGCAAGGTCTAAGAGGTAAGCCATGGTGGAAGCAGTTTGGGCCTGTGATCTTGATGTCTGTGCAGTTCTTCAGAAAAACTTTCAAAGGAGAATATAACTAAAAACATGGTATTCAATGAATAATAAAGGAATAAAAGGCAGCGTGGCTTTACTAAAAGCCAGTTTTGTAGGATACAGTGGAGTATAAAATTGAAACTTCAAGAAAAAAAATTTTTTTAAAAACTGGTTGTACTTTTTTGTTGGGAGTCCGAGCAAGAAATAAGTGAATGGGAGAAGGATTTGGCTTCACTAACCAGCTGCAGGGTGTCAGGAAACGGGCAGCACGGTGTGACTGAAACAGACCGGCGTGAGCCCAGTCACGGAATTTCCACTAACCTCAGGAAAACATGAGTGTTGCCTTTGAGGCACAGCTGTCTGACACTCCACGCAGCAGCCTCTCTCAGGAGAAAAAGCATTTTAAAAGCATTTAAACTGAGAAAGTCCCGCGGAATCTACATCCCGATGACGAGGATACGCTTGTACCACCATGCGGGGCTGAAAAGGTTTGGATTATATAACCTAATACAACAAACGAGTGGGGATTGGATATGTAAACACACGGAAAGGGGAAGTAAACAAAAACCCCCACAAATATCTGTTGATTTAGATGGAAATTAGAAGCTGGTTTCCAGCCACCCGACAAGAGGCCCCATCCGGAACTACCGCAGCCCCTGAAGGAGCGCAGGGCTGGCTGGCACTGCTCGGGCGGGAAACGAGGGCAGGAATGCCTTGAATTTCTCACAAACTCTCCAGAGCTGGCGAGTTGGCTTTCACTCATCCCGGCTAATAACAGAGAGAGTGAAATCTTCACCGACGGCACCCCTCAGACGAGCCCTGACGGTGTGCGCAGCTCAGCTCCTCAGCCCCGCCTCAGCTCCCCTTCGCCACCCTTCACCCTCTCCCCCGCCTCTCTGCTCCATCTCCTTCCCGCTGCTCCTTCCCCTCCTCCCTGCGAGTCTCTCCCCTCCCCGACGTGTCTGCGGGCACGTCCCCAGCTCCGCAGCCCTCCCGCTCACGTCACCGCCCAGCCCCGATTTAAGGCGGCCGCCGCCGCCTCCCCCGCTCCGCCGCCGCCGCCGCCGCCGCGCTTGGGTGAGGACGCTCGGTACGTGCGATCGCCGCGGCGGGCTGGGATGGGGGCGGGAGCCGGGGGTGCAGGAAGCGGGGCAATGCAGGAAGGGGTCCCACGAGCGCTGCTGATCCCGCAGGCAGTGCTGGTCCCCCAAACCTCCGGGGGGACGCAGTGGCGCAGGCGGCACCGCATGGACAAAGTCCGGTCCACGCCACAGCCTGCTCCACCGAGTCCCCCCAGCCGTGGTGGGATCGGGCAAAGCGCTGGGCTTGAGTCCAGCCGTGATTTACACTCGCATTCCCCCATCGTTCTCTCCCTCCATCCCCCTGAGCCTTCGTGGATTAACTTGCTTCCCTTAATCGGTGCGTGTGGCCCCAGGGAGTGATCCTGTAAAGAGACTTGAGAATGGGCTGCGTTTCAAATGCAGCAGTAGTGCACCACCTACCACTGCCCATATCTGTTTCTTTGAGGGATATTGCACTCTTAAGAGGAAAATTTTTTTAAGTTTTTAAGTGTAACAGACGTGCTTGAGTGGGTGACTCGGATCCGCCTTACACATTAAAGTGCTCATGGTGCAAACGGAGAACTTGGCACGTGGAGAGTGCACCGCATGGCTGCACTTCTGCACGAGGCTTTTGTACATGAAGACTGACGTAGCTTGGTTGTTTTTTCCTAAATATGGGTACTACTGGCTTCCTGTCCCTCCCCTCAGCCCCAAAACTTACAGTCCTTACCTGCTGCTCTGCTTGGCTTCTCATGCTCTGAACGAGTTGCTGCCTCTTCAGCACTGGAGTCCTGTGGTGTCTGTACTCACATCCATCTGCGCATCTGCTCCTGCCCTGGGCTCTTCAGGCTGCTCCCAGCACAGCACCATTTCCTGGGAAAGCGTGGTGTTGGCTTCCACACGGAGACAGGGATGTATGCACAATCTTCTGCTATCATTGTGCCATTTTGGCACACCCTTGGCTGGCAGAACCTAGCTAATCAGAATGCTGTGCAGCTGGCAGCTAAAATGTGAGTGGGGAGAGATGGTAGCCGCAGACTCCAGCCATCTTAATTCAAAACTGCAGTTTCACTTCAAATTCGTGAAGTTAATGTGGAGGCTCATGCTGCACTTCAAAAGGGCTTGCCTAAGTGTTGCACGACTTCAGCTCCGGAAAGGCTTCAGGGCACAGAGTACCAGTTTTTCAGGGTGAGAGAACAGAGATTGGCAGAGTGTGCTGTGCTTAGAAGTACTAAAATGGCTTCCTGTACCTAAATATATTATGGATGGTCATTTAGAACATGCTGCTGCTGCTGGAGTGCCACCAGCTACATAATGTAATCAATGCTTCTCAGGCTGTATTTGAGGCAAAGCTAGGGTGAACTTGAACAGAGGATTATCAACAATAATTCAGTTTATCAATAATTCTGTGGCATACAGACAGTATTGCCAGATGTTTTATTCATGTGTTTTGTATCCATTTTCTTCCTGGATATTTGATATGTGTATCATATGTAACAATTATATTTGTATCATTGCTGGATACAAATATTCTGGGGTCAGTAAAAACTCCAAAGCTTGGAGAAACAATCTGTTGCTTTCCTTTCAGCAGTGCACCATGTCTGTCAAGGATCAGCTCATCCATACTCTCCACAAACAGGAGAGTCATGCTGAAAATAAGATTAGCGTGGTTGGAGTGGGGGCAGTCGGAATGGCCTGTGCTATCAGCATTCTCATGAAGGTAAGTGTCAAGCTTGGGAGGAAGCAGCAGAAAAACCTGAGACCTAAAAGAGGGACAAAAAGTAGTCACCCTTATTAGATGAACTTCTGGTTATGCAATCCTTTTTTGGGCCTGAAATGAAGCAATAGTCTCCAAGCAATTGACAGAGAACAAATAGCTGCAGCTCTTTTAAAATAAGTTTGCCCCAGGATCAGACAGAACTTCCTTTATGTACCATTTTAGGACCTGCACTTATCTTTGTGTGACTTGCAGTCTCCCTTCTAAGCAGGAACTCTCCAACACTCTAAATACACAAAAAGCTTGAGAACTGAGGATTTATTTTGTCTTGAGCAGAGCAATGGAATAATTCTTTGCAGTGTGATCTGGAAAAATTGGTCCTTGACAATCTGAATGACTTGTCTTCTGCCTCCAGTTACCATACTGCAAATGCTGTGGTCAGCATCAGGCTTGCTTTTCTTGACTATCAAACAGGTTGCGTATGAACCACTATTAAATTCTTCATTATTGTCCTGCTTAATTGTACTACTATTTCACACAGAATGTGGTTATGAAAAGAATGAAGTGACCTCAATGAAGTCGATATCCCAGGGGACTAACTGAAGGACTCTGAGAAGAAGTGATGTGTTAGAGAAGAGCAAAATTGTTTAAGTGGCTTTAAAAATAACCGTAACTTCTTGGTTTAAAACTGGAGGCTTTGCTGAAAGGGGCAGCAAACTTACCACTCCTCTTGGTCTCCTGTAGGACTTGGCTGATGAACTTGCCCTTGTTGATGTTGTGGAGGACAAGCTGAGAGGAGAGATGCTGGATCTCCAGCATGGCAGCCTCTTCCTTAAAACTCCAAAGATTGTCTCTGGCAAAGGCAAGTAGTTGGCTCTCATGTGCTCATTATTTCCAAATTCAAGTCTCGCTTCAAGTCTCACACTGGACAACCAAGTCTAGCACTTAGCCTGTCACCCTAATTGTTGTGGGGAAAGCTCATGGATATAGTACTCAGCTGATGTTTTTTAAATATACCTTCTTATGGCCAGTGCAGCTAGGAATATTCTTCCAGGGTTCACTACTCAGTACAGAAAGTACTTCAGTACTTGGGCACCTTAGAGAACTTTATTTCACGACCAGTTAACCCCTGAACTCATCACTGCTTGCTTCTGATAACTTTTAGTGGCAGCCTTGAGTTGGGCAAAGGCTTAACCAGCTCATACCTTACAGTTCCTACAGGTAGCAGGTTATGAGGGAAGAGCCTTCTTCCTCTTCTAGACAGCCCTTAATCTTGAATGCTATCCCAACAGCTATGCCTAGTCCCATTTGTGGCTGAGCAGTGTGGAGTAGCACCGCCTGCAGCTGTGTGTTACATATCAACATGCCTCAGTGCTGTTACTTGGGGCAACCAGCTGAGGTCTTAAAATGAAATCCCATCTTCTGTAGAGGCAAAGTCTGGGGTAGCAATTACCAGGGAATTGCTGCACCCTCAAACTTGGGAATTTGAGATCTCAGTACAGAAAGGAAGTGAGAGCTCCTCTTCTGAACCATGTGTAGTAAGAGGTCATGTTTGACACAGCCTTTTGTCTGCAGATTACAGTGTGACTGCACACTCCAAGCTGGTCATTGTCACTGCTGGTGCCCGGCAGCAAGAAGGAGAGAGCCGCCTTAACCTGGTCCAGCGCAATGTGAACATCTTCAAATTCATCATTCCCAATGTCGTTAAATACAGTCCTGACTGCAAGCTGCTTATTGTCTCAAACCCAGGTTTGTCTTGTGTTGCCATAAGAGGATTTGGCTTAGAGAATAGTGTTTCTTCACTAAGGTGGCATTAGTGCATGGGCTTTGAGAAAATACTTGTGCTGGTGAAGAGAAGGCTCTGGGGAGACCTCAGAGAACCTTACAGTACCTAAAGGAAGAGAGGTGGACTTTCTACGAGGGCACGTAGTGATAGGGCAGCAATTACCATTGCTCTAACTGAAAGAGGTAGATCTAGGTTAGCTATAAGGAAGAAATTCTTTATTATGAAGGTGGTGACACACTGGAGCAGGTGGCTCAGGGAAGTTCTGGATGCCCTATTCATAGAAGTGGTCATGGCCAGGTTGGATGGAGCTTTGAGCAACTTGCTCTAGTAGAAGGTGTCCCTGCCCATGGCAGGGGGGTGGAATGAAATGATCTTTAGGCTCCCCTTCAACCCAAACCTTTATATATCTGTATAACAAAAAATGTCATCTTCCCTCTCCAGGCTCAGCAGTTTGGTCTTTTGAGAAATAAACTTGGGTTTTCAGACTGAGAGATCTTGAGCACACTAAGGGTCACTGAAAATAGCATGCATAGCATAAAGGCAGAGCAGAGAGACTTCAAAACAGTCATTATGTTATATAAACCAGTCAATGGTAGCCCTCTGCAGTGCCTGGCCACAGCCACTGCTTTGTGCTCTGCTCCATGCCACTAGCTTGCAGGTAAAATGCTTACAGATGAACAGAAAGTACCATCCTCATTACCAGTCTGCTCATGAGCAACACTTGTTATGCCCTGCTCTCCTCACAGTGGATATTTTGACCTACGTGGCGTGGAAGATCAGTGGCTTCCCCAAACACCGTGTTATTGGTAGTGGCTGCAATCTGGACTCTGCCCGCTTCCGCCACCTGATGGGAGAAAGGCTGGGCATCCACCCTCTGAGCTGCCACGGATGGATCATCGGAGAGCACGGAGATTCCAGTGGTAAGGGTGAAATTGGACTGGCTGTTGCACAGATTTCCCTGATGCTTTGTCTGCCAGCAACACCTTGAAAAGCTACAGCAAAACACTGCTTCAAAACCTTTGCACTGCAGGACCTTAAAAATGCAAGTTCTGATTTAAGTCTTTTGTTGCACAGAGTAACCTTAGATGATCTATATTTGACCTGAATGACTGTGCTTGGAAAAGGTCATTACTGTAACCTGATCTGGCTGAACATTTCTTGGCTAAATTGTTCACGTAACTCCCAAAAAAACCCAAACTGAAGCAGCAAGAGGATAAAGTTCTCTGCAAGTGCCTCTCCAAGATCTGCACCAGCCCTACTGGCAGACACTCAGCTGCCATTCCTGGCATCTCTTAACCTCTGTATATGGGACTTGCAGAGGCAAGTCTGGAGGATAGGAGAAAGCACTTTTTCCTTATTTAACCTGTACTTTTCCAAGCAGTACCAGAGCATACTGTTTGCTTCCTGACACCCACCAGAATGCAACTGGAATCAATTCTTACTTTGAGAAAACTTTGCAAAATACAGTGACTGTCAGTTTATTATGCCCAGGTATTTCATGTTAACAAAGGTGTATTCAAACTTAGTGATATTGTGTATAAAATGTTTATGTGCTCCTGGGTTCTTCAGACGGCAATTTAGATTGGCCTTACAGGTCATACTATATTTAAGGTCATAGCTAAATCACAAGTGATGTGTTGCAGATTAATCCAGCTAGGTCTTACACTAACTGTTAATTTGAGAAGGGCTGAGTATTGTGAGATAATGAATCTTTGTGCAAACCTCAGTGCCTGTCTGGAGTGGAGTGAACGTTGCTGGTGTCTCTCTGAAGGCTCTTCATCCAGACTTGGGAACTGACGGAGACAAGGAACACTGGAAGGAGGTCCATAAGCAGGTCGTGGATAGGTAAATACTGGCTTGGCTTTTTTATACATTTCTACACAAGAACAAATTATGAAGAGGTGAAAAATATCTGTTCTGCAGCACCCAGATCTATAATATCTCAGTAGCCCCAAATGTCAGTTATGCAAACATAATGGAACATAAAATAATATTTTGAAGAGTAATGTAGATTTGGCAGTTAAATTTTCATGATTAGTAAACTTTCAATTAGGGGAGAGCTTAAACTTCTAGGCTTCCAGTATAATTGTGGGGACTAGTGTAAAATGCAAATAGAATTATTCACTGCTGAGTTCATTTTGGTCGTGCCAGAAAATCAGTCAAGCTTCTGATGCCTTCAAATTAATCTGGAGATCTGCAAAAGCCTTTCTTACAAACTTGAAGCAGTTCAGTTGATGGTACTTCTTTATTGAGTGTCTCTGTGTCTCTGCAGTGCCTATGAGGTGATCAAACTCAAGGGGTATACATCCTGGGCTATTGGCCTTTCTGTGGGAGACCTAGCTGAAAGTATTATGAAGAATTTGAGAAGAGTGCACCCCATCTCTACCATTGTTAAGGTGAGAAGACTCTTCTTCCTAATTTCTGTCCTACTGAAAATTAAGTATCTCTGGAATTCTGAAAAACAGTGATCACTTTCCACCCTAATTTCAACTAAATTTGGTTTCTTGATAGGATATTCTATGAAATATACAAACATACAGAAATTCCAGCCTAACAAACTTTATGTACTTTTCAGGGCCTGCACGGAATAAAAGAAGATGTCTTCCTAAGTGTTCCTTGTGTATTGGGAAGTAATGGCATCACTGATGTAGTAAAGATGATCCTAAAACCTGAGGAAGAGGACAAATTAAGGAAGAGTGCAGACACACTGTGGGCAATCCAGAAGGAACTACAGTTTTAAACCTGCCCAAGCAGTTTTTGGCTCTTAGCAGTTTAACGGGTTTAGTGGTTTGTCTTACGTTGCACTTTCCAAGTAAGTCAAATCTTTCAATGTATTATCTCAACTAGAACACACAAAAAGCTCAAATATGAACAATGGAGTTTCCTGAAGATAGTGTTAGGAAACTAATCTAGGGTTTTCCCTGTTCACAGACACCCATGTTCTTAGCCGGTCTAACCTAGTCAGTCTTGTTCAGTGAAGTGGTGTGACAGAAATCCAGCATTCAAAGCAGCACTGCCTAAAAAACCCTTTGCCTTTTCCTCATCTTGTTTCATGTTGGTTCAAAGGAATAAGGAGTAAGTAATTGCTACACAATGTGAAACCAAAGACATTTCTTGAAGTTAAAGGATTGTCAAGCCAATTGACCAACCTTCTCTGCCAGCTGAATAGCTTAAATATTTCACTGTTCATAGGTCCAAGTGTATTTTCCTAACACCGCTTTGGAACTTTTGTGGGTATTTTTTTCTTAGAAAACCTTATTTTTGTGTACTATATCAGTCTAGTTCTAAGTTCTGTCTCCAGAGCATGTTTAAAAAATGTTAAGGTTTCTATGTGCAACAAGACAATGACTGTCCAACTATAGCACCAACTACAACACCAAATAAACCACAAACTGTTATTTCTGTCTCCTCGTTTTTCTTAACAGGGCTTTGTCTCCCTTATGCAGATCTACTTCCACCATCTAAATCAATTCTAGTTTTCAAGTCACACTAATTCAAACATCACCTGTATAATAATGTTATGTGCAGCTGTGCTGGAAGTCTCACCTAGAGTTTGAAAATGAACCCCAACCTCTTAAGAGCCAGCAGTAATATGTAAAACCTTAATGCAAAGGCTCAGTCTTAAGTTATACTAGTTCATGGTGCTGAGACCATGAACCTTTTGAGTTTTCAGTTTTCCCTGGTAATAATAAATGTGGTTTCTTCCAGTTTGGCACAACGTCTTCCAAATCTCACAAGTGAAGTGAAAGTATGGTTGACACTGCACATTTGAAAAGAAAGCACATCATACACTGTTCTGTAGAGGAAGAAAATATGCAACAAATTTTATTCAGCGTTAAGTCCACCAGCACAAAGATTACAGGAGATAGAAAGTGCATTAATAAAAGCTAGTCTTTACCAAAAAGAAAATATATTATTGATTCAAAATATCTTACACTTGGATGATGTAATAACTTACTCTGGGCACCTACTGATTAAGAGAAAGATCAAGAGAATGGCTGCTTAACAAGGAAATCTAACTTCCCAGGTAAAGTCTGGGAATTTAGTAGAGATCACTGAGTCCAGCAGTCTTCCTTGCTTTCTGCATCAATGCCCTCAGCTGGAACTGCTTGCGAGACAGGAGACGTACATGCTGCAGAAAGAAAAACAACAGCTGGCAACAGTTTTTACAGAACCAGTAAAAGTCTGATAAAAACTTACTACTGCCATACAAATGTTCAAAGCATGGCACATTCTGTGACCCAAATGGGTTGCCAGTTTTTTGGAAACAATTCACTATGCTACTAAAGGGCAATTTCTTGGCTTAAAATGACTGGCAGGTGGCTACCAAATGCAATCACTACAGTCTATTGTTTGTGATTTTAAATCATTAACTAATTCATTAAATTATAATAATAAAAAATTATTAACTCCACACATATTGTTATCAAAGTAATATGCACTCAATAAGGTAAAATCAGACTAATGCACTTCCCATGGGGCAGAGAATGGTTCTTCTAACAGCAGATAAACAGAACTAGCAAGGTCTACACAAATCTATAATGCTTTTAAAATTGGTATTTAAATTCTGAAATTACTTTTTAAAACTTAATACTTGAATGTATAAATATTCCTGTTCCTACAAGATCCTCTCCTGTGAAGAGATCATGAATGCTAGTAAGCTGAACCAAAGAGTCCAAAGCAAACGCATTTAAAATGCACATCTTAAAAACATCCCAAGAAACCTACCTTTAAAAAGACATCTAAATCTATCACTCCACGTCTCAATGCTTCCCCAAGGTAGAAGATGGTGTCTTCAATTGCGTTTTCCTCTGCATATAAGTTCAGGATCTGCTTGTAAAGCGGTGCTGTAGGAATTATAACTTCATCTATGTCATTATTTTCAGACTGACTTTCCATTTTCTCTAAGGCAGAACTGAGCTCCTCATCCTTCTTTTTGAGAAGTTCAATGTTCTTGTCAACTTCAGCCTAAAAACAATTAAGATGTTTATCTTGTGAAACAATTGTCTAGATAAAAGATTTTTAGACATACAAGTTCATTCTGTATTTCTTTGCTTATATTTATTATGGTTTTTACAAAAGAAAGAGCTGTCAATCTGTAGATCTCAGATTCTTTTAAAAAAGTAACATCTGCTTAAGATAATGTCAATCCATTACCCATTTAGAACTGTAGAGAAGGCATGCCAACACTGCAAGTATTTCTGAGTTGCCACACAAGAAAAACCATTTAAACTAGCTAAAGTTAGTAAAAGCAAAGCCAAAGAAATTTTTTTCTTTGGAATGCCATATTCCCAGTTCTCTAGTCCAATTAATAATTTCTTCTAAATTTTTTTTAAACCACATCTGAACACTGAGCTGATTTCAGAAACTGTTAATCAATCGCAAAACCTTACTCCCGAGCAACAGAGCAAGGAGCAGATGGACTAAGTGGAAGATGCCTTAATGAAAAACTGCAGGAATTTCTGAACATACTGTGAGATGGAGAGACTTCTGGGAAAGGAGAAGTTACACAAAGAGGCTGTGACCAAAATCAGTGTTCTCTGCACTAAGACACTGAAATGTGCTCCAGTGCTGCTGTTACCCATTATTATCAAGAAACTGAGACGTTAATATGAAATAATCTTGCTCCACTAACATCTTTCACAGGAAAAATGGGGAAAAATAATATTGCTCCTCTACTACTGAGCAATGACGTGTCAGACACATGCAGGACACTGCACTCATTGCTATTTCTGACTTCCTTCAGTGTGAGCACAAGCCCCCAGCTGCAAAAGAGAAAAAGCACAACGCGCTAGAAACTTTGTTATTTCTATCATGCTTAATGATTAATTAATTACAAGCTTCTTCTGTTCACTACTAGGAATACTCAGGTGGGGAGCAGTGGCTCCTCTCAGCTTACCACTTCCTGATCCAGGCGAGTTACCATCTCTTCCAGTTTCTGGTGCCCTTTCTTCAGGTCCTCTTCGGTGCGTTTCAAGGCATTGAGCTCAGCTTGTGCGCGATCCATCTCCTCCTTCATCCGCCACCTCAGTTTGTCACTGACCGCCGAGATGAGGGAGGCACGGATGGTGTCCTCGCTGATGGTGCCATCTCTGCTGGGTCCTGCACAAGAAGGTTTCCCAAGCTTTAGATTAATGCTGGGCTGCACTGGCTGCAGTGAAAGCCAGTTGGAATAGCAAGTGGCCAATTTGCTCTATGTACTTCAGACAGCAAAATAAGCTGCTTTCCATAATAATTTCCAGAAGCAGCAAAGAGAGCACAGTGAGACATTCGGATGGACATAAGTAAATTTAAGAGTGTATATCCATTCATTCACTTCACTATTCCCATATCCACAGTATTTTTTTACTTTAAAAATGGGGTGGCTATTTCCTCTGAAGTCCATAAATGTTGCTAGTCCCAGACCTTTTAAAGAAGAACAAGAGTCAATGGCTGGATGTATTCAACCACAATTTATGCAACAGCTGGCTTGAGACAATGAATTTACCCACTACAGGTATTAGTTTGGGTTTCTTTTGTTGTTTGGTTTTTTTTTTTTTAATTTTTAAGACTTGCCTGGCCTGGGAAGAAAAGTTTTAAACTAGGAGAGTTATAAAGACCACCCATGCAGCTCAAGTGGGGATACTTCCGGAAAAGCATGCAGCCCAGGTTCTCATGGGGAACCAGCCTGACACCTGCTGGAGAGATAACACAGCCAGGAACACACAACCCAGGAGATTCCTGGAAATCACTTACAATAACTTTCTTATACAGATGCAGCCAATGAGGAAAGATGTGCTGCTAGGCCTTGTAAAACTAACAAGGAATGTCTAATTGGAGATGTGAAGGTTGGGGCAGCCCTGGCTACAGTGACCTTGAAATCATGTAGTACTGAATCCCACAAGTAAAAAGCAGGGCAATGAATAAGATTGCAACCCTGAACTTAATGAGCTTATTAGTTAGCGAAGGCCTCTTCACAGACCTTCTTGGAAAAATTCCATGGGAATTTACCATAGAGGGAAGAGGGGTCCAAGAAGGCAGTGAATATTCAAGGATCACTTCCTCCAGGCTCAAGAACAGTGCAACCCTATGGGCAAGTGAACAGAAGAGGCAGGAGACCTGAACAAGCTTTTGCAAATCAGCCTTTCAAGGACAATTTCAAGAGTCTGTCACCAACACACTTTAAAATAGAAAGATAAGTATTTGGTGTCTGTCACAGGAAATGCAGTTTGACTCCAGATCAGGAAATTCAGAGTGCTCTAGCAAATGTGAAGTGGCTACTGATTTTTATCACAAACCACTTCAATTTTTCTGTGGGAATAACTTGAGGGTTTCAGTTTCCCCAGGCTTGTGCCTCACACCTTCTAGATCAATGAAATTTCAACTGAATTGGAACAACTATAGACAAAGCAAGAATTACAGCAGTGCCTTTTGTGCCTAAACTTCACAATCACTATGAATGAACACAGAGAGATTTGAAGCTCTATAACTGTAAAGAAAATAAACAAGAACTTTTATCAGAGTATCTTTTTATCCAACAAGAACTTTTATCAGAGTATCTTTTTATCCAGAGACACAAATATCAAAACCTTGAAGCTGTTACAGAATTATGCGCATCACATTTTCCAGTGCCCCAGATTTCAAAAAACAACAAAATGAAAAAAATACTCATCACTGCTCATGTGAATCTTGCATAATTTAAGACTTTTTTTTTTACTTCTGCTATCAAAACAAGACTGCATAAATTTATACCTCTTCCCTATGTTTTTTATTCTGTTCCTGTCCACAAAACCCACACCAAGCCATATGAGTAGAAAATTAAAGCTATGCAAATGAATGACAAGAATGACAGGAAGAAGCACATCATGCTTACTAATCCACCAAAGCCTTCTAAAATACAAAACCCATACATTTTGATCATTACTAATGTAAGTATTTTGCATACATATGTTGCAGCAGCATATGTGTATTTTTTTTTAAATAAGCAAATTGCCACTGAAAAAAAAAGAGATTGAATTACTAAACAACTGGTGCAAAGAAAGAGAACCTTAAAATATGAATGTCCCAACACATCATCTGATTTACAGTTCTGGCCTAAAAAATTCACCCTGTTGCCAGTCAATAAGATAATTTATAAAATTTGGTGAACTATTAGAGCCAGCAACAGAAGTTGTCAAATACCACCATATACACAAACCCAGGAATCCATCATTGCTGCTTCTTATGAAAAGGAGAAAAGAACAACAGCACTTTCAAAACTTAAACCAAGCCAGTCAAACTAGCTAGGACAGAGTTTATTCACTGTACAGGATTTCCCGATTGTTTGCAGATAACTGTTCCCAATCAAAAAGACCTGGACTTCCCTACAAAAAAACAGCATTAGCATGATTTTACATAGTTTGCTTTACAGAATGAGTTATACTCAAACACAAAGTCAGAATCTTTCTTTGCCCCTGACATCCCTTACCCTGGGAGCTTTTAGGCAAAACTCACTTCAACAGTAAAGTAGGACAGAGGAAAAAAAAAAGTAAAATCACAATACACCTAACACAATGAAAGCTCACACACAAATGCCATCAGATAGGGAAGAGGTCTTTGAACATAAAAGGTCTTTGAACATAACATGTATCTTCTTACACAGCATGAACCCATAGCATCTTCTGTCACTTCCATAATTAGCCCAGCTTGGGGAAGATTTCATGGCACATGGTCATTAAATCCACAGAACTCTGAAACCTTTAACCTTTACTAGGCAGACTCTGGTTTCAGAAGTGACCTTACAAAATCATCAAACCAGTAACTGCATCAGAAAAATAATTAATAGCAGATGACTGAACAGAAAGAAAAAGCCTAAAGGACTATTTGAAAAACCAGTGATTGTGAAAAACTTGAGCTGTGCTACTTTGCATGAACATTTTCATTCAATTCAAACTAGGCTCACTATAGGAAACACCACCGCCACCACCCACAAAAAAGCTCTGAAGCTCTAACAACTGATATGCTCCTAAATAAACTATCACAAAAAACCACAGTCAAACAAACAAACTGTACAGGAAATAAAAATTTTCAGCTGAAAAGAAAGAACAACACTGGACAGTAAAAAACACCCAACAAAACAAACACAACAAAAACACCTCGCAATATTTTAAGCATAGTGGATGATTAAGGAGATGTGTTTGCATTCCATGTGGCACAAGAGATAAGCCATGTAAACCAGATGTAGGGCTTTTACCTCACTGCAGCAAATGAGTCAGTGTAATGTTAAATTGTCACTATGAGATGTGGTGTTACATTACAACAGGCTATCACAGATGATCTAACTCAGGACTGGAAGAGTCTATCTTTGGCAGATACTGCACCTCTATTCAACTTCAGTGGGGATGAAAATGAGGGGAAGAAATTAAATAGAATATATTTCTATTTTAAATTAACACTCTGCTACATAAAGATTTGTTTGAGAAAGACACTGCAGAAAGCCAACTTTCCCTAGAAAGGTTATCAGCTCTCTACATGAGAGCCAGTGGAGATCATTAATTCTCCAGGACACAAGTGCAGCCCCAGAACACCAAGCACTCTTTGAGGTACTTGAGTGGGACAGCAGCTTCCTTGCACTGTGCATGGCAGACTCACATCACCTCAGAGTGGAGGGGACCACTGAAGCAGCCAAGAACTTTCAGAAAATACTTTCTTAATTGAAAAGGCTGAAAGAACTTTGACACAAAGGACAGGATCAGGCACAATAAAAACACAACATGCAACTTACTGCTGCTTTCAAATTCTGTAGTAACAGAACTCCTCAGATATTTTAGTAAGAGTAAAGTAGAAGCATCTCTCTTCCCTTGCCATGTCCCCATGTATGTGAAGGAAAATCACAAAATACACACAGTTCTGGAAAGAAAAGACATTCTATGACTCTAACCCAGGCTATTCAATAAAAAACTGGGAGGTCACATATTAAATGAAGAACCTATGGATGCACTTGTAAACTATGGGGCTCAAGAGTGTACAACAGATTGCTAATGTGACAAAGTCACAACAGGATCTACACCCTCACCATGTAACCGTGCCACAAGGACTATCAGCAGCAGGAAAGCTACTGCACCAGCTTCCCACCTAACTAGATGACATTTATCACTGGTTCCTAGTCTTCTACACATACACTAGAAGTGAGGAGCAGGGTGGAAAACAAGGGCCACAGAGCAGCAGACTGGGAAAAGACACAGGTCAACATCCTAAATCCTGATGCTGAAGGGAGCAAAGGAGAAAGTGACAAGCAGAGATCAACAAGAAGCAACAGGGAAGAGGCTGGAGAAGAAACTCACTAAAAAGGAAGCTCATTCCAAACTGCTACTTTAGAAAGTTACTATTTTGGGAGGAAAGAAAGTATAGAGTCCATTAGATGTTTAAATGATGACAAAGGTATTTTTCTAAACCATGAACAGAGTAATGCAGACAATCAAAAGTCACCTACAGTTAAAGGGCAAGGAAAATCCCATGTAGATGCAGTGCTTTTCAAAATATTCACAAAGCACATATAATGTACTGCATAAACCCAGGAATTTATTGAATTCCTGACTGAAGGTGAATAAAATGTATTTTTTTATTCCTTGCAATAAATTTTAATTAAAGATCAATACTTTGGAAGTTCACAGTAAGAATAACACATTCCTTTTTCCATTTTATTTCAGTTATAGAGAGAAGCTTTACTTCAGAGAAACCCATTCCAAGGTACTCACCAACAGTGGTGACAGGAGGCTGAGAAGGGTAGTACTGAACACTAGTGGTTGCTGGAAAGGGAACACCACCTGGATAAGGATAGTTTGGGTAGCTGCTTTGACAAAAAAAAATACACCAATGTTATGCAACTATAAGTAAAATATTATCCACCTATATTATCTTTATTGTCACCATGTTAAACATTCATTTACATAATAAAATCTTAAAATTGCAGGCCTTTTTCCTGTTCATCATTAACATCTTTCACAACTGGTATTTCTGGTATTATTTAAGATACCATTTTATCTGAAACCGTATCTAGTTATTGCCTGGTCAACATTTGGATAACAAACTCCTAAATCCCTTAGTTTTGCTGTATGAAATCCCTCAAGTATTCAAAAGAAATTATTCTAGCTACAAACTCCCACAGAACAATTTCAAATTAATAATTTTTAATATGAGAACAGCAAAGAAGATGACTGATGAACTGCTTTATGTAAACCTAAAAATGCAAAAAAGTGCAAAATATGGTTGCAAGGTGAAACAAACTCCCCCAGAAATTCTTGGTCCTGCTCTGAAGGATAAAGAAAGCAAAAATATTAATTTGCTCACTGAAACAATTATGAGATGACATGTGACAGTCTACAATACCTTTTTAAAATACATTTGCTATCAAATAAAACAAGGACACAAAGTAGTCAGTCCTAGGCTGACAAACACCTGCATGCAACAGAGTATTAACTATAGTAATAATTAAACAAAGTGATATAAACCCCCCTGCAAAATACAAAAAAAGCATGTGTGGTCTCTCTTCAGGTAATTGCAAATTTAATAGTTCTTAAAACCTTCCTATTACATAAATGATACATTTCAAAAACAGTTCTATTACTTTTGTATGAACATTAAGAGCACTTTAAACAAAAATATTTAGGAGAAAAAAACATGCTGTAAGAACTTAAAATAATATTAAATTTTCTCCTCTTAAAACATAACACTCCCCTCCTCCCAATCCTCACGGGTTTTCACATTTTAAACTTTTTTTAAAAAATAAAAATGCTCCACATTACCAAAATCTCATATGCTCCAACCACAAAATCAGGACATAAGAATATTAATAATAAAAATCATTCATTATGATGCAAAAAATGTAAGTACACACTAGGAGGCAGTAGCCAACATCTCACTATTTACTAAGACAGATCTGCAAGCCTTCTGGAAGTGCTTTATTTAAAACTATTACATAGAAAAAAATCTTGGTTAATATTAATAAAAAGCTTTTGAAGTAACTTTGTGTTCTTCAAATTCCCTTAGAGTGCTCTAAGTCCACATTTATGCTGGAGTCAAGGTTTGTCTTAACCCAGCAATATTTTGTTCAGTTTTTGAGTTACTAATAAAATCTTGACTTTTAGGGGTACATTTCTTTCTATGTCATGTAAACATCAACCTCATAAAAATATATGAGTGAAGGAAGATAACAGCTGGGAGTTAGGTAATTTCAAAAATCTATTTATCACCCCAATATATATTTTATTTGAAGAAACATTCAGAAAGCTAAATCTTCCTCCAATTTTGGCTGCTGACAAGAATTCTGCCCTCACTTTTAACAAATCTTGTTAACATGAGTAATTATGCAACAAATACACCATAAGAAAATACAATTATAATTAGACACTATTCAGTGAAACTCTCCATTAGGTAAATAATGACAGCTTAAAGGGACTCTCACCTTGGGTTTGGAGTGCTTGATGGTGGATAGGGAGGTATTCCACCTGGAATTCCTGGCACATAGGAAGCTAAATAAAACATGAATTTTGTGTATTTTTACATTCCAGAAGTTAAAACCCTCAGTGTAAAGAAGTTCTTCCTCATACACAAAAATAACCTTATTGTTATATTGAATTTTTTTTCTTAATCATTACTTTAAACTAATCACTGCATAGATAAAAATAGGTACTGATTTAAAAATGCACAAAAAATAGGTGTACTAAGAAAAAAAAAAAAAGAATCTGCAGCTAAGGTACTCAGGAAAAAGCCCCAAAACATGGGGCCCAACTGAAGAGCTGTCTCCAGTTTTTATGCAATAGATGAAAAAAGAATTTAGCCTTTCTAGCCAATGATCTCTACTTGCTAAATAACAAGTGCATAATTTAAGTATCTGCAGAGTAGTTGATTAGCTATTTAATGATCCAACTATGTCCTTATCAAGTCATTTCTGCTATTTAGAAGTTGTATTTAAAAATTTGTTATCAGCACATATAAATGTCTAAATAATCTTAGCAAGTTTAAAATTTTCTTGAAAAGCTGACAAAATTATGTTTTGGACATACTTATTCCACATTTCTAGCAAATTTTAGGAATACTTCAGCAAATATTTTTTTTTTAATACCTGAGCTATTTCCACCCCTCAGTGCTTTAAAATTATTAAAATTTTTGTCAAAGGACTTAATTTCTCCTTAAAAAATGTATCTGTAACGTGAAAAAGCCCAAACCCTAAATGTCTAAAATAAGGAAAGCCTGATTACACCAATAAAACTAAGTAGCTATTAGTCATTTCAAAACCCTGAAACATTTTCATTAAAATTGCTTCAGCTATGAAGTAATTCATAGTACTTCAGCTCAATTCACTTCAAAATAGTAATTCAAAGCTCTTCAGCTTTGAGTGACTACAAGAGTAATCAACTGTGGTTAATTGAAGGTTTGTCCTTAAGGCACAAGTCACAGCCTCTGCTAAAACTACACTTACACTGACCCCCACTGTTCCTGGAAAATCAGGACAATCCAATCCACTGGTGCTCTCAGAAGCAGGGTAGCCACAGACAAGCTGAAAAGTCCTAAACATCTGGCTTTAGTAAATTATTCCTAATGGTCCCATTTATGTTTGCCACCCATTTTCACAGGTTCACAGTCCAAAACCTTGCTAAAAATGGGTTCTGCTGGAAATGGCAATGAATAGCACTTCAGCTTTTCAAATGTAACACTGTGATCAAGTAAAAGCCATATTTCAATAGAAAATGAACACAGCCATAAAAATCTGCCAAAAATAAATAACCCCAAATGCAGCAACCGTACCATTAAATTTATGTGGAACAGTTGTAACATTATTAAATAAACAATCTCAAGCTAAACTGCTTCCCCTTTCCTACTGATGCAGTCCTTGACTTGAGGAGGTCTATGCTACTGCTTTTTTGGATTTTTCCCACCCAAAACAGAGTTTCCTCCTGGAAGAATTTCTAGGATTTTCTGTTTCCCACTTCCTCTTTTTCCCCCACCTATTTATCCCTAGTCTTTAAGAAGAGATGTCTTCAGAAGTTTAAATAAATAAGTAACCTTAAATGTCTTGAGGATTTTTGCAAGAAAACAAGAATGGGTACCAAGTCAGAACATCATATCAACAGCAAACAAATTATAAAAAAAGGCAGGGTTTTTTTAAATATTCAGCCACCAATTTGAAATAAAAAATAAACCACACAAACAGGAGTGTGGGCATAAGAAACACAAGCTGTAGGCATGCTTGTCCTTATGAAATCAGTAGTTGCAAGATACTTAAAAGATGGGCTTGTATTATAAGAATGAAAAAAACTGAGATACAAAGTTATTTGAATAATCTCTTTTTAAGTCTGTCTTCGAATGTTGACAGGACACTGCTTGTTTTGAGTAGCTTAGGGGTGTTTTGAGTGTGTCCTGGTTTTGTCTGGATTTTGCTGTGTTGTAATACAAACTTGTTTTTTTCCGTCCACAACCCCACACGAATTCTTAAGATTCACAAAACCTTTTAAGTTGGAAATAACCTTTAAGATCATCGAGTCCAACAAGGTAAAGTACAGCCCAGGTGAATTCATTAGCCAGCAATGTGAAGAGTAAAATGCATTGTTTGTAGGCAAACTGTGCAGGGCAACAGCCCCTTTAACATGATTACTTGCAGAAATCAGCAATGAGCACTCACTGGTTGGTGGGCCCGTTGCCTGGTATGGTGGGTAGCTGGAGGAAGCAGTAGGCCGAGAAAACACTGGAGGTTCCTCTCCAAACACAACAATCATTACCTGGATCAGCTCCAACAAGTCTGACTGGGGCTGGGAGGGAAAGCAAATCACAAGGTTAATTTTGCTAACAGAGTTTAGCTGACTTGTAGCAGCAATAGGATGCCATACCACCAGCTCTCAAAAGCATTCCTATTATTTGTGGGTTTAAATTTTCTTAAAATGCCTATCTCTATCTTTATACGTACATGCATAATTAACTTCCTTTCTGGATTCTATTACAGATACCAAACCAGTCAGCTTGTTCTCAAAACCATATAGCAAAATAGACTAGCAGCTACATTTACACCCAGAGTAAACAGGGTAATACATGGTTCATATCAGCTGCAGGAAAATAAATGGAAAATCAGGGTGTATTTGTCCAATGATGAATTATGATATTTTAAATAATTAAATCCACCCCCCAACATGAAAAACATAGGGATCTCCAAGTTTTTTTGACATTTCAATTTCATGCACCACAGTTTTTGCTCTGATTCAGAATGTCTCAACAGAAAAAATATTCTAACCCTCTAAGGAGTGGCACAAACCTCCTTTAAATACAGTAAAACCAGGCTTCTCTGTTTATAACTTACTTAACATATGCATGATTTCATTCTGCCAAAAGAACAAGCATCATGAATGCAGCACCAGATTAAATACCCCAATTCCAAGTTTACTTAGCTCTATAATCCACTTGCTTATTTTTACCAACCTGTCAAATTGAAATAATTCTGTATCAGCTGTACCTCAGATGATCTTCTTGCTTTGTGCAACACGTGACCTGAGCATTCTTTTTCCACTATTATTATGCAAGCACTGAACTACCACCCATCCTTAATAAATGTATTCCTGCTAATAATTTTTTACAGAACCATGCATCTTGTATAATTTTTCTAATCTGATCAACACAGTTTATCTTCTTTACAAGCCCATGTTTTGCCCAAAACTTCTATGAGGCCTGCAGTGCTCAAAGGCTCTAGTTATTGGTAAAGCAAATATATCCATATACATGATGCTCCAGGAATGTCTATATAAAGAAGTCAAGTGCTAGTAGAAATCCGTTTTAGTTACACAGGTGTTTTAAGTAAATTTATAACTTCCCTTCTGTAAATATTCTTATCTCACAAATCTTCACATCACTCTCTTGCCAGGGGAGAGGATACCTTATGCTGCACTGTTTAATCAGACAAGTTGTAACTGAAGATACAATTCATTACCTGAAATAACCAGAATACAGAATGCAACATCCTGAACTTTAAGACATTCCAAAAAACAAACAGTTGATTTTATTTAAAAAATAGTTTAAGATCTCTAATGAATACTATGGTTTTTATTAAAAATGATACAACTATCTTGAGGACCGCACTTTGTGCAGAACACTTTGAGAATTTCAAGTTCCCTATACTTACATATTTCCACTCATGCAGGTAGGGAAGGTATATTTTTCCATTTGCATCAACATGCTTCCCAGTTTTTATTGTCATAGAGCTAGTGGGTTTAACAAAACAAATTGGGGGGTTGAAAGGGTAGGTGTCCAGCAGCCACAAGCAAATTGGGATATTATATGTGTTACCTAGAAAAGATATTTTGAAAAGTTTTAGAAGTTATTTCAATTCTTCAGCTATCCTCCTCTGTTCAGACTCATAAAATAAGTTCCTAAAGCCAGTAAACTCAACTCTACAAAGTTAGAAGCCAGAGCCAAAACCTACTAATAACGTAATAGGTGACACTATGGCCACAAACTCAACATTTTTCAGAACAATTTAACTTTGATTTACAATCATCACTCACCACTAATATACAGTCTCATCTGTTCTGTAATGCAACATTTTAAGATTCTAACTTGAATTATTGTTAGCTGCAGCAATAAATGGTTTGCAACCCTCACACAAATGACAAGCCTGAAAAAATGTGCAATGCTGAAAGAAAAAAGGTGTTATGAAGCTGTAAATGACTGAAGAAGCAATGCTCAGCATTCAAATTTTATCCCACAGAAAAAATTGAGAACAATTTCTTTAAAATATTTTACTTTCGACAAGTAAATGATTTCAAGAAAAGAGTGAACACTGAAGCAGCGAAGTTGAATCAGGACAAATCTAAGTTTTTCATGCAATTTAGGAAAATAATGGGGATGATGATAATTATAATACATACATACCTCTGTAAGGCACAGGAATGGTTCCAGTGAGGCTCATCAACTCCCTAGATGAACCATCATTAAAAACTGAAAGAGAACAAACAATATTTTTAAAGCAAACATATTGGTTATGTTAATCTTGTCCAGGTTATTACCCATTTATTGGTATAAGCTGGTAAAAGTTTTCACATATATAAACTCAGCATGAAAGGTTCAGCTCTGGCACATTTATGGATTAGCAAGTGACTGCCCACAGTCAGGTAACTCCTAATACATTTCTGAGAAATGAATGACTAATCATTGTCAAACTACATTCTCTACAAATAAAACTGTTTCCTCATTCAGTGACCAAGTAAAATGTTGGAACCTTGCACACTGAAAGTAATGCAAACAGCTGCAAAGATAATCAAACTTGATTTAAACTTGATTTTAAAAAACCCTTGGTCATCTAAGGCTTATAAAAGAATTACTTAGGCTGGAACACAGCCATTTATTACAGAATCAGTAAAGGTAATTTAACCAAACAGTAACACACTGAAGAGGAAGAAAGCACGCTTGACTCTGCCAAACCTTAGTCACAAACAACACAGGAACTTTGACCTAAATTTACTAAGTGTCTGTATTTAGTTTTCTCATACTTTTAATCCAATTCATTATTCTTGGCTGAATAAATCAGCTTCTGATGAGGAAGCTTTTATCTTCTTAATTCCTCCTGAAAGTTTCTAGCCATAATTCAAACGTAGGTTACTGTGCACTATTATTGTGGTGCTGATGTTCTGCAAAGGCAGGTAGAACATACTGGGATTTCAATGGGGGTATATATTTCATTATTAATATGAACTTGAAAACTGTCTCATCAGCAATGTAATCACTTTCTTGCAGCTGATGTCACTGCTACAAATAATATTGATTATCTGTAAGTGATTCTGTTTAGCCTCTTGCAGGCAGCTTAAAGAGCATTAGGGAACACAAATGGCTACAGCTCAAGGATATCTGGAATTATGATCACCATCTTATGCAAACTTGTGCAGCTATTCTAGCCACAGTCCTTTCACTTCTGTTTTGCTTCTCCAGTCACTGCACGAATTTTTATTTCTGTGAAAGCTGCTGGCTTGCAGCTACTCAAGTTAAAACTAACTCATCTTTCACCTACCCATGTCCATTCTTAATATTTCTCAATCCAGATATACAACTTAAAAAGCAGAAGACTTTAAAATTTTTGATGATATATTAGTAATATAAATTAGATCACAGAGGAATCCCACAGGTAACAGTTAAAAAAAGGTTACCATAAGAAGGCTGACCTCAGCAGCTACGTTGGCTCACTGTGCACTGTGAAACCCTAGACACCATCTTCATTTAACACACTTGAATTTAAACTAACATAGAGCCTTTAAAACAGCTAACAAACAGCAATTATCATCGGTAATTTACATTACAAAACCCTTGTTCTAATCTTCTATATACTTGACTGTGTTTTCTTCATACTCTTAAGGACTACCACAATGATTTTAAATGAAGCATTTCTTCATTGATTTACAGTTCTTCCTACACAGAATTTTAAAAACATCTTTATATGGAAGCAAAGCTGAATTTGTAAGATACCAGCAATCTCAGGACACCAACCGATGACATCAGTGAGTGATTAACTTAAAGTTAAGCTGTGAAAAACGTGACACTTCTTGGCACATTACACAGTTATTTTCTAAATTAACCTTACTATATTACTGAGTCTGTGTTTCTAAAGAAGTATTTATGTCAGAGACAAAAAAGATAAACTCAGGTTGTTTTCTGGTGTTAATCTTCCTTTTTCCCCCCACAAAAACTACCAAAGACATCTAACACATCAACAATTCACCAGCAAAAACTTTCTCATGCACAAACGAACCGTATGAATCCATGACAGGTTTGAGGTCCTTGTACTGAGTAATAACACTGGTTGTCTCCTGTATGGTGAGGTCTCTATACTTATACTGGAAAACAAAAGAGAAAGAAATTACTTCAGAAGCTAAGTTTTGAGTATCATTTAATTCAACTTTTTATTTTATCCAATAGGCAGTATTTATAAGAGTTTGCATCTATACATGGACATTTCTTCTCCACTCTTAGTTTGGAATATTTGTCCATATTGGACCATTGCCTATATAACTTATCAAACTTTAACAAGGTGTTAAGTCTTAACAAGGGTCAATCAATTAATTTGGGAAGAGCTATTGCTTTTCTTTCATGTTCTACCACAACCAGGTGTATCTGAAAAATATGTGTGAATCTTAAAAAATAAAAAAAAGCTCATCTCCAAAAAATACAGCGATGTTTTGAACATTCCTGATAAACAGCTATCTAGGATCTGAACCACACAGATACACTTCATAGCACTTTTCAAAGCAATACCGTATTTTTCAATCACTGATTAGCAAATACTTGTACTTTGACAGCTAGAAAGCAGACATATAAAGTACAATATTACCAGCAATAATATCGGTTTTACCCCTTTCCTTTTATCAGGAGTAGGGTTGCTCTGTAAACCACAGCTACACTATCACAGAATTCACCAGTCTCACAGCTGTAACCCACAGAGAGCAAAGAAGCTCCTGGGCAACAGAGTTGATTCACCACACAGAGCAGCTCTTCAGCCTTGTGGTCATTCCTCACGATAATTACTACTGAAAAGCCAGCAATGTGGTCTCTTGACATTTTTTTAATTCTAATATGATTTTAAAAAATTGCAATCTTGAGATGTCTTAAGGAATACAGCCAGCAGCCTTTTATTGAATCATGGTAGGAAGACAAAGGGCTCAGCACAATGAAAGGTCTGACATCCAAAGCGTGCAAATGTTAACAACATCTGAACAAATTAATCCAGACACTATCCAAGAGCAAACTGTGGTGCCACAGCTAAAGGTCACCTCAGCTCCAACGAACACTCACGAGCTGTGAAGCTTAGAAATTAACTCCAAAATTAAAATCCAAAGATTGACAAGGATGCTCCTCCTGGGCATGACAACTTGGATTTACTAAGCAGAGATGAACCCACTTCCCACAATGCCACCTCTGCCTACAGGAAGCACCAGCACCTTGGGTGATACTGTGACTGATCTTCCTCAAATGACCAAGGACAAAATAACCATGGTCTGTCTGCAAAACGCCGGCCTGTGGGACAGAAAGCAACCTCTCCAGCAGGGATTCCAGTGTGCACAGGGAGGCACCAGTACAGAGGTCAATCAGCTGCTGGATGCTGTTTTGGTGGGAGGGGTGCAGCAAAGCACGTCAGCTTCATTTGCAATATGGGTAATATGGGCACAGAATTGGGAGTGTGCAGCAGGGGCTTGACAGAGTGACAACTTTGTTAACATCTGGATGCATTCCTCCTTCCCTCCCCAACACCTGGCAGAAAGAGGAACAGGCATTGGTGGGGCATGGAGGAATTTTCTTGCACACCAGTCAGAGACTGGCAGCACGTACTCACACCACCATATGTGTCACTACAGGACAAATGACAGTTGGTCACCAGCTTACTTTTAAAAGGCAGGGCCTTTACATAGGAACAAACCTTATGGTCCAAGATAGAGCCTCAACAAGATTGGCATGATCACTATTAAAGAGATAACTGGATTCCACTAACAGAAGCTCCAAAAAAGCACAAAGATTGTAGAACAGTTTGGGTTGAGAGTGATCTTAACGATCATCTTGTTCCAATCCCAAGGCAGGGAACCTTCCACTATCCCAGGGTGCTCAGAGCCCCATCCAGCCTGGCCTCAACCATTGCCAGGATGGGGCATCCACAGCTTCACCAGGCAGCCTGTTCCAGTGCCTCACCACCCTCACAGTCAAGAAGTCAGCAGAGCCAGGCTTTACTTCCACTTGTAGCACAAGAATCTCAAGTCAGTTGAGTCAGGAACTGATAAAACAATGCCAGCATGCTCAGCAGGCCCAGTGTGAATCTGGTGATGGGCCTGATAAACCACAAATTTGGTTATTGGGGGTGCTTTCAAAAATTAGGCACAACACCTGAACATTAAGCAAGTATTTTCGTATCTCTATTAAAACAAAGATAATATTCTTGCAAAATGTTTTCACACTGAGTGATGATTACTTAGCAGAGAGTCAATTGTATGAGTCCAGCTACTGCCACAAGCAAAATTCAATGTTAATGTCAGCTGTTAATTTCTATACTTAGATTGATTTCCAAGAAATGTCAAACTCTCTCTGTAAAATATAAGATCCTAGTGATTTCTACAATGGTAAGTAAAACTGATTAATCTGAATTCTTAATTTCTAAACATTTTTTCCTCCTCTGTTCTCAGATTTCAAATGCATACCCCTTACTTTACATACCAGGAAACAGATCACAGAAAGATTAAGCTTTTCAAGATCTAACAGCAGGTCAGGTTAAATTAACCTGACAGCAGGTACCTGAAGTTAAATTAAGTGCTTAGGTTCCCCCAAACTAGGGTCAAGCTTTTGTTATCTCATACACGGAACTAAACAATATGGGAAATATCTCTAAATTTCCCTCTTTAGAACAAAAAGTGTAAATATTTCTGAAAAATAAATATAATGAAATAGCATCTTCATTTTTCATCACCTCCAAAAAGTCAGACACGAGTATAAAATGAATAGGTGTGGGGGAAAAAGAACACTGGACTACCTTAAATTCTATTTTTTCTATGGCATTGCAATAGCTAATTCAGCAAAGACAGCTAGGTGCATACAACTATATACATGGTCTCATTTGCTGACACGAAGTATTCAATATTCATTTTCAAGGTGATAAAAAAATCTGCTTATGATTCCATACGGCTAGAATGTGAATGTGCCTTTGGTTTTCATCGGATTCTCAACCATTGTGCTTCATTTCAAAGCGCTACATATATGATTAAATGCTGCCAAAAATAAGATCCAAAATCCCCCCAAGAAACTCGTAACTCCCCCAAGTGTCAGCCTTAGGGGTTTTCACTCCAGCCTGCTGGACAAAGCCCAGTTTTCACCTGAAGAGTGGCACGCGTGGCTCTGCATGATTCAGTGGTTAATGATTTGCCTTCTAGGAGATTTTCCCGTTTCCTTACACAGGGCCGATAACCAAACCCACCCTATCCCACCCCGGCCAGCCGTGCTGAGCTCGCCTTCCTCCTCCCGTAACCGGGGAGCACAAGTACCGAGTGCCCCTCATGGCCCGGCTGCTGCCTGGCACTGTCCCAGCCCAGCCCCTCAGTTCGGTACGACCATTTTAGGCTCGATGCGCCTTTCCTCCCTTCCCGCCCCAAGCCCCCGGAGCCTCCCGCCGCTGTGCCCCGCTTCCGGGCCCTTACCTTGGTCAGCATCTTCTTGAGCTGGCTCTCGGACACGGCCATGGCGGCCGCCCCTCACTGCCGGTGNGCTGCTGCCGCGCGTCACGGGGCGGGCCCCGCGCGGCCCCGGCAGCGAGCGCGGCCTTACAGCGCCGTGTATTGGGAAAGGGCCTTTCTGGGAGCTCGCCGCAGTTTCCCACCGCACCCCCTTATTCAAGGAATACGACACAAACGCAACATCAAATTAATCCACAAAACACGGCTGTAAGAGCTGGTAGCGTTTTAAAATTAAGGTTATTACACAAGTTCCCAACTAAATAAACGACAGCTTGACTATTCGCATGCTCAACAGATGAGAAGTGACACCATGAAAAACAAAATAAAACCTTAAATTCATATTGTTTTTTTTTTCCCAAAATAAGTGAAAAAACCAAACCCGAAAATGCAGCTTTAAAAAAATACATCAGCAAAGTTGGTTACCCGCAGCCATCACTAATCTTGCCCTATCAATTTACCACTACAGTGAAAGAAATTTGGGTATTGTATAAAAATCAAGGTCTAAATTACTGAAGGTTTTTTCTGTCTATTTAATCCAGTTCTGAGACCAGTATATACTCAGCTCATGTCTGGCTCTTTGTGAGATGTAACTGGAAGGCACAAAGGATCAGATCTGTTGTTCTGCTACAGATCCTACTTTGGCTCAGAACAAATTTCCAGCGATATTTAAGCAGCCACCCCTCTGTAAATGTGGAATGAAATTCCTTAGCTGCACACTGCAGGAGTGGAGCTCAAGTCCCCTGTGCCTGCCATGTGATCCTGAGGTATAATCAGGAGGAACAGTCTTTTACCAGTAGTAAATGAAGACGTTAGAACCCAAAAAACTGGTTTTTCCCTACAAACCCACATTCTGCTTTTTCATCACATCCTTAGCCACCAGGGAGGAAGGTTACAGTTTCTGTTGCCTTCTCCTCAGGCTGATGTAAAGCTCCCAGCCAGCTTTGGATTGAGGTCTGAATGTGCAGATACTCCTGCACTGTTTAACTGCTAGATTTTATCTTTTATTTGAAAACCAGCCCCTGCTCCTCCCATTCAGGAAGAGCCCCTGTTCCAGTGCTGCAGGTGTGTAGTGAGAACTCAGATGCTTTAGTGTGCTGAATGTCCTCAGAAAATAAAAGCAAGCAAGTCGTGACTGGAGTATTTCAGACATCATAAAGTGTGAACACAAATCTGCGGCCAATAGTTCAGGTTTGAAAGATACTGTGAAACATCATGTTGCCCTTAGTAAACAGCAAAATACCAGGAGTCCATTGACATAAGAGCATCTATAGCCATGAAAGATGGAGCTATGGAATTGCATCCTCAGTGCCTGTGGAGCTGGAGTGTGACTGTTCCCTACACAAGCCTCAGATACAGCATTTAAAAGCCACAAGGAAGGGTTCCAGTGGGCTCTGCATGCTGGAGTTTCTGCAGAGCTGGGTAAGCCCCTCTCTGGGACTGCCTCCCCTAAAGAAGCACAAAGAACTAAGAATAACCCAAGAATCAGGCTATAATTGGCAGCCAAAAACCACAGGCAAGTGCCACCTGAATTTAGGTAAAACACTCTTACATGTTACTCGCCTCATTTTGGCTACCAAAAGTGCACTTTACAAAGAAAAAATTACTGTACGGTGCAGTATTACATTATTTAAACCTAAACTGAGAAAGCACTTTTGGAGAGTAACAAAGCTTCCTGTTTTCTACAGAAATCCATTTAGATGAAGCAACCTCTTCTGCCTTGCAGATCTCCAGCTTCAGTGAGCAGACAAAGAGGCTTCCCTTGTGCTTTCTCTTACAGTTTCAGCTGCTGCTGAAGGTCATGAATGGAGCCTGCACTGCTTTGCAGTTTCTCTTGCACCAGTGGATCTTCCTCCAGTGTGACCATTTCAATCACTCCACTGTTTCCAAGAATACATGGGAGACTTAAGAATACTTCACTGTTAATATTGCAACACCCCTGAAAAAACACACAAAGAAAGCTGTCACACACACACTTAGTTATTTCTGCTGCAACTACACCATAGTGGTACAGCTACACAAAATGACCTGATTATTTTAATTAAGCAAGGATATTCCAATATATGGCATGTTTAGATAGGTCAAAATCCATTTATTTTAGATAATGTACATTGGGTTACTGTATAGAAACTGTAAAATATTACTGTGCAGATAAAAATTTGTGAACCAGGCCACACTTGGGGAATTTTTCCAAGATAGATAGATCTCTGTAATGCAGACAAAGTTTATACCACTAAACACCATTTCCTAGCTAGAACAAGCACAGACACTTCATAGTGCAGCATCATTAGCTCTTTTAGGACTGAGCAAAATAAATTAGATAATGCAGCCTAAGAACTGGGGTCATTTTTTTCAAATACTGATCCCATAAAGATTCTGCAAAATAATTCATCAAACTTATATCCCTACAATTCAAGTTTACACTGTAGATTGTATTTATTTTTAGAATCTGGGAAATTTTACATTCTGTAGATATTTTAAAGTTTAAGAGACTTGGCACTCCTCTGTATCTGTATTTAATCCTAGAATGATTAAAAACTTCACTTGAAACATAATGAATTTAATTAGGCATGTGCTTATACTCAGTAAAATAAGCAGCCAGCTCAATCTCCCTGCACCGGAGCATGCAAATTGTCCTTCTGAAGGCTCTAAATTGAAGTGACAAATTAATGTTTCTACATGGGTTTTCCCATCATATAGAATGACCTAATGCTACAGTGAAGCCTCTCAGGAGAAACTTTAAAAAAAATTCAGTCTAGAATTTTAAATTAACTATTGCTTTATAATCTTCTCCTCTCAAGGAAAGTACTAAGGAGTAAAAAAGAAGCTGTTTCAAACTTTCAAATCAAATAAAATACTGGCAGAAAATACATTTTATACTTCCAGAAGATACACAGTTCTTTTGGCCGCTAAAAAATTTACATTCAATACTGAGCACCGTGGAACTACAAGTCACATTTCATTTGCCAAATCCAGCTGTTCCAGGGGTGCTGGGCAGCAACCTTATATGCACTTTCTCTCTGGACTTGTATTTTTAGGAGAATCATCCATTTTAATATTGGTTTCAGATTAAAACAGTAAGTTATTTTTGATAATTTCTGGATTAGAATTGAGAGCTGTTGTTGGAAGAAAGTAATGACAGTAGCAGTACTTCAGAACACTGAGATGTCTGTGCTGTTAAAATTAATGTTCATATCCAGTATAAATAATATAATTACAGTGCCAATCAAAGGTTTTAATAACACATTTACCTTTGCCAGAGTGGATACAGAATGAACCTTTCTTTTATCTTTCAGAATGCTGTCAGCCAAATCAGCAACTGAGAGCCCAACAGACCAAGATCTCTGACCTTTTCCCTTCAGAACTTCCATAGCTCTATACATAAACCAGGAAAAGGAGAAAAACATGATGTTTAGATTGTAATAATTCTTATTTTGGTTTTTATGTAAAACCCAAAATATAGGTTTAAATGTACCATATCAGGTAAAGTGTACTATAAAAGTATGATTCTCTGTTTTGGAAAACAACACAATGGAATAAAGAATTGCTGGAAAGAATTTTTTTACAATATTTTTTCTCTACACTTGTAACAATTCTCTTTTCTGTCAAGAGGTGTAACTGATAATTAAATCAGTTACATTCATCCAAACTTGAGCTTTACTTTGAAGCAAATGCTTCCATCCAACACAAGCTTTGGGAAAAGCAGGCCAGAAGGCTCGTCTAGTATTTGTTTTACACAAACAATCCACCAGCTCTGATATGCTGCTGTATATTGTGGTGTCTCCTTACATCACCACAGGCACAGTGGGATTAAGAATTTCAGAGAAACAGTGGCTTCATACACACCCATAAAAGTGAATGACAACTCGACCTACAAATTTCCTGTAAACTCAATGACTGAACGTTTTAGAGCAAGCTTCCCTCACTTCATAAAGAGCCAAAGAACATGTAAACATCAAGTGCCTAAACATGAAGGAAAAAACCAGTTATAATGGTGCTACCTGTTAGCCACCTTTTCCCTTGAGTTACGAGCAGCCATTGCTTCTGTTTGATTTGCAACTACATTACAACTGGTCCAGGATGGTACTAAACAGAAACAACAACAAAAAAAGCACTTGAGATTGTGGTTTGGTTTGGTTTTTTCTTCCTGTGACAAACAGCAAATACTTTTGCAACTACTCCAGGTCTATAGACTTTAGTACCGCAAAAGTGCATTATTTAAAGCCATTATTATGAGAATTTACCACTCTTCCTATCACTTTTCCCATTACCTTCATTACTTTTCTCAATTATTCTTTCATTATTCAGTTACTTAGACACTGATAGGACATTACATGCTCTCAACTCATAATAAAGCATCACTTTACCTTTGTCTTCCCCTTGTTCACCAATAAACCAGGCATCTTTTGCCAGCACCTCTGCTTTCAAAAGGTTGGTCAGCATGTACTGAAATCTCTCTGAATCGAGGTTGGCACCTACTCCAATTACTCTGCTTTTGGGAAATAAGCTCAGCTTCCACGACACAAATGTCATTACTTCAACTAAATGTCAAAGAAAAAACATGTTGCCAATGAAGGATCACTCAAAATTCAACTCAACTGCAAATAATGAATCATCATTATGAAAAACTCTGGAGTTCTTTAATTTAGAAAAGGCATAAGCATGTGAGAACATATTGGTAGTTTATTTCAACCTAAAACACGATGTTGGGTGGGGAAGAAGTGAATAAATACAAACAATAATGGTAAGAAAGGGAGGAGAGCTGTCTTCAATGCATTACGGGATAGAAACTCACACCTCTTTCCCTTTCCTAAGTAGTGATTTTGCTTTGTCTTAGTTCACAGTATCACTGACCTGGAAATTGAAACCTTCCACCAAAATCTAGCTGCTATATTTACTATTAATGCTATACTTTGTATATGAGTAGCCTGTGTGATCATATGGCACATTACACACATGGATCTATCCTTCCTGCACAGGAGAAATGTGCACATAAAATTCACAACTGACAAGACAACAGCCAAAGGATGCTAATGATGTAGACACAGCCAGGTTGAAAACAGAAATACATACCTGTTACACAAAACAAAGTACACTATTTTCTTTTATCTTGGTAACAGTAAAAGAAAAAACCCTCAAAGACAGCATCCTGCTCAAAGCTGAAAAGGAAAACATCTTTCATAGTAGCAAGAATTTTTGACTAACCAGGTGCATTCAGCAGTTATGTATTTTTAAAACGGGCCAGAGAAAAAGCCAGGTGAGAGACAGAACATTATGCAGAGTACCAGCATACCTGGATGAGAAGCAACAAGGAGAACAGCATTCTGACTGTAGTGGGATACTGCTGGAATAATTCCTCTGAACAAATCCACATTGCTTTGTATGACATCGAGGTAAGTCTGAGCATTACCCAGAGAATTAACTGTAAGCACCACAACTTTGGAATCAGCTGAAGCAGAAAAATCTGAAAATATAAAGAAAAAATATTTTGAAACGTATGTCATTCTACTGAGTTTTGGATACAAAACCAAGAGCTGTTCTAAAGGCTGAACTACAGCATCCAGCTTAACTAGGGATTCTTATCTCCCTGATATCCCCCAGTGTGGAATTAGGCACTTCCACAGCACCTATAAAACACAGCTCTCCCAAACACAAAGGGCAGACTACAATTTGTCCAAGGTTACAGAGCAGAGACCAGAAAACATCTAGACAGCTTTGAAAGATAAACCTTTCCAAGTTTTCTTGGCAAGAAAGAAAAAAAAATCCATTAAAAGGCTCCTTAACTTTTATTTCAATTGTTAAAGGGGAAAGACTTTTACTCTTTTATCTGAGGCTTCTTCTATAATTTTTGATCTTATACCTTAATCAAGGGCACGTAGACAACCATGAAAACCACACTAAACACACTTTTATTAACTCAAATAAAAGAAAAATTGTATCATTAGCCCAAAGAAACACACAACCACACTTGCTGCAGGATTTTGTAAGTCAAAGCTGCCTCGAGCAGGTATCTCTGAATATCTGAGTGCCACACAGGTGACTAGCCTGGACAGAAAAATAGGGTGATTTGTCTGCTGTACCACTTTTTGAACCAGCTGAAGCCAAGGCAGAATTCTAATGCACTGACAAATTAAAACCATACTAAGCAGGATATAATTAATAACAGCTTGCCCCAAACCTAGATATAAACATACTAAAATAGCAGATATTTACAAGTATACAAACATTTTGTAGTATTGTAACACTACCAAGCTTCTTACACCACAGCTAAATGCAAACATACAACAGGCAACCACAGAGGCACAAACTACAGTTGCACAACCAGGGTTCAGGAAAAGAGATGTGTTAGCAGTAAAACCTGCAAGATCAGATCAAAGAATGTACAGCAGGCAATGCCAGGCACAGAATAAGCCACAAAGATGACGGGTGGAACCAGAACAAGTACTCCAAAATGTGATAAATTAAAAGAGAAGCACAAGAAAACTCCTCATTTCATCTTGCAAAGGGTGCAAGGAACATGGGAACATGACACATAAGCAAGGAAGAATGTTACTCAATTCAGTTCCAGCTTTCCCTGTGGAAAAACAACCCAGTTGCATGGCCTCAACCTCTGCAACCATTAAAGACCATCAGAGGCTATAACTAATCACTAATTAGAGACAGGGCATTGACTCTTGAATTGCATGCTCACAGCTGGCTGAGGACAAGGTTATTAAGAATTCATTGTTTGAGTATGCAGTGATAGTGATTAAGGACTCACTATTGGCTATGTGCATGTTTAATGAACATAAAGCTACAAAAGCAGCACTTTCAAACACACCTTTATTTGTCAGCCTTTTGAACACTGCTTTCACAGCCTTCACTAATTCCTATGCAAATATTTTCCCCCCTTCCCTCCCTCTCTCTACCCATGACACAGAAATTCTAGCTTGGCTTCTCTGTATTTCTTCATGAGTTCAGTTTCAGCAATAGCCTCTTACCTGCAAGTACAGACTTTTAAAAAAAGACAGTCTATGTGCCACTGTACCTCCCCAGGTGTCCTGCTCTTGTTAAAACAGGCACAAGCACACACAGTACAGCACCCACTCCTGTTCCATAAACATCTCATACCTTTGCTGATCTCCACATTTGGCACAGCAAAAATCTCCAAATCCATGGTCCCTCCCTTTGCTGCACCTTCAGAAACATCCAAAAGAACCACCTTGTCTGCAACATCCTGGATGAACAGAAATAATACAGATCAATAATAAACCAAAACTAAACTTGCTCTTGTGGGAGTGAGGAATAAAAACCAAAATTCCTCCCATTTCATTGTTTGCTATACTGTAGTACAAATCAAACAAAATTACAGCCAAATCACAAGGAAAAGGACTTAGTTTAGGAAGTCTAACTGGAAAAAACCACATTACAAAGCAAAAGAAGAAACTCACAAAACTATCTCTGGGAAGTCAAAAATGTTGATGTTACTGTTGTGTCTAACATTCAGCTGTGATGAAGCGATGAAGTACAGCCCATCTACAGACTATCCTTTTCCAGGGAACCAGGAGATCTCAGTTGTAAGAGGCTACTGGTGAGACAAGAATCCTTTAGGAATTTTCAAAGTAAGTGAATTCAGTATTCAACTCTTTGAATTAAAAAAGCTGACTGAAAAACCAGGGCATAAAACTAACACCTCTGCATGTCCATAAGTTAACTGAAGAGACAAATGACCTAAGCAGTGATAGTTGTTAGAACTGATAAGGTATTCCTTAGTGTCAGCTATTAAGAACTAGATTGGAATCCTCTCTCTTAATCAGGTCTCTTACTATTTTTAATAATTATGTACCTTTGCTGCAACTGCTAGTACACATGCAATGCCAAGATCTCCAGCTCCAACAACAGTAATTTTGTTAAAACATCCTTCATTTCTGCCTTCAGTTTTACTCCTTGATTTCATGTCAGTCTCTCCTGCAATCAAAAGAAAACCATAAACTTAGGTGCTGGTCCACACTGTATCAATATTTAAGTACTGCTGCTTCATAAAGG
This sequence comes from Anthoscopus minutus, assembly GCA_013399455.1. Classification (NCBI taxonomy): domain Eukaryota; kingdom Metazoa; phylum Chordata; class Aves; order Passeriformes; family Paridae; genus Anthoscopus; species Anthoscopus minutus. Next base: position 136,562 of record VWYI01024289.1, on the reverse strand, counting down.
TTGTGCCAGAGTTAAATCAAGTTACATTGACTTTTTCAAAACAGCAGTCAAGACCAACCACAGAAAATCCATCACAACTTGCAAGGTGTAAAACAAATATTCCTCTCTAGACAGGGAAGTTTTTTTCACTAAGCAGAAATAGATGAGCATGACAATAGCAAGAAGCTGAACACTAGTACCACAAAAATAACACTCCCTTTGTTGCTTTTACAGATGTGCATACAGACAATGGTCATAAAATTTGTACAATATAAACCATGTAGCTTTCTTTGTACATCAAGTAATAACAATAAGTGAATGCATTTTATAAGAACATAAGAAACGAGTCCATGAAAACATCTTCACCTTCAGTAATCTTTGCAATATAGGAGAGAAGTTCTGATTGCCTGGCTGCATCAGAAGATGACAGTGAGTACAAAGGGAGCTCTTCCTCAAACTTTGCAATCATTTCCTTGATCAATCCAATGAGAGTTGATTTAGGCTGAAATACAGCAGACAAACAGAAGACAAAACAGCTAAACAGCTATTTCATACAGTGGTATCAGCTGTGACCAGCCAAAGCCATATAAAATTTAATCAAATTATAAATACTGACACTCTTTACATTTACACAAACACCTAAGGGAGAGAAAAGCATCACTTTGAGAAGATACCTTCAAAACAGGAATACAGATTAAAAGGAATTTAACAAAAAGAATCCTAAAATTCAAATCACCTGCACTAGTAGTTTTTGAAGGCATCCATGAATATATGGAAGCCTTTGATATAGCCACATCCAGTATTATAAAAGGGACAAATCCTAGCTAACGAGAAGTTAGTTGAGTCTTCTTAGAGGAGCCCACCTGTCCAGAGTTCTGACATTTCAGTTCTTCTCCAGAGAAAACACACTGTAAAGTCAGCAGAAGTTCCCTTAGGAATTTCTGTATCAATAATGTAAAATACAGTGCTTTCATTTCCAAAAGCTGGAGTTCATTAAACAATTTTTACTGGCCCGGCAGACATATTTAAGTGAGTAATTTAAAACCATGCATAAAATCATTTAGCAACAGCACTGATTTTTGAATCTCTGTGCTGTTTCAGAGCTCTGCCAAAAGAGACATGCCCAAAAGGCAGAAATTTCCATTGAACTTTCCTGAGGGATACTCAACTGGTCCCACTATTCGTAGCAACAAAGTATCATGAGGCTTACATTGTTTTGTAAAGAATCAGTCCCTTTTTTCCTTAAAATCACTTCCAACTGCCTTTACAAGCCTCAGATTGCCTGAAAAGCTCCACATGACACCAAGTAGTATTCCCCAAATGCCTCCCTCCCCTGTTAGCCACTCCACCTCTTACATGGCTCCAGTTCTGCAGGTAGGGCAAATAAATCCTGCCCCGTGCATCAACGTGTTTCCCCACTGCAATGCCCATGTTTGCAGTCGGCTTCAGGAAGCAAATGGGGGGAGCAAAGGGATGGGAATCCAGGATCCACAGACAAATAGGTATGTTATAGGAATTACCTGTTCAACACAAAATAAAAGCCATTACTAATTTCTGCACTGACAAGAGGCACTAAAGACCAGTTGTGTGTGATGTGATTCACACTTTGTAATAACAAAGGAAAAAAAGCCTGACAGATCACTTCCAGTTTCCCACTGGAAAATATTTGTATTACTTAGGCTAATTAATAAAACCAGACTTGTCTGGATCACCTTGAAGTGCTACTGATTGTGCCTTTCTTAATATAAAGCTCTGTTGTTTTGCTTCCCAGGGTCTCTCTCAGCCAACATGTCCCCTTTTCCCAGCAAAGAAAGGTTTCATCCATGTATTTCATACTTATTTTATGACTTAACATATAGTGCAAAAAAAAAAAGAGCTTTGCATCAGACTTCAAAGGCTTTAAGTTGAAAATAAAAAATTGGCTACAAGTTATTTTTGGACACTGTCTATACAAGTGCAGGTCTCAGAGAGTTCACACAAGCTCCATTAGCACCAAAGACTTTGCCAACACAATCTTAAACTACACCACTTTTTAAATAATTGACTGACTTATTTAATTAATAGCACCTTATTTCAGCATCTGTGCAATTGTTTGTGCAGTAGAAGTGGCTTCTTTCAATTCATGCAAAATCCTTTCTAAACCCCTTTGAAGACACTGAACTGTTAAGAGGCAACACCCAACACATTTTACATTTAGATTCATAGCTGGCCAGAAAATTACATTTGCTTTATCTTACCATATTTCACCGGAACAGTGCCACTAAAATTCAGGAGGTCTTTCTGGGATCCATCCTTAAAGGCTGAAATTAAAAATGCAATTAAAAACCCCCAGCCAACTCCTTTCAAAGCAATCCCATCCACAATTATACAACAGTGATTTTCCTTTAGAAATCAAACACACTCCTCCTAGAAGAACCAAGACTAGAACATTACTAAGATTCCCCCCCTACATTTAAAAATATTTCCTTAATGAAATTTTAACAAAAATTGCATTAGTCTGAAAACTCCTTGTCCTGGGTAACTCTGATGTTGTGCGAATTTTCAGTCAGGCTGATGGATTCTGGAAGTCACACTCGATAACCTAAAGCCATCACAATACTCTCAATGCCCTAATGAAATATGGGACAAATGGTGTTACATATAAAGAATTTAAAGTACCAATCTTCTGTAACTACAGATGAGCTGAATCAAGATGAAGTAAATGAGTTTTTGAGGTTTTTATATGTATGCATCCTTGGAAGAGCATTCAGGAACAGTAATGTGGCACGAGGAATTTTACTCCAAGTCAACATAAAGACAGGAACACAACAGAAATATATTCACAATCTATTATACACAGTCTGCATTTATAGCAAGTAAGAATCCCCACAAATATTTCAGGGTAACTGCATCACTTCTTACTGTATGTGTTCATGGAGAACGTGAAGTTGGGGTAAGTCTTGCTAACATTCTTCAGCTCTTCTATGGTCAAGTCTCTGAACTTATACTGGGAAGGGGGAGAAAAAAACAAGGAAAAAAGTTTCACTTCAAAGGCTTCTGTACGAGAGGTAGGGAAAAGGACACTATAGAAGGCAAAAAAGGGGAAGGTAATTATTACTTTCAGTATTATAAATAGTTTTGATCTGAAATAAATTGTCAGAAAGAATTGATTACACAGAAGCTTTGAAGCCATTGCAGGTCTGCTGTTGCTACACAAGAGTTCTGAAATTCTGAACATCACTCCTTATATACCATTTCTTCCCCATTACAGCTGAGCAGAAGTTTAGTAGAATTTAGTCTCCTCTGCACACATTAAAAAGAATACAAATATATAAGTCTCTTAGAAAAAGGAGGTTATTTTCTTACTGACACAGTTAAACTCAGATGCACCTGCATACATTTTAAAGAACTGACTAAGATGTCGCTTTCCACAAGTGTGTCAAATGTGTAAGTAATTAGCCTCTGGAAAATTTTTTTTTTCATTTTTAAGCTGTCCTTGAGAGCTGAGAAAATGAATCACTGCTCCTTCATGGAAACTGTTCCTAGGCAGTCCAATACCTGAACTTCCACGAGATTTGCATCCTCCCACATCTCAAAGTCACAAAGAGTATTTTCCGTTTCTTAGATTAGAGCCTCTGCTTCTCATCTGGGAAACCTGGTGATTTTTTTTGAACCCTTCCCTAAGCAAATAAAACTGCAGCCTGACAATGGCTTAAAAAGCTGCTCACTGCCCTGGAATAATTGTCACAAAACAGTTGCTAAAAACTAATTTCTCTTCAGTCTGTCACCCCAGCAGCAATGCCACAGCTAAGGGTACAGTTATTTTCTACTGTCTACAGGGAAACACGGAGCTGCTGACAAGAGACACCTTTTAGTCAGCTTCTCCCCATCACTGAATTCTGCAAAGTCATGCAGCAATACAACAAAATAAAATTAAAACCCTATGTTCCCTAATTATGAATGTCTGCACAACTTACACTTACGACATTTTTTGGAGGCGTTGATACATATGGTTGTGACACCAAAGTCATCTTTCCCCAGCTGGCCTCCTTCTATTCGTAATACAAAATGAGGCATTCCTATCAAATAGTTTGTCCTCTTCTAAACGTCACAGGATTTACGAGGTGACTCAGATACAGACCTTCCTCATTTCGCACCCACAATTATTTGGCATGCCCAAAGCTTAAATACGCCCAGCTCAGTTTCTCACATGGAAATTAAAACGCCCACAGGGGTGCTACAACAACGCGCCTGTGCTTCTCAGGCGTGGAGGCGCTAACCCGGGGAATGCCACCAGAAAAAAAAAAGTTATCAATTTCCGATGAGTGAAAAGTAAGGCTTCCGTGGTGAGGCACGGCGTGAACTAGGGGGATAAACTGATGCGCGGTGCAACTTAAAGCCAGGCTGTAGTAGGAAAGCGCAGACACCGGGATGCGAAGGGAAGGGATGGGTCGGGGCGGGGCGCGGCGGGAGTCCCTGTGCAGCCACTGCCGGGACATGGCCGCCCTTCCCGGCCCGCTCGGGCCCCGCGCTCCCGTCCCCCCGGGTCCCTCCATCCTTCCCCTCCCTCAGCGCTGCCCGCGCCCCCTCCCCGTCCGGTCCCGTCACCGCGAGCGCGCGCACCTTGCCCAGCTGCCTCCGCAGCGCCGCCTCCGCCAGCGCCATAGCGGCGCGCGCCGCCTTCCCGGCGGGCCCTGCGCGGGCAGCACCGCCCTCAGGGAGGCCGGGCGGTGCCCAGCCGGGCCGCGCGTGGGGTGACGGAGGTTCTCGTTGTCCTCCTCGTGCTTCTGCGGGCGGGAGAGCGCAGAAATACTTGGGTGCACTACCGTGACCATCTGGGCTAGGTGCTGTTTCCACCTGCCATGGTGTTGCAAAATGTGGAATGTGTTTGGATTATCTTCAACCAGGATCATCTTTGCTGTAAAATCGTTGTATACTTTCAAGCATAATCAGCAGGAAAAGAGACCTAATCAGATGAAGAGGCAGCAGCCAGTGTCCTGTCAAGGACATCCGTGAATGAGCGAGCTTTAAGGGTGCAGTAAATCAAGATTCTGTTTACAGAATCACAACCGATGCTGAGCTGGAAGAGAACCACCAGGATCGTGGTGCCCTGCACAGGACACGCCAAGAGTCACACCCTGTGCCTGAGAGCATTATCCAAATGCTTCTTGAACTCTGTCAGGCTTGGTGCTGTGACCATTGCCCTGGGGAGCTGTTCCAGTGCCCAGCCACGCTCTGGGGAAGAAAACTTTCCCTTATACTCAACCTAAACCTTCCCTGACAACATCGTGCCATTTCCTCGAGTCCTGTCACTGGTCACCACAGAAAGACATCAGTGTCTGCCCTCTGCTTCCCGTCAGTTGTAGACTGCAGTGACATCTCTCAGTCTCCTTTGGGCTGAACAAGCCAAGTGACTTAATCCACTTCTATAGCTTCCCCTCCAGTCCCTTCACCATCCTTGCGACCATGCATAGATATTATAGGGATGCGGGGATTTCTTCTCTCTGTGTTGACAGTATCAAAACTGATTTGCAAATTTATGGAATTACAAGTATGTAAATACAATCCTGACTTTAATTTATTTCCCTACATTAGTCTCTTATTTTTTAACCCTCTCCACCACACGGCAGAGGGACAAGAACTGCCTTTTGGAAAGTGGGCTGTGCAAGTCTGAGGGCCAGTTCATTGGAAAACACAGTAGGGTCAGCAAGGTAAATGGTGACAAATGCCGGTTCTGTCCCCTTAACTGACCAGAAAATTGACAGAACAGAACAGACAAAGCATGATAGTAGCATGTTTTTATAAGGAGCAAGATCTTGAGAAAGCACATACAATTTGTTTCACCCTCACACATAAAAGGCCTTAAGGAGACAGTAAGAGCACAGGTTGTTGATACAGCCATAGCAGAAAATAATTAGGTTTAGAACAACCTTCATTAAGCTTCTCCATCATACGTAATGTTTAATGATGCTGATTCTGCATCTGTGCTGAAATTGTTGTGGTGATGTAATGAAGGATATTACAGCTCCAAAGTTCAGTTTGGAAAGCAGCACGAGATCAGTCCTTCAGGAATTGGCATTGCAGATTCCAGCAAGTGCTACAAATCATCTGCCCAGCAAGCACAGTACCTCTTCAGTTAAGCTGTTACAGAACAATCAGCACAAACATTTTTCTAAACCTTTTAAGAGATAATTTGAAAATAATTTTGTTTCACAAAGGTCTTAGCATTGATTAATGTTTGAGAATAAACCATTCCTTTAAAATGTTTAATCTTGAGCATCTAAGTTTTTTATTTCTTATTATTTCATGGTAAAACAATTGGGAAAGTCTGATAGATATTTATAGTTATTAGTAAGCTTGATGTTTGGAAATGTTTTTAAAATCTCTGTGTTCATACATAACCAAAAAATCATAGCAACCAGGACAGTGACCACATCCCTGTGGCAGTGACACACTGCCACTGGTGGTAGTGTTTCTATTTCAGGCTTGAAAGTCACCCTTGACTAAGCTTGCACCCAAACTACAGATTCAAATTTCTTAGTACTTACTGGTCAAACTAATTTCAATTCCAAGCTGGGTCTGTGCCCTCAGACTGAAAATCTTCTCTAAACATCATTTGCAATGAATAACTCTGTATTACAGCAACAGAGTATTGCCAGTCTCTAGGAAATGAAACATCTTGCTAGCAGGCTAAGACACAGCCTTTGCTACCCCATGTACCCTCTAGTAACTCCTCTGCCCTTGTCACTAGGAATGCTCTTCCTAATTAAGCTATGGAATTTTGCATATATTCTTACCAAACAAGCTATAGAAATTCTCCCAATTTATTAAGCAATACATCCAGCTCTTATATTATTACAACTCCTTACTGCATAAAAGGTCATTCTGATAGTATAGGGTTAAAATGTTTCTAAGATCATGGGAGAAAGATTAGGCCTGGTAGGCCCTGGGAAAACATTAAGCATGCTAGATCATGTGAAACTGCACCTGTATACTATGATAAATGAGATGATTGTTGACTGTAGCTGTGTAACCATTTAATGACTATGATTAAGAATATGATTGTTATATGATTATTAACCTGAACAAGAATCATGACAAATGATGTTTGGGTGTTTAATAAGAGTCACAAAAATCCATGCTTGGATTAAATCAATGTATACAATAGAACAATATAAGTTTAATAATTAACACATAGTTATGTAGCACCTCTATGTATTGAAAACCAGCATTTTGCCAGTAGTACAGATCTTCCTGACCAAGACGTTTGAGACTTAGTAGAAAAGTCAAGACAGTTAATGAAACAGAAAATAGACTGCAATTTCTCAAGTGCTAAGGGAGAGGGCAAAGCAAAATGACAGTCTTGGGGTGACATGGATCTTGTCTTGCAGCATATGGCTTTGGAATTTTGTTCAGCTTTACACAAGGAAAATGACCTCATTTCTACAGCCTCCAACTTTCACACTCCAAATACTGGTCTCATTATTCTGCTTGCCTGTGAACATCCTGTATCTATAGGGATGCTAGCTTAGAGCAAAGCTAAGGGAAAGGATTCTCAACAACAGGAAACTACAACCCAGGAAGCATTTTTAAAGGATTTTCTCCAGTGGAGAAAATAATGCAATGCTGTGAGTTGTCTAAATTAACTTAAGAGTAATGGAATAGATATTACAAGTTCAACTTGTAAATAATATATATGCTGTGGGAAAAGTTTGCACTTCTAAAATATACTCAAGTGATCATCCCAAATACCAAAGAGTGGGTAAGCAATGCAGATCAGCCACAGCACAAGTGGCAGGAGCAATCTTCCTAACAAAACCCAAACCACCTTCAGCTCTGGAATATCATGACTAAGAGCATTATTTATCTCAATGTTCCTCTTTGTTATGAGCAACCAGCAAGTCGCCCATGTGTGTGACCCCTACACTGGGACCATTTTATATGTCATAACAATCACTTTCAAAGAACAACCAGCAAAGGCTGGATTTAAGACAGCAGCTGTGAGTACATCAGCCTTCATTGCCAACTGTAAAGACAGCGAAGAGACTTTCCACAAAAAAGTTATATTCTCTTGTGTCTTGGGTTGCAATGCAAGATGTAACCAAAAGTGTGTATTGTTACCATCTGTTGAAACCAGGGGGAGCAGTGTTCTTTGTCTTTCGTGATACATCCCTCATAACTGGGAGATATCTTCTGTTAATGGGTCTGTTAAAACCAGGTGTGGCAGTCTTCCTTATCTCTTCCACAATCCATCCCCCTCCAGGGGGATATCTTCTTTTAATGGGTCACTGAGTCTCATTGCATGACTGATAAAATTACATCACACCATTGGGAAATGCTCCACGCAGGGGAAGGAGCCAAGCACTCCTACCTGGATATCTTTGGAGACTCAGAACACCACAGACAGCCTTTCTCCACTGGATTCTCAGAGGAGAGACTGGACCCATCTACACCACCACTTGACTTTCAGAGGAATACTAAGGCCTAAATAGGATCACTGCTTCAACAGAACCACATCCGTCACTCCAGGACTGCAACCACCACTTAATTGGACTGCTACAAACACCCTGACCAACAGGCTGTCAGGTTGTATTCTGACTCTGTCAGTGGCTTTGGGGGTTTTTTTGGTTGGTTTTCTTTTTTTTGTACTGCATTTTTATTTTAATTCCCTTAGTAAAGAACTGTTATTCCTATTCCCATATCTTTGCCTTGATTTCAAGATTATAATATTTTGAAAGGGAGGGTGGTTTAAAGTTTTATTTATTTCAAGGGAGGCTTCTGCCTTCCTTAGCATACACCAGTCTTTTTCAAACCATGACATCCTGTCAGCTTCAGCATCTCACACTGCTCGTAAACAGGGCTCCCCTGTAGCCCTGGGCCACATCATGTGCCGTGTGCTGCCATTGCTGCATTACCTTTGTACACAGCTGGCAAACAGAAGCCAGAGGGGTTGACGGTTCCCTCCTTCTGGCTGGGGTAGAGGGTGGTAGCAGCAGTACATCCCTCTGCTTGAATTCTCAACATCCACCTTGTGGGACCAGGTGCCTGTCTACATACCATTTACAGTCACATTTGACACCACTGTGGAGGGCTCAGAAACCCTTCCTGCATATTCTTGTACACCTCAAGAACCAGATAAAGTGCCCCTCCTGTCCAAATATAACTGTAGTCAGTGTTACTCATCAGCTACAGAGCAGCAGGTCAATCCACAAAGGCTCAGCTCTACCATACACATTTCTTTCTTTGGTCAAATCTTAACATACTGGACATGTGTAAGCACCACAAGGCATCCATACAACATAAGAGCTGGAAGAAGGTGGCAGGGAGAATTATTGCCTTATCGTGATAGGAAGCTGAGAACAGATGCACAACAAACATCATGTATCCTTAGTTGCATCATTCAAGGAAGCTACTTGCCTCTCCCGAAGAAATCCAAAAGAGAGGTTTAATACATGGAGAAGTGCATGTACAGCACTCAAACAGCCTTTTGTACTCGGTCTGCTTTCAGTTATGTGTTCCAGTTGTACTCAGTCTGTGTTCAGGTATGCATTCAGTTATTCCCATACACTACAAAACCTGGAACTCTACACTCAAGTGTTTTTCAAATCAGAATCAAGCCAACTCCTTCAACCGAAAAGACCTGCTGAAGCTCTCGATTCTTTAAATTGTTGATTGCCATCAACTTTCAGAGTATGAGAGATGGCATCAGATACTTTCCTGTTCCCAAGCAAGGAATGTTGAGAAAGTTCCATCCAGGATACAGAAAAATTCATGAATTTTCCAGTGGAGGGAGAAGGATGTAGGCAAAATCCCAGCCTCCCATGAAGAACCAAACAGAGGAACTCTCAAAGCAAATTAAGCACCAGGTGGTGTGGAAAAACAATGATTAGCTGTGGACAGAGAAGTTGGAACTAAACTCATTACATATTTGATTAATTCAGGAATGACCTCTCCTTAATTCCATTCCACAGAGTATGGTAAGCATGGTATGGCAAAGGCTTTTTAGATTCCTAGGCTCATAGAAAAATAAATGTTTCCCTATGCAGTTCCAGGGGTAAGAAGAGGCTGTCTATGGGATAAATAAATTTCATCTCTGTCTTGTGGAACTGAAATGTTATTCCAAATAAACTACAACTAAAAGCTATACTTAAACAAGGGAAACCTGTAATTACCTTTTTTCCTCAAGCTGAATAAAATAATTTTGCTTCCAGAAGGAGCTTTACTGGCTGGGTTAGAATAATGACTCAATGTAGAACCACCCAACACCTGAATAGAACACCTTTGCCTTGAAATAATGGCTGAGATTGACTGATCACAGCTATTAAGATACATTAAAAATCTCAAGGGAATTCCATACAAGGTAGTTTCAAAGAAGGTAAGACTTCATGCCTTCAAAACAAGGTACTCATAGGACAAATTAAATATAGATTTGCAATATTTTAAAAGAATATTTTTTTAGATAAAATGCACAAGAGCGTGCAAGCATTTCTGTTCCTTGCTGGCTGCTCCTTTGGCTCCCTGATGTGTGTCCATTCATCCATTTGGAAATGATCACAGCACCAGCTGATCATTTACTTCCATCATCAAAGCAGAACTCTTCCAGAGGAGACAGCCATCAAGGGAGTTCAGACTTCTTACACGGTAATATGGAAACCCAAGAAGGATACTGCATATGAACACTTCAAATGCAAAAGATTAAAGGCAAAGGGCATACTTGGGTATATTATCATTCTAAATACACATGTTCCTCCAAGTACATGCTACGTCACAGCCTAAAGTGCAGGACACACCAGGAATTTTCAAGATCTTTTCTGAAGGCTTAAGTGACTCCATTGTTTTTCATAACTTCTTGCTGGCTGCACGAGAACATTCAGACTGACATCTTTATGTGAGAGCTCAGAGGAAACAGCATAAGGTAATTCTGATAAATCTTCCATAAAAGTAAACCAATGAGAAATAGTAAAATGTTTAATGCCTGTAATTTATTGTATACATACTCTGCAAAATTTATATGCATTTGGTGTGTGCTAAAGTATACACTTCCTTGACAGCACCAGAGAGCAAGTAAGCTATGTATGAGTTTTTAACCTGATTTGTCACATTGTTTAAAAAAACACTGTGCACACATATCCCCGAAGGAAAAGTCATTGGCTAAAACTAGAAGCAACCTTTTTTACACACTAACACTTTAATATTGCATCACACCCACTCACCAAAATAAATAAAGTACATTCATCACAATTTAAACACCAGTCTCGCCATATATTTATTTTCTTTCTGACATGTTTTGGTCTCCAGAAATATGCTATATCTAGAACTATGTATCAGCTACTAGATTATGTTACAAAATGCAAAAAAAAAATATAGAAAATTAGTTTTCCTGGACAATATTTTGGGCTTTACACAAAAATAAATCCAGATTTTCATAGAGATCTCATATACTTCTTGAAAGATTTTTATTTTAAAGCACAGCACAGAGTTGCACACTAAGGCTTCCTGTGATATGCAAAACCCTGGCCTCCAAACGACATCTCTGTAAAGTGAAATACGGCTCAAGTGTAAATACAAGACATTTTCAAAAAGTAGTCATCAATAGAAAGTGCCCTTCATTTGATTTAGCATTAGCAGTAAAGAAGTAGCTACCTTAATTGTGCAATCAAAGCCAGACCTGGAAGGGTTTTATGAAAAGTATGTCATTTCACACTCTCAAGTTTAAGGATATAGAATCTGGGATAGCAGAAACCAACCTTTTTATCCTCCTACATTCATTATTTTTTGACAAAATTTAGTAAAAAGGCACATTGTCAAACGGTGAATTAAAAATCTAAAAACCAAACCATAATTTCCTTAAATACAATTAAATCATTAGCTGAACATCCAATCCTAATAAACCAATGTAGCATTCTTCCAGTTTTTCTTCACCCCAAATTCAGATGCACTTTGGAAGTACTGAAATACTGTCATTAGATGAATACCATTAATCTGGCAAACAGTAAACATGTTTTTGGATACAAGGTCAGGAATTAAAAAATTGGTTTAGTTCCTTCCTAGCTGACATACCAATATGCAAGCACATTAAAAGCCAAACATTTGTACAAAATAGGAAACCCATCAGCATCCCATGCCAATTATGAGAAAGTACTTCTTGACTGTAAAATTACAAATGTGTTCTTGAATAATTTTTCATATGAAATAGACAAAATCTAAGCAATGATCACTGTGTGAAGAATGGTATACAGTGTCTTAGGGAGGCTAGCAGAGTACATTCCAGTCACCATCTAAATGACAAAGTGCTTTACAGATTAAGAAGTTTAACTGATCTTGCATGGTTAAATAATCAGACAGTGGTGAAATAATCAGGTTTTACTTAACCTGTATTTGTCTGAAATGCAGATTTGTTTCCCAGCTGAACCAATTTCAACTTAATATATTTCTTTTGCTTCATAAGAGACTTTTTTCTCCCCAACCAGGCAGGAAGTTGCTCACAGATGATACAGCTGTCTGGGTTGATGGACCTCAAGTCCTTCTCCAGCTAAAAAGAATTAAAAAGTACAAATCCAGAACATGAACATGGTCCCAAAGTTCATTGACCTGAATGGGTAATTCTAGAAACCAGGAAATCTCCAACAGGAAATTTGAGATGGTCCCAATGCAGCAGAGAATACAACACACTTCTAGACAGTGAGGTTACACTATCTTGCATGGTCTCAAGTGCATACACTGAGAAACAGTTTTTGTTAGTTAATAGAGAAAGTTAAAACTACAGAGGAGCAACAATGGTATCTTCACCTGGGCTCCATATTAGTCAATACCAAGATAGTCTATAGAATCTATACCAGTAACTTATATCAGTGTTCTGCTGAGGCAGTGAAATGGTACACCATTGACAGAAAATATCTTAAAAAGGCAAAGCTGTTTTTTCTTACATTAAGAATCAGATGTTTAAACTTGAGCAGCTTCCAAGACTGTTCCTTACAGATTGCTATCAGAACTGTTTCCTAGAAGCAACACTGTTAAGAATAGCCCAGTAGGAAAGGTTCTTTGTTGTTTTTCCACAAGGTAATTTTTCCTTTTTTCCTCACCTCCAACCAACACCCAAAGCCCTTTTTATACTTTTAAAAGTATTTCTAGCATTAAAACATAATGGCCTGAAGCAGCTGAAGGCAGATGCTACCAGTGGAGTCCTGGAGCTCAAGGCAAAGCTGAGTAGTGACACTGGTGAGCTCTGGAGGGCAACTTGGAGAAATCCAAGTAGATGCAACACCAGATTTGAGTTTCAGGACTCAGTGCAACTCCTGTCGACTTAGGTGAACCCTGTGCTGATTGTAAACAAATTCAGTTACCGAAACAAACAGTCTTTAGGTGCATAGTTAGAAATAATGTACAAATATGAGTATTAAGGTAAGTAACTGAACTAACTCTCCTGATATACATATTTTAGGATTTTGGCTTGCTGAAGTCAATCACAAGTATTAACTAGTTAACATGATAATAGTGAAAAGTTGCAAATGCATTCTAACAAAACTTAATTCTGGCCGTCTTTCTGAACAGTAAAACTAATTAGATAAATGACTGCTTCACATTTTAAATAACTTAACCATCGGCTGTTTAATGCAAGAAAAAACACACTTTGTAAAAGTAGCAGAAGCTGTTAAACAAATCTGAAGATTTATAGGGCAGGAGAAGAATTCCCAAGCATATGCTTGAGTCCAAAAACACAGGTTACATACAACCACTAGAAATTTCTGTTTGCAGGGTGTGTATTTCTCATACTGAATTAGACTGGCACTGGAATTCCAGACACAGCAAAAGTCAACAATCTTTTCACCATATCCATCACTGCACAGTTTGCAAATGACATGCACTTTTCTGTTTAGAAATAAAGAGGTTCATATTATTTCTATGGGTCTTCAGATCAAAAGATCTGCAGCACTTTATTTCCTTAAACACCTGTGGGCTGTGGCTGAATTTACACCCAAAGCTGCTGCTGTACAGAAGGTGGTATTTTAACACTTTGAGGCTCATGTTGGGAGACAGGGCAGAATGTAGAGCAATCTCTCTAAGTCTCAAGAATTATCAGGGAAGAAGAATGCTATTCTTTTCTTTCAAGTGAATGCAAAATTGGTTTACTGGTATGTGGCCCACACAGTCCCAAGTCAGTGCATAGCTAGTCAATATTTCTGCTGGCATATTGAACTGGTTTAATCAATGGAAACATCTATTAATTTTATTCCATTTAATATGCATTAGTGCATTCATTTCTTCATAAAAAACAACCCTGGCAAATATTAAAAATAAATATCTTATTTAGGTCAAACTAAAGCGTTGCTTTTCAGTACTTTAATCCCTTTAAATATTCTTTTGCCCTCTAACAAGCAAATGGAAACTGAAGTAGAATAAGAGATGTATGGAGGCAGAAGGGAGCAGAAACATGAACGAAGTCAACACCATAAGTCAGTTAACATGTCCTCAGCTTCTTAGACTGTCTCTTGCGTTTCAGTTCTTCTTCTTCCCGTCTCAGTTCTTCCAGGTCTTCCTGAACACCAAGTCTCAAGCTGCCAAACAAGATTAAATCCTTTACACTGCTGCTCAGGACACTTGAGGTTTTACTTCTACATGCTCAAAAAGCAATGCTACAAGTACTACAGCTGATTTGAAGAATAATTTCATATCAGATGTTTAATTATAGAATGAATGCAGCTTTAAGAAATCAAGATTTTTTAAATCATAAGATCAGAATCAAATATTTAAAGGGAAAAAGATATTTAAGAATTCTGTCAAAAAATAAGGATTGTATAAAAAAATTAATAAATTAATACATAAGGTCTTTTTTCCTCCCAAAAAGCAGCTACTGAAACACATCCTTTGAAAAAGTAAAACTGAATTTCAAGTTTCTTATCTCCACTTCCTTCATGCTACATGTGTAGTTAAAAGTGAGTCAGGAATTCAACTCTGCAAAACCTCATTCTAAGAGGTCAACAGAGAGTTTGGTTAACAGCAATATCACTTTAAAATTCCATTTATTTCTCCTAACTCCACTTAACAGACTACAGACCCCCATGGACTGCAGATATGCCTCAGGAGCCAGGAGGAATAAGGACACTGACTATAACTTCAAAGATGAAAGTTTCTAATGCTCAAGGCACCTTCTGAATAACCATATAGAAATTTCAGTAGAACAAAATAATTTGGTGACTCCATGCATTACAATATATTCTAAAAAAAACTCTTACAGCTTTCACAAAGCTTGTCTCACCACTCATTTAAAAACAAAGAATCAGTTTATGGCATAAGAGTTGTGTGCAGGCCCAAAGGTCAAAACCAACATGAAAATATCTTCATAATTTAAATCAATGACTATAAAAAGCTTATCAGCATACTTTTTATACTTCTATAGAAACAGATACACACACGTATAGATAAAAACAAAGTTTCCAGACCTCAAACTAGCAGAATATTTTAATGCTTGGACAAATTAAAGGATTTGGAATTTCAAGTCAAATGCATAATTTTAAAAAGATTTTTGGAAATTAAATTAATTTTGTTTTTTATTGCTTCTTAACCAATTTTATTGGTTCTTAACTTAAACCAAGTGAGGTTTGCAATAGAGAAGGACATACATGACTTTTTCAGTGTATCCACCAGTGGCTGTATGAATTCCATCTTTTACTTAAGCTTTCTTATAAGTAACTGTATGGCTTATTTACCTCTGCTGTAAAAAGCAGAGGGGATATTTGCTCTCTTAGCCCTATGACTTCAGCAACAAATAAACTTCCCAATTTGTATCCAAGTTCAAATCCATGCATACCTCCTAGCTTCTTCTTTCTGTTGCTCTCTCCAGCTGCTCTCCATATAACGTAAGGCATAATCACTTTCATCTTTGTACCTGAAAATCAAGCATCAGTTTTTAGCACATTGAAAAACAGCTAATGAATTAATTAATATCCCTTCTTAGGAAGAAAAATTACTTGTTCTACTGCTTGTTCTGCAGTATCTGAAAATTGTTACTTTTCTTACCTTTTCCGGTCATAGCCAAATATTTCTCGAATATGTTTTGATATTTCTTCTTGAGATTCCCCTTCATCCTCAATGAAGTCATCCATTTCAGAGTCATATTCATCATCGTCATCATCTTCTATTTGTCTCTTGTAACTAATAGGTGGTCTTCCAAGACCTAAATGACAGGAGATATTCAATTCATTAACCAGTAACATGAACATAATTTTAATTTAACAGTCCTCCTCCTTGCTAGACCTTGGATATAGCGATTTTCTGGGCTTCAGGGTGGAAAACTTCTGCCTCAAGTTAACCTGCATTTCTCAGGAATTCAGCAAGAGGAAATACTTCCTCTGAGTTGTGCTAGAGATTATACCTATCGGTATCAGCAGTGGCATCCTGAGAAACTACTCAGCAGATATCTGTTCTTTGTTCAGGGCTTTCCAGGCACTACACCCCACTCCACTACTTGCTCCTGATCATAAAGAAATTTTTAGAATGGCTTGTCACTGTTAAGATAAATCTGTCAAAATACCGAAATGTAAAACCTGTGAGTGATTTTTCATCTAGCTCTTCAAGAATCTGTTATTTAAGACACTGCAGTTTTACAGACCAACTATTAAGCAATGCTGGAGGCAAATCCTTCAATTCTTTTTCTTCTAACAGCATTCATGTACCAGTATCCATCACAGGCTGCTTAGATTTTGTTCACCACCTATATTTTAAAAATTATGAGCATAGGTAAAAAAAAAATTAAAATCTGCTAAATTTAATTTTGTTTCAATTATTGAACTGTTCTTATCCAAGTTTCTTTTGGGTTTTTTCCAATTCTTCTCCTCACTGGGGGACAGGGCAAGAAAGCAGCTACATGGTACTCAGTTGCCAGTTGGAGTTAAACCACAACAGTGAAAAAATTCTTCATTCTGTAAATACATACCTTGTGGATGAAGCACAGGTCTATGCCCTGGAAAAGGTCTCATTCCGTTCATCTGTCCATTGCTAGGTCTTGTGACAAGGTTTTTAGAAGAAATGGTTTCTGACACGACAGTACACTTGGGTTTCACAGCTGTGCCGGGGCCGCTGCCTGGTCGCGCAGCTCCTGCGCTTGTGCTGATGCCTGGCCTCCCTGGTCCAGTGCCCAAGCTGCTGCCTGGCCGCTTGGTTCCTGTGCTTGGAGTGATTCCTGGCCTTCCTGGTCCTGTTCCCAGGCTGCTGCCTGGTCGCCCTGGTCCTATGTTTGTGCTGCTGCCTGGCCTTCCTGGTCCAGTGCCCAAGCTGCTGCCTGGCCGCTTAAGTCCCACACTGGAGCTGCTGCCCGGTCGCCCAGGTCCTGTGCCGGAGCCGCCCGTCAGCCTTCCTGGTCCCATGCCTGAGCCACCTCCCGGTCGCCCAGGTCCTGTGGCTGAGCTGCTGCCCAGTCGCCCAGGTCCTGAGCTTAAACTGCTTCCTGGCCTTCCAGGTCCCATGCCAGAACTGCTGCTTGATCGCCCTGGTCCTGCACTTGAACCACTCCCAGGATGTCCAGGTCCTCCTTTTCCTAAGCTGCTGCCGGATCGCTTTGCATTGGAGTTGATTCCATGTTGAAGGGCTGCAGGTTTTCCTGGTTTTGCATAGGCAGACTTTTCCAGGCTGGATTCTTTCACAGATGGCATTTTATGAGCTCCATTGGCCATGGGTTTTGAGGGTGGCACGTGAGAGCTTGAGCCAGACTTTCTAATACCATTGACAGGCAATTTATTATGACTGCTACTAGAAGTGTTCTTTAAGGAACCATTTTGAGAGTTTTTTTCCATTTGATCAAGTCTGGAAGATGATGACCGTGGGTGTTTTTCAGTCAATGCTGGTGTTTTGGATTTCTTATCAATACCACCTGTAGAAAGTGACAGACTGCTTTTAGATGTGGAATGTTTATCTACCGAGCTTTTATTAAGTTTTGTGTTTACAGATGCCTTTTGAGAAGACAGTTTTTTTGAAGAACTGGATATCTCTGTAGGCTTAATTTCCTTCTCACTTTTCTTACGCATTTCTACTTTTTTGTTTTTGCGTACCAAAAACTCCCTCTCTCTCAATTCTTCTGCTGTTCTGGGCCTCTCTTCTACCTTTTTCACTGGTTTTATTTCCACTGGTTCAAACTGTTTCTTTTCAGCAAGCCTCAAAAGCTCTGCAAAGTTCAGAGGTGCTGGTGTACTTTTGGGAGGTGCCTTTGGTTTCACTGCAGCTTTGGATGGTTTATCTTCATATTCTTCTTGCTCATGCTCAGATTCTGTCTGACTGTATTCAAGTTGCTCAGTTTCATCTTCTGTTGCATACTCAGCCTCTGGGGCCTGAGCAACATTCTCACAAGCCCTCCTCTTTTTAGACTTCTCTTCAACAGGAATGCCATTATAGCCATAAAAATTATCCTTTGTTCGTGAGGCCATAGCTCTTGCCTTTCTGTCATGTTTGAGCTCAATACGCCTTGCCAGGAGCTGCTCTTTCTTCCTTCTTTCTTCCAGTGCTGCAACAAAACCAGGAGAAAGTTATGCAAAAGCACTACTTTTTAATTTCAGTATTTTCCAAACTAACAAACCATTTAGTATGGCAGCTTAAGGATATCAGGCTAATAGCTACCCAAAATAGATGAGAAAGTGACCCCAGGTCTGCCAACAGGGCAAGTTAACCCACCTGTGTCAGCTGCTCCAACAAAGGCAAGCAATTGAGTGAAATGCTCCTATAACAAAACCCACCAAGGCCATGAGGGAAGCAGCTTTCCAGGATGCTGTGAAAATTATGGAGAACCTTTGTATAAGAAGGTACAGAAGTTATGAGATCTCTGCATAGTGGAGGGAGTTCTGAGACTGAGCAAGAGAATCTTGAGACTGTACAGAACTTACTACCAAATGTTTAAGGGAAGTTGAGGAAGGGGAGGGAATAAGAGTATTGGAGGGATAAGAACTGGAAAATAGCCTGTGTGTGTATAGAAGGATATAGGGGAGACACAGAAGCAGCTGAACACAGATAAGGAAGCAGCTGGTCATTACACAAGTCTGATAGGGCATGGGGCTCTATCTCCACAGTCTGTCCTATATCCTTACTGTTCTGGTTTAGCTGTTTTCTGCATAAGTATGCTCTCTATCTTGTGTCTGTGATCTGCTGACAAGAGTCAGGCTGAACTAGCTGGTGAATAAGACCTCTAAAAGCCAAACACTGGCGAGACCAAGAAGTAGGGGCTCAATACCAGAAAGATTCAGAAAAGATAAAAATTCCTAGAAAATGGATTGAGCTACTCATACTTTGGGTGCATATAAAGGTACCATTCCTTGTCTGTGTTATTCTGTTGTCAAGGGCTGTGACAGCACAGAGTGTGCCAGCATACCCCATGTGTATTCATGCTTAGTCTTGCTTCTGGCTGGACCTGGCAGCAGGGATAAGGAACAGACTCATGACTAGCCCAGGAGAGGAGGAATAACTTGGGCCATCCAGTCCATCAGATTTGGTTACCTTTAACAAAACATTAACATCAGAAGCAATGCAGTACTAGTTTATTCCACAGACTATTTAAAAGATATAAATAAGTGGAAAAATTGTGTCTCAAGAGACTCTTTAAAATTTATTGTATTGATACACTAGATTAAGACACAACAATGGCAACTCTTTCCATTTTTCACACAGATGAAGCTTTTCAAAGTTAAGCTAACAAAAGCTGAGATTTTTGCTTTTCACCTTAACTGCTTTCTCAATCTCCAACCATAAATCTTAATGTTGTTGTAGTATTTTAACTTCTTAGGAAAGCAAGCAAATGTCCACAGTCCTTACTTAGTTCCAGCTTTCCCTCAGCATCAGGTCTGTGCCTAATTCCAGGAACAAATGTGCAGCTGTATTTGCAAGAACTTCAAATAAGGTGACAAATACCAAAGAATAAATGAAAGTCTCCCATTGGAGACATTTTGTACTTCTACCTTTTTTTCTCTTTTCTTCTTCTTGCCGTCTGAGAAATGCTTGCACTGCTGCAGACTCCACACCCTTGACTTTGGGAACTTTTTTGGGAGGACCAACAGCCAAACTGTACCTTTTCTGCAAAGAACAAAGAAATATGTCAGAAGAGTTAAGAAATGTAAAAATCAGTCTTTAAAACTGAGGATTGCATAATAGTCCTATACTTGACTTAAGCGGAGAGATGGTACAGAGTAAACAATGAATTCCCACTGAAACTGAGGGTTGTGCTGGATACATTTGACTCATAGCTGTACTTCCAGGCTGACTAAGGAGCAACCAGCCCCAGGTTCTTGGGAGAAACTTACAAGCTGGAAAGTGCCTGGTCCAAGGGAGCAGAGATGTCTTGAAAAATTTTTGAAAGGTGATTTCATCACCTATCAAACTATCATCAACGATCATCAACTAGGTGATTTCATCAAGTATCAGAAAAGCAAGATAACCAAAGTCCAGAAGAAGATATCAGCACTAAGATAAGGACATCTGTTTTGTCAATACCACTGGCCAGCAGCCAACTACTTCACTCTACAAACACTGCCATCAGAATGGGCCTGATTTGAACTCTGCCTGAACCACATCTCAACTGGATGCCAGGTGACCCCTTGAGCAGGGGTGCCTCTCAGGCTTAGTAACTCCTTACCTGAAACTAAGAGATCCTTCCTTACCCAAGGTGGAAAGAATCCTTCCTCACAACAGATCCTCAGTAGTTGCATTAGTATTATGAAACACTACTAATCCATCCACCCTATATTATTACAAACACTGCATGGGTAGTTCCATGAGACATACAGCATTGACCAAGCCTGAGACTAAGAATGGATCCAGCCACTCCTGGACTCTAAATCAAGTTTAGAAAGCAAGGAATCCACTCAGAACCTTGTGACTCAACAGGACTGTGCTCCTTGCTCTCTGCATTGCCAGTCCCTGAGAACCACTCTAAATGAACTCATAAATGAATGAACTCAAACTTCTTTGTTGTATGTTTATTCCATTAATTTATTAGTAAGATGAACCTTGCATTAAACTTATTAAACCTTGTCAAACCACTGTTGAACTTTGTTACATGCCAGTGAATCATCTAATCATTACTTTATCTCAAAATACATTGCTGCCTGTCTTTTGAGTGAGATACATTCCACTCATCCACAACAGAGGCTCACTCAGCTTTTGGAAGGAATAAACAGAAAACCAGAAGACAGGTAGGGAAAAAAAAAATGAGTGAAATGCACTGGACTAAAAAGGAATGCAATGGCTGCATTAGCAATGGAATAAAAGTATTCCAGTTTAGCCTTAAGTTTTTGACCAAGAGGAACCAAAAGCAAACTACAGCCCAAGCTGCCAGAGTCAATTCAATTCCAGAGTGCAGGTTTACAGCCCCATTTGAAGCCTGCTTGTAGACGCTCATTTCAGTTTCAGGTTACCTAGTTCAGCAAAAATAGATAAATCAACTAAAAAAATGGAATTTCTCCAAAAGTTGGAATGGACTTCACCAGCATAGCTAATAGGCTGATGTAAAACCGACAATACTGACTTCAGTTCCTGCTGGCAGTGACCTTAAACACAATACTGCTGTACATCAAGGAGTGACTCACACACCAGTTGAACTGAAACAGTGCAGTCCTGAATTCTACTTATCACCTGAGATCAGTGTGACCTCAGCACTAACTGTGACAGAATACACAGCCTCCACCTGGCAATTACAGCACTCACATATGGTGTAATTTGCCAGGAGAAGAGAAGGCTCCAGGGAGAATTTGTAGCAGCCTTTCAGTACTGAAAGAGAGCTTATAAGAAAGATGGGAACAATTTTTAGCAGAGACAGCAGCAATAGGACAGGGGCTATTGGATTTAAACGAAAAAAGGGTAGATTTAAACTAAAAAAGGGTAGATTTAAACTGAAAGGTACCCTTTCAGTACTGAAAGAGAGCTTATAAGAAAGATGGGAACAATTTTTAGCAGAGACAGCAGCAATAGGACAGGGGCTATTGGATTTAAACGAAAAAAGGGTAGATTTAAACTAAAAAAGGGTAGATTCTGACCAGAAGTTATTTGATGGGAGTGGTGAAACACTGGCTCAGGTTGCCAAGAGAGGCTGTAGACTCTCCATCCCTGGAAACATTCAAGGTCAGGTTGGACAGGGCTCTGATCTGTTTGAAGACATCATTGCCCATTGCAGGGGAGTTGGACTAGATTACCTTTAATGGCTCCTAATCTATGATTCTATAACTCATTATATCCTGAAGTGAACCTGCATGCTTTCCTATAACCTCCTTTTCCTTGGCAGAGGAAATGATAAATTGTGCTATCAACTTCCCAGGATATCCTGCAAAAGCTCTAAAAACGACAACATTGTTTACATGCGCCACAGACAGGATTTGGACAGCTTGCCATGCCTAAAGGTCTGTCCAGAGCTGTTCAACCTGGGGTTCCAGTAAGTCAACAGATGTAAAGTTATCTATGCTACCCCACCTTTTTTGCTTCCCTTATATCCAGTAAATGTTACTTATAACAATGATAAGTGCCCAAGTGCCTCTTACTGGCAACCACTGCACTAATGTGTTAGACCTGTTCAGACACTTATTTTCACAGATCTACCAGGTGTACCTAAAATGAGAAAAAGATAAATTTTTCTGAACTTCTTCCCATAAACAAAATACAAAAGAAAAAACAAAGCAATGAGAAAGAGAGAGACAGTTGCAAAGATAAATGCAATATAAGGCAGTTAAACCCAGAAGCAGAAGGAAAGGAGAATACATTTAGGAACAAAAGAAATCCAAACCCAAAACTGAGGTTTGAGAGGGTGGGGTTTTTGTTTATTTCAGAAGTAAGCCAACAGATTAAAATCTAAACCAAGATCTCCCACATGAGACATTAAGATTCTCACCAAATGAAAGAGATGTGGAAAAAAAAAAGATCCAAATAAAAAAGTATCACTAGAGAGCCACACAAGTCAGCATTTCTATAAATATCTGTCCTCATAAAGCCTTATGAAACTTAATAAAAGTAAAATATCTGGTAAGGAAACCAATATCCAAATGTTTTAGAAGCAATAATCAGGCAGGCTGGCAGCATAACTCCCTATAAACATCAGTATCATGCAATGGAAGCCTTCATTCTCATTTCTGATTCATTGATCAGCAGCACATGAATCGATCCTTGGATTACTTTAATTACTAACATGCAAACCCACAAATTAGCTCGAATATACATGCACTAAGAAGCAAGGTTTGGAAGCTCCTTTTAAACTGCATCCAAAACTGGCTCCAAGAAGGGCAGCTACAATACCAGCCACTTGTAGTTTCCTTGAGCAGTTTCTAAAGTGACCAGAGCAGAATTACAAAGGTGCACATTCCACATACATTGCATATTAAAACCTGCCACGTCACCTCATCATATTAAAGACCTACTACAGCCAAGCTCTTTTACTGAGTTTCACCTCTCTGCAAGGAAGTTTACCACAACCTGAGAATCGATTTTCTTGTTTGCACCAAAAGTGTTCCAGGACTTGACTGCAAAGGAAACTCAAGCTGAGAGGCAGCATTGCCACTCAACTTTTGCTCAAATGTGGCCCGTGGCTCTGTGTCCCAAAGAAATCTGGTTTACTCCATCTGAACTGGAACAGACAGAAAGGCAAAGCAATCCACATTTTATCAGTCAAAATCCTGTCAGAAACAGGTTGAAGAAAATTAGTGCCTTAGAAATTATTTGCAGTACTTTGTAGTATACTCATCTTAGTATAATGATGTCTACATAAATTATCTTACAAAGTTAAACACGTCATGTTTTGTCATTGGTAACCTAATTTGGCAAAGCTTAATTTGATTATGCCATTTCAACTGTACCTTCAGTTTTGAAAATTCCATTTTAAAAACTGTGTAGGACTCAAGCATCTTTTCCAGTCTAAATGATTTTGTGCCTAAGAAGCACCTTTGAAAATTGCTAAACAGCAGGGACAAATGCAGATTGATCTATTCTGCTGGGAAACCATATAAAGAATTAAAGTGATGGGGAAGCAGTTTTCAGGCTTTGTTTTGCTGCACTGTGACCAACATCCCTATCCAGGAGCAAGTTTGTAAAGCAGCTTAACAGACAACCTCTTTTCTGACTGCTGCTAGCATGAAAAATCATGCAAAATTTAAATCTAAAGTCTTCTGATCAGTAGCATTTCTTAATATTGACTATCAGCTGAAAACACAGCAAAACAATTCATTCTTTCAGCAATAGCATAAAATAACCTGCTGATGTGTAGCTTTTTAAAAAGCACTGAACCATACACACTTTCTGCAAACATTAATGAAGTGTTTTATGTGCAGTGCAAATGAATATGCATCAGACTGCAGGTAAAGCAGGCAAAATAAGCCAGTACATGTCACTTTACCATTCAAACAGCAGCTACACTGTTCTGGCTTTTAATAACTATTGCTAAGTTAGTTAAATCAACAGAGGAATAGAAATGTTTAGCCTTTAGGAAAGAGCAGGTCAAGCTGTTCCCAGAACACTGCACTAGTCAAGTTGTAAACAGTGAGTATTTGCTCTGAAGTCACTGACTTCCTTCAAAATGTAGCACACAATCCTGATAGAGTTGTAGCTGCTTTGATATCACCATTCACATTCCAAATCTTGGACTGCAAAACAGAATTTATAAGATAATTGTAAACTTTTTGGCACCCAAATGAAGCCCCAAATGGCCTAGACCAAACACCAGCGCCAGACAGAGGTAACAGTGGTAGTATTGCCTTTAACAATGGTCAATATTTACACAAGTGGCAATGCAAGATCAATGCAAGCGGTCAATTCTATCAAACCCAATTCTCAAGCAGAGCACCTGTTACTCAGTTACTGCAATGGGCTGGCACATGCAGTGCAAAGACAATTCCACTTGTGTTATCCACTGCAGGCAACTTGCAGGGCCTCTCACAGGCTGGGGAGATTCTTTTATTTGCTTATATTTCACAAGCATATTACAATACTTTGCCTGTTCTTCCTTATAATTTGCCAAGAGAAGGAACCTTCTCCAATTGGGAGTACCTGTTTCCCCCGAATATTCTTCAGGGTAAAACTTTCTGAGAACATCAGGAATGGTTCACCCACCAAATACATCCTCATTTGTGCCAGTCCTCTCTCAGTACCAGTTCCTCAAAAGGCAGCTTTCCACATTGTAAGTGGCCATTTGTGTTCACTGCCCAGGGGCCTCTGTCCTTCATCCTGAACCGGTATTTCCAAAGCTTCTGCAAAAGATTCACCACGAGGTTCCCAGCAGCTGACTCTGCTGAGACTGTCTTAGAGAACACACACACAATGATTTCTCAACTGCTGCTTTCAATATCTGGTTGTGATAAAATAAATAGGATGTAACAAGCGTGTTTAAATTAGCTTCACTTCAGGTTCTAACAACCCCTACCAAAAGGAAGATAAAATGTTCAGCCTATCAGCTCACACAGCTTTCCTCTCCCACAAGCAATTCAACAGGTTCATACATTTTATTCATAAAAAAGTAAAAATTATTTTTTTCCAATTTTGCAACTGCTGCCACAACATCCAAACAGAACTCTTAGCTGGAAAACATGCAGAGATTTCTTCTGTTAAAAGGGGCTTCACTCAGGAAGAAAAATTGAGCAGATACTTAATGCTTTCCTGTCTATAGTGGTATTGTGGTCCCCATTTTCATCTGCTTTCCAAAAAAAGAGCAGGAATAGGAAAAGCTGAAAGTTTTACTAGAGAGCACTTGAACCTCGACAGTCAGGAACTTTACTATCAGGTCAGTCAAGCCGAGAGAAAAAGCCCTCCTCGCCTCTGCCAACATTTCACACTGAGTATCTTGCAGTTCCTCCTGTAAAGGCTGATGTAATCTAAAGAATTTTAGGCCCCGTTTTGAGACAAGTTTTAAGCACACAATAAAAACACACACACCCATCAATAGATGGGAGTCTGGTCCTACAGCAGCAATCTGCACTTCACAGCCATTCCCATTATTTCTCAAGCAGGGCTTCTCTTGCCTGCGGGCAAATGCTCGATAATTTGTAGATTAGAATTCAATGGGCAGGCTCTGTACCCGAGCTCCTCTGAACAAATTTTGTTAGTGTTTCACTTCACAAAAACTTAACTCCGCGTCGCTATTTGTATCTGTCAGCTTCACTGGAGTCTGCTTTGTATCAGTCTAAGTTAAAGTGAGACCTCAAGTGCTGACGTGGATGACGAGCTCTTTCACTTTTGCGTCACCTCTTTGTGGTTAAATTGTTTCGGATTTCTGTAAATTCTGCACACCAAAGTCACGCCCTCGGTTAAAGGAATTGGGAGCAATAGGATATGGTTATATTGTCATTAATGGTTTATTTGGAAGTAAGGTGAAATAAAAGAATGACTTGGTTCCAACTGTCCAACAGGCTTTTTTTAAGCTGCAGTAAAATTTCATATTTTAAAGAATAGCTGCAATAAAAATATCTGAAAGTACTTCGCCATGTCATGTGAAACACGTGGCATAATACAACATACCAGTTTCACCAAAAAGAGTATTTATTCAGAAAAATGTATTTAAACCTCACTAAAGTCAACATTAAATCTCATAACTATTATCATGTCTAATCAAAGCAAGACCACACTGAAAATCTAATGAACTGCTAGTATGAACACAGGTAACAAGATACAACACTGAAATCCCTATGGAATACTGGATGATAAAACCTGGGGCTCTGCTCAGCAACTGCTGTGAGGATGATTAGCAGCACATCAGTAGCTAAGACAGTAGTTCATACATGTACTGTTTTCTTTAGAAACAAAACCTGATGCAACTAACAGGGCACCAAAAGGCTGATTTCAGCAATGTTCCTTTTAAATCTGGATTTCCATAGGGAGATGAACAAGCAAATTTGTTTTTACAGGGACATGATGTAATATCTGCTTTATCCAGGCCCCCCTTTTACAATACAAGGCCACATTATTTCTTAAGAGTTTTTAAATAGTTTCCACTTTGAACTAAACACTACCTGCATAGTGTGTATATATATTTATATATACTTTGACTACACACTACTTGCTCATGTCACTGTTTTTTATTACAAAGGGCATGGAATATTCAGTTAGGTGCACTGTAAAGTTTAAAACAAACTTCTCAAAGAGAAATTCAGAGGATATACTCATTAAGGCAAGAACTAACATTTCTGGAAATCTAATAATTTTATATACCAGTAAAGGTGTAATTAGTCTATATGGTGTTTTTAATAAAAGTATTTAAAAATAATTATATTCTTCTTATATAAGCACATTTAATGTACTAGCTTTAACACAGTGATACTGTTTAGATGGCCAGTGATAATAAAATCTCCATGGGCCCTCTTTTAAAGCCCAGCAGCTGCAAATAGCTGCAAGCAGTGCCAAATGCAGCTCTGCTTTTGCTCAGAAACTGAGGCCCAGTTCAGAGTTAAAAGCTGTACCACCAATGCGCTAAACCAAACTGTTTCAACTATGGATTCAATTGCAGTCTCACTCCATGAGTTAATCAGGAATTAGCAAATCCTAATGCTGCCTTTTATAAAAAGAGTAGCTAAACCCTCATCCATTGCAAAACAAGTAGGATCCTCTCCATCCACCATCACATCAGCAATGGAGAATACGGCAGATATTTTATCAATTCATCAGCTTGTGACAAAAAAGAGTGGCACACACAGTAAAGCTGCATGGGAAAACTGAGAATGTAAAGAGAAGTTTTAAACATCTAAAGTAAGAATTATAATAACCCAGTGACAACTTAGTGAAACAGCTTAAGACTGATCAAATGGGCATTTACATTCCTTAAAGTATTTCCATATTTGTTATTGCATTATTTATATTATGAACCAGATTCCTGTGTAAGGTCAGAGACAAATTAAATGTGCCTAGATATAAAAAAAGTAGATTTTACAATATTTTAAACCCACAATAGAATCTTATTCATTTCACATCTACCATATGGTCGGTACATATTGTCAACTGGTCACGCTACTAGTGAACATTACCAAAGTTTTAGTAATGGTACAGAGACACTGAGATACTCACTAGTTCTGACACCATCAAAATGAAGACACTGTACAATTGAGAGTATGTTTTTTTCTGGTTTTCTGGTTTCCCTACAGTTTTTGCTAAAAACAACTACCCCTCATTTACACGGGTTTCAGCAAACTAATCATAGAAACAGACCTCTGGAACTCTGTTGAAGAGCAAACAGAAAGTGTCTTCCTAGCTGGTGGCTACCAAGAAAATGTTTTTTATCCAAATAAGCCGGCAAGACTTATAATTTGGGTCCTCCCACAGGAACGAAACCCAGGATGCCCACGTATGAAAAGGCCACGTGCCCTTCCTCATGCCAGACTTCATCCAGGCGAGTCAGTGGGTTATTTCATACGGAATCCACATGTTACTGATAGCTTGAACTAAAACACAAGCCGCTGAATTACAAAACAATACTAAGAATATAGCAAATGCCTTCCGCCAGTCCTCCCCACAGCACTGTTACACGTTATTCCTTCGCATCCGGCGCACACAGAGCCTTCAGACAACGCAGCCCATTCACCCAAAACTTGCCACTTTGTCTCCGACTCGCACTTGAAACGTGGCACACTTGCGTTTTCGGAGCAAACAAAAGGTCTTAGCCGGCTTTTAGCCGCTGCCTTCCCCCGCAGCACCGCTCTGCTGCCAGGATCTCGGCGCTGCCAGCCCGGGAGGCGCACGCCGCAGCTGCGCTCCCAGCCCGGGGGTGCCGGCACCTGTTGACGGAAGGGACCCCGCTCGCCCCCTCCCCGCACACAGACGCTTCTCTAGCCCCGGCCGGCGAGGGGAAATNTCGTGGCCTCGGGGCCCTCCCCGGGCCCGACCGCCGCCGCGCCCCGGCTCCGCGCCCCCCGGCAGCCCCGGCCGCGTCCGAGCTCACCGGCACCGCGTTTAGCCCCTGCTGCTCCGAGGCCATCACGAGAATGTTGCGGAAATCCATGGCCGGGCCGGAACACGGGGGGCTGCAGCAGCCGCCCCGCTCACTGCCCCCCGCCCGCTCGGCCCCGCTCGCTTCCGCCCGCTGCCGCCTACCCTTTATATAACCTCGCCTGGCGCCGGCGTCACTTCCCCTGTGGCGGAGCCTCGCCACGGGAAACGGGGCTGGGAAAGGGGAGGGAATGGAGAGTTGTGACTCGGGAGCCCCGCAGGACAGCAGGGCCCAGAGTAGTGTGGCGGGGCGGCCTTATGGGACTGCCGGGGCAGCCCCTGCCCGGCCCCGCTCACAGCTGCAGCCAATGCCGGGGATTGCCCCTCCACCCACCTCGGCTTCGCCCCTGAAACGCCTTGGAGAGAGGCTGTTTGCCTGACGGGACAAGGGGTGATGGCTTCAAACTGACAGGGGGTAGGTTTAGATTGTGTCACGAAGAAACAATTTACTGTGACGGTGGTGAAGCACCGGCACCGCTTGCCCAGAGAAGTGGCCAAGGCCAGGCTGGATGGGGCTTGACACAACGTGGTCGAGTGGAAGGTGTCCCTGCCCACGACAAGTGTCAGAACTACATCATCTCTAAGGTCCCTTCCAACCCAGTCAATTCTATGATTCTGTGATTACCACCCCTGACCTCGGGGATGTGTCAAAACAACATTAGAAACTCCTGCTTTCTTCTTTTTTTCCAATAGCAACTCTTCATTTTTCAGTGACAGTGAGAATTGGTGGAGTTTTGAAAGGAAAAATCCTTTGGGGGGCAATGGCCAGTAGCTCCAAGCATGCCCTGACACCTGCCTCCGTCTCTCCTGCATTCCCAGCTACCAGCTCGTCCCTGAGTGGACATCAGCTGGGCAGAAGTCCTGTAACAAAGAAGGAATATGGATTAAGTTTCCTCAGCAATCTTTCTTGGCTTATCAAGGTTTCAAAGCTGGTGCTTGGCTTGTAGGGGTGTCGCAGTTATTTCAGCAGTGTGTTCCCAGGTGCAGGAATACTGCCTGATAAAAAGGGCTCCCAGGAGCAATGCTGACCAGCAGAGTGGCCAAACAAAATGCTGTGTTGTGTGTGTATGTTTAAATATTTTTCTAAGTCAGACAAACCACAATATTGTGCAAGAACACCAGCTGACTGAAGACTCTTCCCTTGCATTGGTTACCAGCTCATTTCCTGGATCTGTTGTCTGATATCCATCTGACAAAAATTCTTCTCTACGCTGCTCATAGAAATGTGGGCGCTGAAAGGAAGCTTTTTTCCTTCATTTAATCCTTCTTTAGCATAAATTCTTTAACACTGCTAGTACTTGACAACACTTCACTTTCAGTTTCTCCAGTTTCTTCCTGCCTTTTCCAGTTTCCCTTTGCCTCTCCAATGCCCTCGCTTTTTTGTCATGTATGATATTACCTTCTGGGCATAGCTATAAGTCACATTGCACCCTGGTGTGAAAATGCCCATTGAGGCCTTAGCTTATGGGAGGGACAGGACAATTTATCTGAGCCAGGCACTGCACCAGTTAATTTGCACAGCCTTTGTAGTTCTTGAGCTACAGGAGATCCAAGCTGTTCCTGTAATGCTTGCTCTGGAATCTCTGCGTGGCATCACTCTGTGCAGGGTGGACAGTCTTCGTGACCTACCACTGCTTCTTGGGACAGTCCTGATTTAACCCCTTATCCTGTAAGAACTTAATCCTTCTCTCTTTTCCTCTTTTTATTCTCATCTCCATTTACTGACTATTTACGTCTGACTCAGGCTTGATCACCTCTTCTGATTCCTGCCCTCTTTGTATTATAATTTTCTTAATTTTAAGACTTCCTAGTGGTGGCTGTCTTCACAGGCAGTTAGTGATTCATCAATTTTCTTCTCATTTTTGGCATTGTGTTTCCCTCTGTGCTACTGTCTATAAGGTTGTGATGCTTTTTTTTGGCAGTCTTATCTGCTATCTCATCACTGCTGTGGTGCTTTCATCAGAATTTCCCTGCTTCAGCTGGAATTTCTGGTATCTCCACTGTGCCCTTCCTTGAGAGGCTTTTAGTATGACTCAGGTTTCTGTATGACAACAGTACTGGCAATGATGGCCCTTGGACTTTTGTGCATGCTCACTTTGGCCCATGTCAGATTTGGCAGGAACACTTAGAGAAATGCAGACTCCATTCTGCTGACTGCCATCCTCAAGATAAGGAGGAAAAACCTCTCCCTGCATCTACAAGAGGAGTTACAAGCAGGCCAGGGAATGGCATTGCAGCTGCAGTTTGTTGCGTGTCACTCTTTGGAAACCCTTAACCACAGTTGTTGCCTTTTCCTGTAAATGACAATACTGTGACATCACATCCCTCAGCAGAGGGGATTTACCTCTGTGTTTCTCCAATGGGAGAAACAATAACTCTGTGTAAATGTGTGCTGTGGGCATTTTATGGGGCAGTAGCAAGCCACACTGAGCTGTGCTGGGATTCCCAGACTGCCCCGGTGGCACTTAAACCCAGATCTAGCACAAGTTCCACATCAGCACAGTGCCTTGATGTGGCCCAGCCTCTTCTGGCAGATATCCTGCAACAAATGGGAACCTCTGTGCTGTGTGTGCCTGCAACTCTGTCCTCCCAGTGCCTTCAGTCACTTCCCAAATTATCTTCACTCTTCACAACCTCTGCACACGTTTGCAATGTGATGAACTGATCCAGACCAGGCTTGCCAGGACTCACAAGCCCAGCAAGCCTGTCAGCAGCAAGAGAAGAAACAACTTGGTGCCTTTAAGCCAAATTGATGTTTCTATAAAATACAAACCAGGACAGAAAATGTTTCTTCCCCTTTTTGTAACTCTCTGATCTGATTCTGTTGGTGTTTAACATCACCCTAGGTTTGAAAGAATTGTGAAAGTCTGAGAATTTAAACCTACACCTTCCAGAAAACCAATACAATGCATTAAAGATCTCCCATCTCTCCTCTCAAACCTTTGATTTGTGCTGCTGAAAAAGTTCAGACAGATTTGATCTTTTTGTGTGTACATTTTTAAGCAAGAACTTGTCTAAGTTTTATTTTTCTTAAATACCTTCACTTTTGGATATTACATGTGACTAGAACTGTTTGGAAAAGACTTAGACAATATAAGACAATATTCCACCAGAAAGTGTCTGCAAGTTTTTAATCAGCTGTGCTCAACAATAGCTCAGCCCCAGCCATGCACACTTCAGGCATGTGACTAATCCTATTAACTTGAAGTGTATTAAAGTGTTTAAAGGATTAGAGTCTTAATTACAGGCCATCTGCAGAGGTCAAATATCAAAAGCTGTTCAGAGCCTGAGTTTTAGCATTTTCTGAATGAGTGAATGAGTAATATTTGTGTGAATTCCCCTTTCCCCTTTTCATGCAGCATCCTTTCTGCTGTAGAGTTAAATGGGTGTTCCAATATGGCATTTATGAACTGAGCTGAATCATCCCGATGTCCAACAGGCAGGTCTCCAGATCATCAGCTGGTTAGATGGTAGCAGGGCTGCCATGTATGCTCTAAAGAAGTTTAAGACTTGGAAAACATGAATTTGAACAAATCAAGTTTGCATAGTGTAGTGCCAGCCTACTTTATGGCTGCTTCCAATTTGAGTTACTCACTAAGACTTTTTTCCTTATGATATATTAAACAGAAATAGAAAGGAAGAGCCTTGGGATGAAGCTGGTCTTGACAATGTACAACTTAGACATCTAACTTAGATGTGTCAATTATTGTCTTTGGCTCCAAACAGGAATATCAGAAAAACAGGGATGAAAATTGTCTTCTTCCTCCCACCCAAAAAGTAGGATCAATTCTATTAGGTGATTTCTGACAGACACTTGCTCAATCTGCATTTAAAATCCAGAAACCAAGGCTATAATTCCCTATATTAATCTCTCACTCTTTTTTCATCTACACCTTGAGAAAGCTGTCTTGAACATCTAACCCAGATTTCTGTTGCCTATTGAGCCTTTTCAGCTGATAAGAAGACTTTATTGTCCTCTCCCTTAGATGTACAGCTGACATATTTAGGGCTCTCCTGCTATGTTTCCCTTTTCTCTGGGATAAACCACTCCAATTTCTCCAGTTTTTCCTCAGAGAACCTCTAATCCTCTATCCTATCCCAAGCAGAATACAATACCCTGACTGAAGGTTTTCCAGACCCAAGCATGACATGGCTTCATCTGCTTGGCAAACAGTATTCCTTTTTATGTATCTCCCAGTGCTATTTGCCTTTTTTGTAGTGGCATGGCTGATTCCTTTCAGCCATGTTCGGTTTGTGATCCATGCTAACCACCATGACAGATCATACAGTGATGCTATCAGACCAGTAAGTCCACAACCTGCATCTGTGATATTGGTAGTTCTGCAGAGAGTGAAAGCACATCCTTTAAATTACTTCCTTTCCTCCTACTGTAATTTGTTGAGTGTGTTGAGATCCTAGCCCTGTCCTCTAACACTTCCTGCCCCTCCCAGCCAGTGGGGCTGGCAAGAAAGTTGTCTGCTCTGCCATCTAAATTATTTAATGAAAATATCAGATCTGTGATACTCCTGCAGAATTCTGCTTGCTGTGTCCAACCAAGTTAACAACATGCTCATCTTAAATATTTCAGTCCAGTTTACAGCCAGTTTTGTACTCACACATTTGTGTTTTTCTGGACTTGCTTGTGAGCTGAATGGCCATATGAGACAGTTAGAAGCCCTTCTAAAACCTAGAGCTGAAAATGCTTGACATAATTTATTCTAGGCAAAGTGATCTCTGTGATGTTAATTTCTTTTCTAGGTACTTAAATGTGTCAGTAGAGGGGGAGGTTTAACTCCAGCAGCTCATTGTTTAATGACTCAGCAGGTCACAAAACAGGTACAGCTTCCTAACACCAGAATACACGCAAGAGAGAACTTGAATTTCTCTGTATGTGATCGAAAATTGTTGTCATCTAAAATATATGTATTTCAAATCCAGAACAATCACAAAATATCATTTTACATTGCTGTGCACTGGGGACAGAAACTGTAAAGGAACAAACTTCCCTAGTCATTAAAAGTGATTTCAAGATTTCAGCTGTCTTGGGTTCTTTTAGGACAATTCTCAGCTTCATGCTTTAAATGAAGGCACTGAAACTTTTTAGTCCAGGGATAAGTGGGAGCAATCACAATTACACCCCACCAAGCAGTTACCTGTGCCACATTGTGACTGCCTCTGAGCACACAGCATTCCCCAAGGATAAACTGTATTATGAGAGAGAAGAAACAGGCCCTGTGGACTACCCATCAAATCAAGACTCTACTGATGAAAATACTGACTTCTTAATGAAAAATTCCCCACGTGATCAAAAATGTAGATCTGGTAGAAAGTGAGGATAATGATGCTGAGTAACATCAGCTGGTGGAATCACTGTATTTGCAAAATATTCTCTCAGTTAGAAAAGAAAGAAGATTAAGAATGGAAAACCAACACACAAACAAACAAACAGAGAGACAGACAAACAAACCCCCACTAGAACCCAACCACACAACAACAAAAACCTCACCAAAAACCAAACCAACTCCCCACCAAAAAATCCATGAAACAAAACAAAACAAATACACCAAAAAAAACTCCAAACCCAATTAGTTGTTTAGCTTATTCAATATTTAGGTTAACAAAAATATCTTTAAAGCTTTAAAGCCTGTTGTCAAAAATCCCAAAAGAGAAGTGTATGAGAAATAGACAAAAATAACCCCTCTGTGATATGTATTCATATTGTTTTATGAGAATGACCTCCTTTCCAAACATGCTAAAAAGAAGACAATGAAAAAAAATCACCATTGCAGTAAATGTGGAAAACACAGTATTTAAACCGTGAACAGCAGTCATATACCCAGATATTACAGAGTTAATAACAACACACGTGAGACAGACTGCAGAGCAATAAGGGCTTTCCTCTGTGATAGGATTAGGCTGATTTTAGATTACAGGAGAAACGCGAGACATCGGGAAGAGCATCCAGATGAGCAAACAGGGACTGAGAGACAACGGCCTGCGTTCAGAAGCCACTTCCAACAGGTCCATCATGCAGTGCGGGCAAGCTCTCTGCCCTGTCCGTAGAGATCTGCCTATAGGCTGGCTGTGCAGCTGCTTCGGCAAGGTGTCCTCCTCTGTCCCCATCTCACATGGCAGCCAGCATTCCCGTAAGGATATAGCCGGCAGAGGAATAAATCAGAGATTAGAACCGAGAACAAGGCTAGGAGTGCAGGTGCGGCTGGGAAATGAAGGCTCCGTCCCGCGGGAGCCGCTGGTGGGCAGGGCGGGGCGGCTGCTGCCCGTCCTTGGCGCTCCCTGGCTGGGCTGGGGACAGCAGGTGGCGGTCGCGCCCTGGGTACAGTGGCAGCGGAGCCCGCGCGGCTCGGGGATGCGGCCCAATGGCGTGTTCAGAGCAATGTCTGTGACCCGCTGCTGGTGCCAGCCGTGGTTGTTCACGTTGGTTGCTCCTCGGCCGCTTCCGAACGGCGCTGAAAGGCTCAGCAGAGCCTTCCCCCGCAGCCTTTCAGGAGGAGAGCTTCCCACAGAACGCTGCTGAGAGAGAAGTAAACAACAAAAAGAGCATCTCAAAGGTTTATCTGTTTTATTCGAAGCTCTTCATAATCTTACATGACTGCAAAGCTCATAAATGTGTGTTTGCCACATGCAGTTGCAGATGGTTGCGGCATCTGAAGCAGATCAAATGGATTGTACATTTTCTCATATTGCTCAGAAGCCAAAATATCTTCTTTTCAAATGCACAGAGAATTATTTGGATTTATTTCCCAACTGAGAGCCTGATTTAAAGATCTACTTTATTTTTGGGAAGGACTATGTAATTTCTGAAATTTAGACTCCTAGATGTTTTTACAGATCTGTACTATATTACACATGTAAATAAAAATATACAAAGCTGGAAACTGAAAGCAACCTAAAATGAGATGTTTCTTGAAATTGTGTTCCCCTACTTACTGCACTTCTTCATCTCATCCTCTGCTTGCCTTGAAGAAACTCATGCCCTTTTCACCAAGTACTCCCCACCCTCCAAGATTGGCAAATCAAATCTCTTTTGTATATTATAAGGGAATGAGCTCCAGAATCAAGGGAACAAAACCCCCTGCAATTCCCTTGCGAATCAGTGTTATCCTGAGTGTTTTCTTCGGTCATGTTTGGCAAAACTAGATAGAAGGGGAAGTTTATTTTAATCCGATTTCACACCTAATTTTCTCTCACAGACTGTTTTCTCTCCTTCTTTCAAGTGTATGAAGATGGAGATGGTTGTGGTGGTGCAAGTCAGGAGCCAAGGGAGTCCCAGCACAGGCAATGCCTTCAGCGACAGGGTCCAGCTCCTGAACATGGCACACAGACCTGGATATTGATAATAGGGTCCATCAACTCAAGTCCCAAACCAGGCAAAGTTAATGAATCAGTTCCAGGGGACATTCAGGAGTAGCAGGAGAACAAGGGCATCAGAGGCAAGGCTTGACACAAAGCTGTGTCTTGGGTTCACAGTCCACCCAGGAGATGGGGCTGAGGACAAAGCTGCGGCACAGTCCAGGGCTTACCTGGGAGTCCTGGCTGGACACATGCTAGCTCCAGTATGGATGTCGGGAGTCAGGACTGGGAAAAACATGCCTCCAGCATAGGTCTGCAATCCACCTAGGAGGCAGCTCTTGGTTTTCCAGCCCCTGGTGCCCTCAGAAGCTCTGTATACCATTCCTTTGCCCCTTCTTCAGTTTCCTGACGATTTCACACATTTACACCGCCATTCACACCCCGTTCATACCAAGCTGAATATTTGTATGTCCAATCCCTATGGCTGTGGTGCCACCCCAGAGGACTCTCCCCGGCCAGGTTGTAAAAAAATCCAATGCAAACTGCTTCAGCTGTCATCAGGAAGGTCACCAAAAGTGACTGGTGCACACTGAAAGCAGCAGTGTAAGATGCTACCTGTGGGAAGCAGATTTTAGCAAACAGACTGCTGCCTCCTACGTGAGCTGTGTTTTGAGCGTAGCCCCCATATCGAGCACTTCACAGTAGTGTAATCTTATACACAATTTTCTCAGCAAGGTTCTCTGCAGGCCTGAGCTGTATTTACCATGCAGTTAGCACAGTAAAAGATTGAGAGCATTATGTTTAAAGCAATAAAATAGATTCCTGATTATCATCTCCTGGTAAATCTGGCTTTGTGCAGTGTGCTGAGTCTCAGTGCAAGGATTGTGAAGTTATAAATAAAGAACATCAGGTCATTTGAAATTAAGTAGGTTCAGTTAAACAAATACAAGGGTATTTTCATTCCAATACACTCTCAGCAAATCATTTGGCTTCATATATTTACACTTTTATGCAATTTATTGTTAGCTAAACTTATTTAACCTCTATTCTGCAGATATATCTCAGATTTCCTAGAAGGAGGTTGTAATTTGTGGAATATATGGTACTAATTTGGTATAACTTTGAGAAATAAAAAAACCATGTGGCATTGTCATGAATGATATCATCATTTCTAACTTTTCTTCAGAAATCTTATCAACAGTACTACATTGAAATAGACCGCCATTTTATCCCTGACACAAAAAATTTAAGGGAAAAGCAATCCATTTTGTCAGAGCATACTTTGGTAAATCTAATTCCATTCCACTAAATGAACAGTGCAAAGAGGATTGGAGCTTACCAGGAAGCACTGAGCAAAAGGTCAGATTTGCAGAAAGCATAAATCAACATTCTTGTGTGGCTTAAGTCGATTTATGCCCATATATACTAGTCAAGAGTCTGGCTCATTAACAAGTGGATGAATTACAAATAAAGCATCAAGCAGGAGTTTGAGTATTAACACCCATTTCCTTGATTTATTAGCTTAAATCAGATTCTAAATATTCTGAAGACTTTTTGTTCGCTTTAGCTGAGGAGCAAGCTAGTGTGGAACTTGTTTGAATTCCCTCTCTTGAAAGCCATCTTTTCAAGCAAGCCCTGTGCAGTGCTTCTAAACAGCTTGAGCACAGTGACTTATTGTCAGCTTTCCCAATCCATACATTTCAGATTTTGAAGTGTAGCCTTTAGGGCAACTTAAATAACACAAAACCAGTTGATTGATTGTCCGAGGTTGAGATGATTTGGTGATACCCAGCAGGAGATAATTTGGAGTTGCAGACTCCTTTTTGAAGCAGTCTACTCTAGGTAGTGCTCAGTGAATGTTTAAAGAGCTGCAGCTCAGAGGAACTGAGCAGAGGTGGAGGAGTACAGGGAGTAGCAAGTCCATGCTAGGATTTGTGGAGAATTGCGGGAGACTGAAAAATCATCTCAGAGGGTTTTACATTTGACATGGCTGTGCCAAGCTTGTTTTGGAGCAGGCATCCCACAAGCATTTATGGATGGCCTAAGCCAGCACAGCTACTGAGAGAAGAAACCTCTGCTCAGCCTGTATCTCTGGCTTACTAGTGCTGGCATCAGGATTTGTAGAATTGCACAATAGAGCTAACATGGAATCCAGCTGGAAACAAACCTAACAAGGAGAGTTTATTCTCCTGAGGCCATGGCTTTCAGCAGTGCAACCAGTCTTGTTCATTGAACTCTGCTCTCCCAGTGGGCTGGAGAAGGATGTTAAGGTCACTGCTTTGCAGAAGGATGCCTACCTGACATTTTCCCTGTCAGATGGACCCAAGTGCAGCTGGGACAATGCATTGCTGGCCTGGAATACTTCCTTGGCCTGCAGTAGGGCATGAGGGAGGAGAGAGAGGGACACACAGGAGAGAAACCTGGGCCATTGGGAATGTCTCTGCTGATCCAAGCTAGCGGAGATCATAGATCAAGCACTTCACCTTTGGGATATTTGCCAGGCCCTGGCAAAGTCAGACTTGGTTTGCAAAACCCAAAAACTGCTCACAGATTTTTTCCCTGAGGTATCAGCCAATGAATAATGAATGCTTTTACACTGTGCCATTCTCTCAGTTTCTGTTGTTGTTGCTAAAGTTGTCTGACTTAGGTTTTGTTCTGTCACCTTGGTGTCTGTAGCCAGATCCTCTAGGAAAGTCAAACTCCTGGATATCATTCACTGCCACAGGAAGTGAAAAAATCAGTGTTTACTCCATATTGCTAAAAGTGAAGAAAACCTCTGAAAAGAAACACCATTATTGATCAAAAGGTAATTTTAACTCAGAAAAGTGCTTCAAAAGTGCCTTTGAAACAATGTGCATATTTAGGAGCAGAATAGCCTAGTTGCAAGATTGTGCTATTTTATCTCAGAAACTTCAAGGCAGATCTGTGGCTTGAAGGGAAACTGTGTGGAGAAGCAGCAGCAACTGCAACAAGCAGTGTTGATAAGCAAGCAGGAACTTCCTCATGGCATCCCTTGCCACCCTTGATCTTTTAGATTAATCAGATAGCAGATGCCACTTCCACTTCCAAATGTAAAATCTCTCTTTCCCACAGCCATAGGAGTTTTAGTCTTCACATGTGTCTTAGCTAAATGCTCTTACTAATTCTGTTTCACTCATATAAATTCCCTGGCAGTTTTCAGTTCAGTTAGTTAAATAAACCATAATTTCCTGCCTGAAATGTCAACTATTGTGGCCCAGGGTTCCCTAAGGGTCTCGCTGCCTTTAGATCAGCTGCTTCACAATCTGAGCACATTTACCTCCTTTTTTAAAGTATTTTCTCTGCTTGCTTTTAACATGAGGACTTCCCACACACAGGAAATCCAAGTTTTAAAAGTAAAGATAATAGAGAAGTCATTCTCTTCAGCATCAAAGGGATTATGGGAAGCAGTGTAACTCTGGCAGTGAATTGTAGATCCAGCAAGATCCAGTTCGTGTCACCTGAAGGAGACATCCTTTGGGATGATGGGGGAATTTCAAATGGCTGAAGGACATTACAAAGTTATGAGTCAAGATTTGTACTCCCTCCTGGAAGCTGGAAGCTTCCACCATGTTACACCATCTCTTTTGGCCTGTATTCCCAGCCTTACTCCCTGTATGGGTTTCTGGACTTGTGCTTTTTGGTAAATGACCTCAAAACCTTCTGAAGATCTTTGGACTTTCCTCTATAGGTGAGGAGGTCAGGGCTCCTTTATCAGGCAAACTGGTGACCCAACAACAAGGTGCAAAGAGCTGCAGATTTTGAAGCTGCAGTTATAATTTTAACTCTTTCCTGAGAATTAGCATGCTAAAGGTGGGGAATGCATACCCTCCTTCCTGCTAAGGAACAGCCAAGGTAACAGTCTCTCCTAATTCATTAAAATACTGTTCAGTATTCATTGGAAATAGTACTCAGCACTCAAATAAATAAATGCAACTTTCAAAGTGCTCCTGAAGGTGCTGAGCAGTGGGGCAAAGGAACTGATTCCTTTTGGGTCGAGTGCTAGAGAAATGCTGTGTCTGACACGGACTTCTCACTCTTAAAGCAGCTCCCAGTGTGGTTGTTCAGTAGCTCACAGCTCAGCCAGGCTGCAGGTGCCCTCTCTCCCCGCCTCTGTTTGGATCCACACAGCCTGAGCCCGGGAGCGAAGGGCACAGAGCTGCTGGCATGTTTTGAAATATGATACAGGCAACAGCATTAATCAAAACACTGATGGTGTTCTTACCTAATGCAATAGTAACACAGCATGCCAGAAGCAACAATATCTCTTTCTTTCACAGGAGGAGAATGAGTGACTCTTGGACATTTTTCCAAACGTTCATATACATGAAGATTGCGGCCAAAGGCTGTCCTATGGAGGGACCTGCAAAGTGCTTGGGGCTCTGGCTATGAAGCTGGGCAGCTCCTCATCCACCTGTGCGGGAGAATAAGAAGGCCTCACGCAGAGAAATCACCAGGTGTTGCAAGAATGGCCCCTGCCTGCTCCTCACCCCTAGATCCTTTATTGAATGGGTTCGGTGATGAGCGTAGTGCAGACAAATTGTGATGGCTTGTTTATACAGTCAACATGTTCAGAATTAAAGGTCATATCCCAAGGTCCTTAGTGAGGCAAAGCTCTTGGCCAGGTGTGTGTTTCACAACCTAGACCACACGGGGTAACCAGTTTGTAGTGGGAGACCTCCCCAGTTTCTGCGGAGTTACCTGAACAATACCTGACTGAAATCCTGTCAGGTGCAGAAAGATGACCTTCCTGATGCCTGCTCAGTATAAACTCTTGTCCCAAAGTCTTCCCAAAGCCCACACAAAAGAGGAAGCCACTGGATCTTCTAATTTATGCTTTTTGAATCTAAACCTGTGAAAAGCTCCTGACATGCAGAGCAGAAGATCCTCACAAGGCTGGGGAGTTCCCTGGGTCTGGCCATGCCTTCTCCTGCACTGTTCAGGGGAAGGGCGCTGTTGCTCTTCCTTTGCTGGTTTCTAGAAGAATTCAGTTTTCTTTACCTCACCCTAGTTGTCTTCAATTTTATGTCACCTCCTGGCAATTGTGAGTTGCCGTGGTATTAAAGAAAACACACTCCAGTAACAGCATCATCTTTCTTTTCAAGCTTGAGTGTTAAAGAAGATTTGCTGCTTCATGATTCTTCCACATCAAAAAAAACTCCACCAAAATCACTTTTTCTTGTAGAGAAAAAGATTTGAGGTCTTACACTGCTGTATAAACGAACATTATCAAATAAAAACTTGGTAGTAGTTCTAGCGACATTGAAATTGAAGTCTTGTCATGTGGGAGACTCAGCCTGAGAAGTACATGTAAGCACTTAGGGAAAAGATTTATTTTTATTTGGAATAAAAGGAAAAATGTACCACCTGGTTTTGTGACAGAGAAATTTGTTTCTGGAACTAAAACTGTGGTATGGACGTGCTATTGTTATCTCTTGTCATTCATCTTTTTACCTGAAATTTGGGGAAGCAAATTACTTACAATCAAACTGGGCCATGTTCAAGCATTTGCTGAAAATGCCAGGGGAAAATTCACAACTCTGACATTTAATGAGCACAGCTGATGGCTCTAAGAAGCTTGACTGGCTGCCAAATTGATATGTCTGTGTATCCCATCAGTGGCTGTTATATCTCATTTGGGGGCTTTTTTGTTTTTTTTTCCTCTGATCTCTGTTAAATTGATTTTTAGCCCGTTTGTTTGGCAATCCTGCTGAAGCACTGTAAAGTGGACACAAGATAACAACAATGCTAAGCAACCAGATGTAAAAAGACTGGAGCAATAAGAAAGCATGTTTGTTTTTCACTGTTTAAACATTATTTACCAGCTGGGAAAGTGTCTTGCAGGATATACTTGCAGTTCCATTAAACTAATTCAGAGCACAAACACATCACACAGTGTGGCCTTACGAACACGCCTCCTGCCAATAGCCCTGCATGCAGGAAGTGATACAGCAGGAATGGATTAGGTGACAGTCACTGGAGACACAGATGGGAACCAAGGACTGTCTAGCAGGACTGGGACATTATGAGACATAGATCAATTCTAGGTAGAGCTACATTTCCCCAGTGTAAGGGATCTCCATCCACCTGTCAGCAGCTGCTCTGAGATCCTGTGGTATTCACCGGAGCACTGCCAGACCCAGGTCAGAGCTGGATGAAAAGAGAGAAGGGAAAAGTGCCAGAAAAGAGGTGCTGAAGATAGGACTTCAGCTGATCACCTGGATCATTGCATAAATGCCAAATTGTGCCATCAGCACAAAACTGGAGGCCTTAAATACAAAATTAAGACCCTAAGTACAGGCAGCTAAAAACCCTAAAATCCCTGGTGTGGTGGATCATGACAGACACTGCATTGTTCACAATGGAGCTGCAGAGCCTGGCCCCTCTCTGCAGTAGCTGCTCTCCTGCCTCTTCCAGCCTTCTCTTCAGCTCAGTTTTCCAAAGGAGAGCAAGGAGGGAGTCAGGAAAACACTGTCCCTGCCACTGGCAGCCCAAGTGGAAAGGTCCTTGGCTGCTCACTGAGCTGCTCCCAGGGCAGTGCCCTTTGCCCAGAGTGCCCATTGCAGACCCCACTTGGAGCTCCCCTGACCCAGCAAGGTGGGACAAACCATGTACAAGAGCCCTGGGCTCGAGGGCTTAGGTGAGATTACTTCCACCACTGAGTTAACAGATTTTGTCCAGTGCTCTTTTATACTTGATTGTCAGAAAATCTTAGGGATAAAAATGGCTTTTCCCCCACTTTTGGAAAGGAAAGAATTTTTACTTTGGTTTGTAGGATTTATTTCTAAGCTTGTGACTTTGCAAGAAAAAAAATCGATCAAAATCGCATCGTTCTGATTCCTGTCACATCCTTTTTGTTCTTTTCCCTCTTGACTTTCCAGGCTTCTATTTTACTAACTGTTTGCGGTTGAAATCAATGCCATGTTGCACTGAAAAGGATGAAATCCTGTCTTTCCTGAGGGAAAATACTTCCCCACACATCCCTGTGGGAGAGATCAGAATTCAGCCATTTGTCCAGCAGCTCAGGACGATCCTTAGAGATGCTTCATCTTGTCTCCTTCCCCATGTTGCTCTGGGCATGGTAATTCAGAACCACAGCAGGCTTCCATGCCTCCAAACACGAGAATGTGACAAAGTACAGGGTCTTCAAAGAGCTGAGGTACAGAGGAATGTGGTGGTTAAAGGCTGCTGTGTGTTTTACATTTCTGTGGTCTATTTTTAGCAGCTGTGGTTGCTCTGTATGGAAACCCT
Organism: Anthoscopus minutus; assembly: GCA_013399455.1. NCBI lineage: Eukaryota > Metazoa > Chordata > Aves > Passeriformes > Paridae > Anthoscopus > Anthoscopus minutus. Next base: position 93,107 of record VWYI01024289.1, on the reverse strand, counting down.
AAGTCACTTCTGAACTTAGAGTCGCAACTATGAAACTGAAAACCAAATTAATTGGATCCACAGACTGGCCAGAAATGAATCCTCTCTCAATATTTATGGACCAAATAAACATAAACAATTGTAAAAATGTCTTTTTGTTCTCTGTGGCTAAACACAGGCCTCCTCTGCTACTGACCCTTTGGCTGTATAGTAAAACATCCTAGCATCTGTGCTGTGAGTAGTTTGTGAGAGTTTGTGCTGTGAGTGGGACTTTGAGGTTTTTCAGGTCAGCCCCACAAAAATGTTACAGCTGTTATGAAGTTCTAGGGCTGACTGCCAGGCTTTGCACCTCTTTGTTCACTTAAATCACCTGGGCTGAAATTTGTTGCTTGGGTGTAGCTTCTCCTGATTTGCATCAGTGGAAGTCAGAAGAGCATCAGTCCACTCATGCTCTGTTTTCTTGGCCAGTTTGAAAGACAGTCAACCCAAACCAACACATTTCTCTGGCTGGTGAAGCAATGCAGTATCTCATCTTACAGGTTGCTCTGTTCCTTTTGTTCTTTGCTGTCTGTGCATGCAGAGAGGCTTTTTCCCACGTTTGCTATTTGACTTCATGTTTTCTTGTATGCCCTACAGCCTTTACTTTTCAGTTACTCCTTTTATAAGAAGTGGCTCCAACCCCTTTCTTTTGCCATCTCAGAGAAAAGGCACAACTGCATTATTGTACTGAATGAATGCATTTTCTCACACATGTAGCTGAATGGGAGATTATTTAAATACCTTAAACACTCTCCTAATTGGAATAATAACATGCTAGGAACTGGAGCATGAGGAGAATTTATATTCAGGCTCCTGAATTTCAGTGAATGAGTAATCAACACTCCACTACTTCCTACAAGGTTAAACAATTTTTTAAAAAGCAAATGGTTACTGTAAAAACACCATTCGACTGCACTAAAACAAACAAATGGAAACCCAAATAAGGGTATTCCCGGTGATCTTTAGATCATGTGAGAGCTTTGTGGATCCCTTGGCAAAGGAGAAGCTGACTTGAAATGCTGTTGGCTGATGCCTCAGGGCTGCCCACCAGCCTCTGCTCTGTGCTTGCCCACTCATCTGTCACTCCTCACCTTGCGCTCTCTTGGCGCTGGTGTCAACACCTGTGCTCCAAAGCCAATGCTCTGAGCCAGGTCTGGGGGCGATTTGGGTTAAAAAGTAACCCAGCAAAGGTATGTTTGCTTGTCTGTGTGACTGAAAGGCTCCATTTCCCCATGGAATTAATGGGAAGCCTGTACCAAGGTCTGTGCTGGCAGGAGGGCAGGCAGGAGCAAGGGGAAAGTGAAGCAAACCCAGGAGCTGGGGAGGAAAATATCTCTGACTGATATTGCTGCCAAATAGCTTCTGGAGTCACTGCCTTAGACCAGAGCAGTTGCATCGGTGCCTGTAGCCTGTACCTTAGCAAGGCTGGCCTGTTTTTACAGCTTCACTTATTCTAATCAACAGGTTGGTCATTTTCTTGGTCAGTTTATTGCTGTCAAGTCAATCATATGCTGTTAATCAGAAGTCAGTGTGTAGTGTTCCAATGTAATCTATTTTATACATGAAATCTAATTTTCCTCTCGTCCTGCATATTTACAATAATTACAAAACACTCTTAATCATTTCCTAGAAGAGCCTTTAAGCAGTTCTGAGTGATTATGCATTGTTGCCACTACACTCTTTTGCATCCTCCAGTATTATGCTTTTCATTATTTCTTTCCTTCCAGTTGTTTCTGTAATTAATTTCATTGGGCTTGATCTGAAGCACATGGAGGTGAATGCACAGTCTATCATTAACTTGAACAGGCTGGTGATCAAACCTGCTGCAAATGCTTTAATAGACACAGGTCACGGGCTTGAAATGCAGAACACTTGTTTTACTCTGTGTTCCTATTGCTATTTCAGCTTGCTCCATCAGATATTTATGCAGAAATGCAAAGTCTCCTAGTCACAACACTGGGAAGTAGAGGTCTACACCACATTTATTACAGCAGTACTTAGAAATGCCAACCACAGCACAGGTTGCCCTGTGCCTCATTCAAACACCCAGCAAGAGACAGAGGGACAGAGGCAAACAGGCAGTTTGTGGCAGAACTGAGGCTTAAATCCAGGTAACATTAACTGCAAGTTTAGTGTCTGTTCTCCCTGCTCACAGTTACGCCTCTCGTTTTGCTGAGGCACAACAGCACATATACCTGTGCAATTTTCTCTAATCCTGTCTGCCTGATAAAGACACAGGAGGCAGAGTATTAACCCAAAAGGAAGGACCGACTCTGGGGTGTTTCTATCAGCCCTGGTGCTGTTTGCTTGCACAGCAGTAATTATGGACTCTGCCACAGACAGCATGAATGAGTCTTTCCAGTGTCTCCCTGATAAGAAAATACTGGAAGAGGTCATGTGCACATGTCTCACAGAGCTCAAAGTTTCCTAATCCTTTTGCCATTCCACTTTTCAGCACTATCAGGTGCAATGCAATACCTAGCCTTGGAGAAGAGGCTTGAGCTGAAGGGACATTTGCTGCCCAGTTTATCCAATCCTGCTTGAATGCAGCCATCCGTGACCAAGGGAGTACAAACATAAAAATTCCAGCTCAATTTGAAGCAAATCCTTGTTCCCACCAATTACTCAAAACAAAGCATGAGCTTCAGTGCACTGTCCCTGCTGGAAAACATACCATGTTTTCATGTTATGGGAGTTGACTACAAAGTTAGTTTAACTGCTAAAAGAGTTGTATTTTTTTTTCACGGCAGTATCATGAACACACATGAGTTAGCATGAGGTAAAAAACACGAAGCAAGCAGTTCTGGACAGACATCTGAGCTGATCTCAGCAAAATCACACTGTCATCTTCTGACTGTTTCCACCTCCTAAAAACAAATGAACTTTAACCCTTCAGAAGCCTTAAAAATTAAATGCTTTTTTCAAAAAATTAAACCATATTTTCAGAAATTAAGATGTCTCAAATATCTTCTTTAAGTTTCTCAAACATTTGAATTCACCCATTGATCTAAATGTAGATTCACTTATTTATGCTGGCTTTAATGTGCATTATGCTCTGGCTGCCTCTTGCTGACTCTCTCAGAGTTTACACAAAGTCTGGTGACAAAGAGAGCTTCTTCTGTGCCAAACAGGAAAAAATTAAAACTATTTATCTCATATGACAGTGTTGATAATAATGCAGAGAAGTACTTTGGACTTCTAAAGCGTAGGCTGATCTTCGTTATCTTCTGTTTGCATTTGTTTTTGCTCCATGGAAGAGAGATTAGGAGACAGCCATCTAAGCTCCATGTTGGGCAAGAATATAGATGATAACTGCAAGGACACATTATTTACTTGATCAATAAGAGCAACTTTGGAATGAAGTCTAACTTGCTTTCTGAGTACTGTATTACACTATAGTTCCCAAATGCTACCTGATTCCCAGCTGCCAAAATAGGGACTTTTAAATTACTTGCCTCCTGCAGCTGGCTAGTAATAGGGATAGAAATTTGTAGGCACTATCCAGATCTTCCTTTGTAAAATAATTTTCCTTCTTTTGCTAAAAATCTTCAATACTCTAAATAGAAATCCCAGTGTAAACACCTCTGTCTTGCAGAAGGTGGGGCACATGATGAGCAGGATGATGGAGATCACACAGATCACAGATCATGCAAGGTACAAGTGTTGTACTCTTTCCTAAAATGAAAAGTGCTTGCTAAAAAGCAATCCTCTAGTAATGCGTTCAGTCACCCCAAGAAAGGAGCCACCAGTAATCAGATTTTTACGTTTCTCAGGTCTGAAATTGTTTTCCAAAGACATCAGTTAATGTCAGCTTTGACTACTTCTGATCTCGTTTCTAACGTTCCTCTGTATTTTTCCCACAGACAAATGTTTGAAGCTTGGACATTTTTAAGGGATAGCTCTAGAGGAGCTGGAAAAAATCCCAAATAACTTTAAAATATTTCCATACTTGAAAGAACAAAAAATAATGATTGAATTACCCCACATCCTCAAGTTCCTAGAATGGAGTCTTTACTGGGCAAATGCGACCTTGCTGTCCTTCCTCTGCCTGCTGCTGTGGGAGCGTGAGGTGAGTCAGGATGCAGCCCAACAGCCTGCTGCTCAACCTAAAACCTCTTCTTGCCTTCTCTCTCTGCTCTTGGCACCTATGCTAAAGCCCTGGTGCAGGTGGAAAGGACAGGTGCTAGAACCAGCATTTCCCCTTCCCATCAGGGCACTCATGCCCTCTATTTGCAGGTATGGGAGCCACAAACTATAAAGTACTTTGAAGTCTAATGGCTTGGTAGCACAGTGAAATGGTAAAAAGACCACTAGATCTGTCAGGGGAAAATTCAGATTGGCAGCTTAAAACAGTTAAAGCACAGGGGCAGTGTGGCTGACCAAGGAGCTCCTCCCAAGCTTATGTACTGTAGGACCCAGAACATTCATAAACAGAAAAAAATGCTATTCCAGGCGAGGGGGAAATGCTAATAAATATCCTAAGCACCTCTCCAGTCTCTTCTTTCCTGGTGTGTTGGCAAACTGGTAGTGTCTGAAAGGAATCAAACATGGACCCTGCCTCACTTCTCTTTCCTGAACATCCTTCTGATCAGAATGAGCAACGAGTGTCACTCCAGATGGCTGGATGGGTGCATCTGTGTCTGCACTCACCTGCTGAAAACTGCCACCATGGAGCTCTGGCTGGAGGAGATGGAAGTCACCACGCTGAGAGCAGGAGTTCCCAGGCTGGGGCATGGTGTGACCAGCAGTGCTGAACTGCATTGCTGGCAAAGTGCACAGGGCCTGACAACCCAGGAGAAGAGAAAGCCCTAGGGGAATGAAATCAAAACGGACTAAATATAAATCCGAGTGGAAGGGGCATGCAAAGGCTCCCTTACATGGGCTGGTAGCTGCTGGCTCATGCCTTGATCCAAGGGCATCTGGGGCTCACAGGATCCTTTCCACCACTGGTTTTGTCCTCTCCAGCAGCCCCTGGCTGTGTCACACAGGTTCCTGCCTGCCATGGAGACAGTGTGCTGGTCTTGGACAAGGGATAGCGTCTGACGTTTGGACAAGGGATTGTAGCTGTGCTCCAGAGAAGGGTCTGCACCACAGTTCTGCACACGAGCACGCCTCCTCATTGCCATGGCACCTTCCCATGTGGACTCACTCACAGTTCTCCCTGGGCTTCCTGTAGGCTCTTAGCAGAGCTATGGGCTCCATGGCAAGATGCTGACACAGCAAGTGGGAAGGGATGGTGGAAAGGCTTGAGATGTCCAAGGAACCCAGCATGGCCACATGATAACAAACAAGCAGTGAATTTGTTGGAAAAATCAGGTCTGGCTGCTTGCTTCTACTGGTTTTACTAGGTCAGATCTGGATGCGGTTGTAACATTCTGCTCTTCCATTTCCTTGTCTTAAACATGAAACATTTGTTTCAGGACATGAAAAAGGAGTGAGGTTTGGGTGCTGAAATTTCAGAAAGAAGGAAACACTGTGCCTTGTCTTTCCAGTTCTTCATAATTACTTGGCTTTCTGGGTCTTCCCTGGGGGACTCTTCACTTCCTTCTGCCAATTGTATACAGAAATTATTTACTCTGATTCATATCCTGGACCCAGGCACCTGCCAATTAGGTGTCCATAAAGGCTGCAAGTGGGTATGTCCAGAACTTATCCCAGAAATGTAGTCAAGTGAGGATTTCCTTTAGTGCCGAAGTTCACTCAAAAACCCCCCTCCTTCATTTCTCTACTTCAGGCTACTCATTGCCCTGCTCCTGGACTTCTTCATCCCTCAAGTTTTTCTTTTTAGTACAGCAGAGCTCCACAGAGACTTACACGAGCACAATCATGAAATCAAGGAAAGAAGCAGGAACAGCAAGGAGACAAGTGTCTGTCCTCACTGAGTCTCTGCAAAGGACTTAAAGGTTCCAGTGATGTCTCCTGGGCTCCTGTATCTAAGCTTTGGCTAGGCTGTAGAGAACAAAGCAATTTAAAGAATGTCTCTTAAGTGTTTAATGCTCAATATCTCTTAATTTTTTAATGCTCTCAGAAGAACCTGTCTGAGCCATACACAATTTTATTGCACACCCTGTGGCTGTCCCTGCTGGGCCATGTAATGCAGGAGGGACAGACCACTCTGTGTTACTTTGACACTGGTTTTTGTTCCTCTCAAGTTATTTCCTGCTGACTTAACAGCTCTTGTGATTCCTGCCTGTATCTGTGGAAAAAACAGCCACTGATTCAGCTGTGGCTCTCTCAGGAAGGGGAACCTGAGTTTGAGTTTTGAGGAGGTAGGCCAGGCTCCAGGAACCTTTGCCTGTTCCCAGGGGAAACCCAGAGCCAGGAATGAAGATGAAGCACAAGTTTTGGTTTCAATTCACTTTTTAAAACCAGTGCCTTTTCAAAAACCAGTTTCCATAGTGATAGGGAACTGTAGCACCATTGTGAAGGTCCAGAAAACCCCAGCTGAGTATTAGCCAGAAATGCAGCAGTCTGGCCAACTCCTGAGCAGCCTCCTCCAACCCCTGCTGTGCTCACAGCAGGGCTGTGCTTCAAACACCTTCCTGCCCACCAGACATACTTTTAGCTGCCTGTGGGCTGTGCCACTCCTGAGCACTAGGGCTTAATCACAGGTAAAATGATGTTTGTCCAAAAAAGGAACATGCTTTGGCTGCATTTAGCCCTTTCATATAAAGGGAAAATCAAGATTTGAAGACAGCTTTCACCCATTGTTTCCTTTTGCAGAATGGTGCAGAAAGCATGAAATGTGCTTGTGATCATCCATTGAGTCTGCAGAGGAGCCCAGCTGGAAGCCAGGTTCAATTTAATTCTTATTTATTAGGACGTGGTGCCTCTCACCTTCCCTCTCACAGCACTCTTATAAGTTAAGTCTCAGGCNTTCAATTTAATTCTTATTTATTAGGACGTGCTGCCTCTCACCTTCCCTTTTGCTATCTGTCATAAGAGGTGTTTCCATTCATGCCATAATCCAGACCTCCCTAAAGGACCTAGGAACTCTCACACAATCATTTTATTGTCCTGGTCCTCACCATAACACACAAGAAGCATGCCAGAGAGAACATCCTCCCTGCTGGGCTCAGTGCCAGGTGGTGGAGGTGATGGACACCACCACTTCCTCACAGAGCTCCTCTGCCCTCATCCTTTGTTATCTGCTGGATTATGTTGCAGTCTGTAACATGCAAAGAAATACAACCACAGCACTCTTATAAGTTAAGTCTCAGGTGAAGTTACAGGCACCTGTCAAGTGCTTGTGTTACTTGCGGCTTGCAGGTATTATGTGTTGTATGTGCAGGAGGCAGACAAAAGTGTGGTTGTGCTGTTTGTACAAATCTCAGGAAGCCTTTCAGTAGGTCTGGACTTAATGCTTTTCCTCAGGAATAGCTGGGACTGTGGGCTTTAGTGAAGGGGTCTGTGGCCTGTGTGCCACCCAGAGTGCAGACCCAGCCTGCCAGGCAGGGTGAAGATGCCTGCCCAAGGGACACAGGGATGTAACAGCTCCAGCAGGAGCCACTGTGCACATGGCAATTCCAGAACAGAACCCAGGCACTGAAGGCTGGGCACCAGCCTGACTAAAAGCATGCACCAGCCACCTCCTCCCACCCCAAAACAAGCACTATTATCCCTTTTTATGATTTTTATAGTTTTTTATAGTTTTATGATAAACTATAATTTTTCTCAAACATTTAACAATCATTATTCCCTTCCTACTCCTCCTATTTTTGCCTGCGTATCCATGCAACAATTTTGGAGCTGAGATCACATGCAAGAAAACAAGAGTGAAAATGGCAACTAATGTAGTTTTTGTGAAAGAACAATGTTTTGCATGTTGCTTCCTGTTATATCATTGGAAATGGCATACTCAAACAAGAAACTGTCCTGGTGCAAGACCTTAACTCAGATGGAAAAGGTCAAGTTCTGCAGGAAAGAAAAAAGAAAGAGAGGCATATTTGGACCAGTTTTTATGCCAGTATTTTCAATGTGAGGGTAGATGTACTGCACCAAACTAAGGGTATCTCTGTCCTAAGGCTGCCAGTGGTGGCCCAGAAGAGGCCAAGAGGCCAGACTTATTTACTTTGTATTTCCCAGCTTCCAGCAATCAGCAGCTCAGGGAATTCATCAGGCAGAGGTGAAACCGTGTCTATATTGGCAGGACAAGCTAAATAAAATAACTATGTATGTTTTTAAAATTAGTCATCAGGATTCACCAAAACTTGAGAAGCATAGAACTCTGACTGTCTTGTGATTGCGAGTGAAGGCACTGTTTTAGAGAAAGACTTCCTGCAGGAGACAAACTTTTCCCTTGCTTCCTTGAGACCTTCAAGTGACCCCACTAAATTGTTAAAATTCCATTAGAAAGTGGATGCTGGGAACATGTGCAATAAATAGCTGCTAAGATCAATGGCAGTCTTCCTGATTTAAAATCAATGTATTGCATGCTGATGGTGCCGGCAGTGTTTTCCTCTGGGAAAATGTAACAGTGATTGGCTCTAAATAAACATAGCAGTCAAAAACTTTATCTGAACTCATTAGTGACTCAGACTCATTTTAGAGTAACTCAGAAAATGTCTGTTGCCCATGGACAAGACTTGGAAGTGATCAGTGACTTTGGATATTGCCACTTATGGTGGGCCACTGGAAATCATCCTGGAATAGAGCAGAACTTCTGACAATGCTCTCTAAAAATTAGATACTTAGGGTACCTAGACCGTGGTCTGAAAGCCACCAGTCACCAGAAAGCCTTCTGAAAACATGACATGAACAGCATTAGCTCATTATGGCTCTAGTGACCATCCACCCTTTCCAGGCCAATTCTGGTTCCCCTTACAGCTTCTGGCTGGCCTTCATCCCATGTGACAGCACACATCTGTGATGGAACTAAGCCCACCAAAACCTAAAGTGCCACCACAAGTTGTTCTCATCCACCAGCCACCAGCAAGCAGCTTTGGGCTGAGTTGGGATCCTCTCCATCTTTTTATTTAAAGCCTCTCTCCTACCATGAATAGTTTTTTCTCAGAGGCTCAGCTAGATTGCTTTAATGAAAATCATCATGAAAGCATTTGCCCTACCTACATTCTGTTTTGTAACCTAACTATCTAATTGCATCATGCTTTTTCCTACAAATCATCTGATGATTATTCCCAGGACAAGCCTTTACCTCTTTTCCTGCATATTTTAATACTTTAGCTATTACTACATCCTGCTTGTAGATGTCATTAAATCAGGAGTGGACTGGTCACAGGATAAATCAGAGCTCTTTTTTATGGGTTTCTAACCTGGGAAATGGGGCACCTGAATGAGAAACAGAAACTGTAACTACATCAGAACTCTGCAGTCGATGCCTACAGACTGTCCAGAAGGAGACAGGCAAGAGCAAAGGGCAGATAATTTGCCCTACATGTGAAAAAAGAGATTGAATTCACAGAACTGTCTTTTAAAACCATAGATCAAGAGGTTGAGGTCTTATAAGTAAAATCTAGGGGCAAGCCAACAAAGGAAAACTCATGTTTGGTCTTCTTGCAGAACACCAGAGCAAGGGAAGCTGTAGATGAAGCTTTCTTACTTTTACTACAGGAAGCACTGTGCTCCCATGTTCTGATCCTGATGGGAAACTCCTTGTCTTGGAAAAGCAACACAGTAAGCTGTAAGGAATCCATGATACTCTTGGAGAGTACTGAGGATGACTTCTTAATCCAGGTGACAAACAGCTTGACCAGAGGAGAAGCATTACCATTACCCTGTTGCTCACCAACAGGGGTGAACTCATTAGAGATATGAGAAAACTGGTGATAGCTCAGACTGCAGCAATCCTGCCCTAGTGGAATTCAGTTTTGAACACCTCTCCTGTGAAGAAATGCTGAGAGAGTTGGGGCTCTTCAGCCTGGAGAAGAGAAGGCTTCAGGGAGACCTCATTGCTGCCCTTTAATTTATAAGAAATACAGAAAAAAGATTTTTACTGAGACCTGTAGTGATAGGGCAGAGGTTTTAAACCAAAAGAGGGTGGACATAAATTGAATATACAGAGGTTTTTTTCTTTTACATTATTAGAATGGTTATTAACAGGTCCAGAGAAGTTGTGGATGCCCTGTGATGGAAGTGTTTGAAGTCAGGAAAGATGGGGCTTTGAGCAACCTCATATAATGGAAAGTTCCCTGCCCATGGCAGGGGCTTTGGGCTGGATGACCTTTAAAGGTCCCTCCCAATCCATGTCATTCTATGGTTCCATGATAAACTGTAAAAATTTTAGATTTTTTGATTTACTTCCATGATGAATGGAATTGTTTTTTTTAATGGGGACTATTTTTCCTTCCCTATTAATGTTTTTTAATAAAATTTTAATGTACTTGTTTTGATGGTGATTAGGGTGTAAACCAATAAAAACAAGGAAAATCCCATAATGGACCTGCACTCTAGGTCCTCCTCAGCTATGGACATTATGGACATGCTCATCCCCAGAAATACTAACTTTTCCATATACATGGACACACATACACAGCACTCATTAAGCTCAAACAGCAAACTGGTTTTATGCCTGAGAAGAAAACTTTCAAATACATAGTCTATATATAGATGATATGTTACCTTTTTGGTTCAGTAAATAGGCTGAAAAAGTGCTCTCAGGAGACATGAATTTGCAGTGTCCCTCCCTTTATTTCACTGAGAAGTTAATTCTGCTGTCTAAGTTTAATACTTTATTTTCAGTATGGAAGCTGCCATCATGAGGGAAGCAATTGCACTTTCCGCATTTCTTTAGGGATCAGGAAATAAATCTGTACAGAAAGAAAGCAGCCCTGTATCTCCTTCCATGCAGAAGGAAGCACCAAGTTACTTGACATGAAAAGCATCAGGAACTTGTGCAATGGCCAGCACACAAACCACAAACAAGCCTAGAAAAGCTGGATATGACAAAACAGAAAGCCACACTGGATGTATCTCACAGACACTGCTGTGCTGGGAACTGTGCTTTGAGCAGCCAGCAAGAAAATGGCTCAGGAGCATCTCACAGAGATGAATTCAAATAAAATCTTTCCAGCCCTCAATGGTACGCTTGTTTCTGGTTCCTGAGTAGTTTAATTCCCAGCTACTTTTGTATTAATAATAAATCTGAAAGTGCAAAAGAAAGCATGTGGCTCCATGACCCAGTGTCAGAGCCTGTTCCATTAGAGTGAGAGAAGATGCGACCCCCCATTCCAGAGGCACCTGCATGTCAGAAATGTTTTTTGCAGCTTTCCTCCAGCTAAGCTGGAGGTAGGACTACTTCCTGTATAATAAACAGATTTCTCTTGCTTTCTCTGCCCCTGCACACCAGAAACATGGCCCAGCAGAATTTTCAAGCACGAACATGCACAGAAGTACTTAATGCTTTGTGTTGCTATACCCAACCCCCATACATTTATGCTCATGTAATTACTGCTCTCTGTTTGCCTACTGATAGCGAGTTAAAAATACCACACACGCCCCAAATTAGAACTGGTTTCTATTTTTTGCTAAATTCCTGCAAGAAGAAAATGTTGTGATGAGCCACATGAGATCCCTCTTGCCTGCACTAGTCAGGACAGGAGACTGAAACGCTACCAAGAGAAAAACTCCATCAAAAGCATGGCATGCACAGACCAAGACAAATTTGACTGATGATGGCATCAGTCCTGTATCCCTTTTCTTTTCTTCACCTGATGCTTGGTGTTTCTACAGTGGGAATGGATTTGAGCTGGGATCTTTTCTATCAGAGTCTGCATTTAAATGGAATGTAAAATCTTTCTGCAATATCCAGATTCCTAGTTTATATTTCAAGGTACTCCTAACTTAGACTAAACATAAAATCTCTCTGTTATTTAGATAAAATGTAAAATGATATGTAAGCCATTTCTGTTCCATCCAAATTCCTAATTTATACTCCGAGGTGTCTCTCACTTACATGGAACGACTTACCCTTGATGAAACACTTATTTTTGTAGTAGAAATATGGACATAATCCATGAGTAATTTAGTAAGTATTCAAAAGAATATAGAAATAATCTAATACTAAATATGTAACAAAAAATTTCCAACTTATATTCAGTTTGTAAAATCTTTGTCATATGAGCCTTCTCTTTATTACATACAAGTACCATATTTGCCATTTAAGCTTCTGAGTCTCTATTTTTAAAAGCTTTGTGGAAGGAATGGTTTGGAAATCCCACAAGGTCAACCCCTTCCTAAGCATAAGGAATGAGACTGAGTTTCCCAGTGCCTGTTTGAAATGGAGAAGTCAGGACCTGCACACAGTTTCCCCTTCACTTCTTATAGGCCTCTCTGAGGAAAGAGTATTGCACGAAAACCCACCCTATTAATGTATTTTGAATGTTTGCATCAACGACACAGAGAAATACCTTATATGTGAGACCAGATGAAGCTTCAGCTGGCAGCCACTGGAGACAGAAACTGCATTACAAAAAAAGAACTAATCTAAAGCTGCATTCTTGACAATATCCTCTCACACTTTTGGAAGAGCAGAGACAACACCAAATGCAAACGTGCCCCTGTCCACTGCACAGGCCTGAATCATCACAGAGAGGCTGGGATAAGCAGATGAACATTTGGCTAAGGACTAAGGAGCAGATTTTTTTTCTTAAGATATTGAAAAGCCAAGATACAATCAAAGTCCCAGAAAGACTTCCAAAAGCAATTAGGAGCCCAGGTTCTGTGAGTCCATTGGTCCTTCTGAAAATCCTGTATAGTAGCAAATGAACTGCATCACTGAACATCAAAATACCTCTGTGCTCATGCTGCTTCTGCTAGAGACCTTGATTTCAGAAGGGCAAAGTCTGTATCATGAAAAGCTTGGAAATTTCTTCCCCTTCTTTGGTTCACTCAGCTTCCTCTAAAAAGGGAAAGCTTATCCTTTCTTAAGAAAATTGTTACTGCCCTATGAACTATTTTAACTGAAATTGCAAGACCAGCACTCAATCCCCTGGCTGTGGCCACCCAGATCTTTGCTTTGCAGAGAACAATCTGTTTTCATTTGACTGAGGTTTACCTACATAGATTTCACTGCAATGACTCTCTGATCTGATAGTGCAGAGTTGCAGGGTCTTTTTTTTGGGCAGAAATCCCTCTTGGATTGGTAAGTGATGTAAAGGTTGCAGTGTCCATACTGGGGCCATCAACGGTGGGCCAAACATTGCCCTCTCTACATATCTCTACTGACAGGAATTGTGCTGCCCATGTGGAACCTCAGGACTGCTGTTCATACACATTTTGTCCTCAGAAACGTGATACCAATCTATTGCACAAAGACTGCAAAAGAATTGCACTGATTCTTTTTTTACTTTAGAGAAGAAAGTGTTCTCTCAATGTGATAAATACTGAACATGACTTTTGCTCAGGCTGCAAAAACAAATTACTTAATCATCAACTATTTAAGTACCTGTTTGTTTTGTTATGAAGTGAAAATTGTGAGCAAAGTTGTATTACATGTAAAGTGGCTTTTTGCATCCTTAAATATTAATCCTCTATTGAAAACAATTTAAAGGTAGTCCCAGGGTCATTTTATTAAGTCTGAGTTGATGCATCCCACTCTCTCGAATCCTATATTAAATGTTTCTTGCCTTGTCTTTGTGCCAATACCAACATTTTTGCAGCCTCTGAATGACCTTGTCAGGATGGGGATGGGGATGTAAGCTGGGAGGGACCCTGTCCTGGGAGGGCACAGGGTCTATTACCAGCCACTGGCAGCAGGAACAGGGTTGTAAAGTACAGACAGCCCTGCAAGGGAAAGGGTTTGCTAAGGACCCGTGGTCTTAAGATGGAAATGATGGGAAGTGTTAACGGGGCAATTGTGAAACTAGAGAAGCCCCTGAAAAGAAAAAAATATGGGGTGGTGGAGATTCAAGGTGCAGGAGAAATAGTGGAAGGCCGCACGGGACTCTGCAAGAAGTAGGGATGTGAAAAGAAGGGCAGGAGCAGCAGGAAGGGAAACCACAGGAAGGGAACGGAGGAGAAAGGCCGGAGCTGGGGTGTGCGGGAACAGGCAGGGGACCAGGTGTGTGGGCCGGGAAGCCGAGCCGGGACGGGCCTGGGAAAGAGCGAGGGCTAAAGGATGCGCTGCCTCTTGCCCAGCGCCAGGTACCGCCGGTGCCAACGCCGCTCAAGGGCGGTAGCGAAGGACGCGGTCCCATCCCGTGCGCCCGGCGCGGGGCTCGGCGCTGCGCAGACCCCGGGGAGCGGGCGCTGGACCAGCCCCGGCGCCCCTCGGCCGCCGAGGAAGCCGANGCCGCCGGGGCCGAGCGAGTCGCTCACCCTCCCAGCAGCGGGCCCGGGACTGGGGCCGCCCGCTCCCATCGGCGCCGCCCGCCCGGGGCTGGTCCGGGGCCGCCCCCTCCTTCTCCCCCCAGCGCCTTCGCCCCCGGGGCCCCCCTCCGTG
>VWYI01024289.1:1813-78636 GCA_013399455.1 Anthoscopus minutus | reverse complement strand
CATGGTGTCCCCCGTCACCGTGGTGAGTGCGGGCCGCGCGGCGGGCGGGCGGCGGGGCCCGCGCCCCCTTCACGGGCACTCGGCCGGTGTCCCCGCTCCCGACCGGAGTCCTTGCTCCCAACCGGTGTCCCCGCTCCGGCCGGTGCCCTCCCACCCGCTCTCCGGGCGCTGTCCCACTCCTCTCCTCCCGCCGCCGGGAGCGCGACCACTGGCGGCCACCCCCGCCCCCGCGATGCTCACCCCGGCCTCCCCCGGCAGCTGTTGCTCCAGCGGTGCGGCTGCCCGGGCGGCTCTCCGCTGCGTCCTCCTCTTGTCATGTGTGTTGGTAAAAACATCTACAGTACATCTGCTCTACGTGCGCTGCATCTGCTCAGAGCGGCGCTGCCCCAGCTGCCCTGGGCTCGCGTCGCGGCACTGCCTGGCAGCATCCTCTTGTCCCCGCGGCCTCCCTTGCCCTCGCAGGCACCTCTGCCTCGCCATCCGGAGGTGGCTTTGCTGTCCAGGTCCCGTTTTGGGCTGAGGCGTGTGTTGACCCCTGTGTAGGGCAGACCTTTCCATAGGCTGGGTGACCTCTCGCTGAGACCTCGTCTCGTCTGCAAGTCAGTCTGGCACTTCCACCACCTAAGGACATGAGATTGGGATTGGTGTCACCTGCCTGTCTCATGGGGAGTCACGATGTTTACTTAACGTAATCAGCAATAAGGTAGCAACTCACTGCTGTCCTGTCAGTAGGTGATGCGTGCAGCAAAACTCTTGGATTGATGGAACTAAGCTGGTAACTGAAGGAGCTGTGGCTTGTGCAGCAATACGAGGAACTGCTCCTGCAGGTGAACAGGGGCTGTTTCAGTGCTGGAAGAACTGCCAGAAGAGCAGAGAACCTGCACTGTTAGACGTGCTGCTTTGCATATTCCTTCTTCTAGAAAGTGAGGGATTTGTTGGAACAGCTCAGCAGACTTAACACATGCTATAAGGATAACTGTCCTGGTGCTTTGCTGCTGCACTGAACACCTACTGCTGGTATTGTGGTTCCCTGCTGATCCAGTCTCATCTTCTTTTGAAATACTTTGGTTAAGGGCCAGGCTGTTGCTCTGGCAGGTAGAAATCTTGTCCTGATCTTAAGTCATAAAGCTGGTGATCAAAACTTTGAAATTGTTTTGCCAGTTCTGCACAGCAGGCTGTATTGTCCGATAGTTCAGATGAATTTTCCCTCAGTTATTAACATGTACCTGGCAAGTTCATCAGTAGCCTGGGGATGACTTTTATCTCTAGAGACAGAGGGAAGTAGCTTGAAAATTATAACGTTGTAGTGCCAAATTTTTTCTTTGGTGTTTTTCCAAAGTTAAAAAGGTTTGGTATATTTGTGCTTCTGTGCCATAAACTAAATTTGTCCTTTAGTAATGCTTTTGGTTATACTGAATTTTGTATGTGTATCTTGGAAGTAAAATCTCATGTTGGGACAGTACTGGAATGGCTCAGAAACAGACAGGATTTGTTTCACAGTTTGCTGAAGGCAGTACTTGGCTGTTGTGATAGAGCATCAGGGTGGTCTTGCAGAGTGTTATTTCAACTGAGCTTTGAGGCAAATGACTAAAGCACAAGTACGTGTTGGGAAGGGTGTACAGAGTTCAGACCGGAAGGCTTTAGGGAGGTAAACTGGGGAGGAAAATGAAAAAAACCTTTTCTCACTTGTACTTTTAACATGTGACAAAGCACATTTCAGCTCTGGCTGTGTCTCTGACATGTGAACAATTACTTCTCCAAAGGCAGCTAATGCAGGTGTGAAGCTATGGGGAGCTGGAGGGGTGATGAGACAGAGAGCTGTGACCAGAGCTGCAGCTGTTTGCCATTGCTGTGGAGGTGAGAGGGGAGGGTGGCTGATCCTCTACACAGTTCACAAAAAAAGAGCTGCAAGCCTTCAATGCTCTGAGGAGCAATTTTTTGCACATCTCTGTCAGTGGCTGTCACACTGCTGTTCTTTTGAAGGAGAGCACCATGCTGCTCCACCATGCCAGCTGTCCCATGGCCCAGGAAGGGCGGCTGGAATCGCTGTCATGCGGCAGCCTGTGCTGGCCAGGAGTGTGGTGTGGCCCTTGCACAGCTGGGGTTGAGGAGCAGGATGGCTCTACAGCAGGTCTCTTGCTGAAGGGAAGGGCAGTGGCCATTGGTCTGGCCACAGCGGGGTGCTTGCCTTGGGGCCCAGCCCTTATCTCTGTACTGCACTGCCTTTGCTGCATCGATAGATCGGGTCTTTGGAACCCGCATGGATATCGCTGCCATGATATGATGGGGAGATTCTCTGGAGGGGCAGCACCTGAGGCATAGTCAAATTAGCCAGAGGAATTGATTTGTCTGTAGTGTATGTCCTCTCTTAGCACGCTGTAGCACCAGCCTCAATGGGGAGAACACCAGAAGAGCAGATCCAAGAGTGACAGGATTTTTCTTGCTGCTCTTGAAGTGATGGCTTTTGTACAGTACTGCAGCAGGTGGCCCTGGCTGCTTACACAAACCTGCTCTCCTGCTTCTCCCCCTCTTTCCTTTCTGAAGACGCTCTTTTAAAACAAGTCAAAACCCATGAGCTCCAAATCTGCTGTACAACAGATAGTGGGAAGGAACCACGCAAGGAGGTATGGTCCATGGAGAGAATCAAGCTAGGACTGCTTGTTTGTGTCAGCTGCCAGGTGTGCATCATTGCCTGGAGGGCTTGGAATGTCCGCTTGGAATGTGCACAGAGAGAGACCACAGCAGTGTGCAGAGCTCAAGATGTGGTCTCTGATGCTGCATATATTTGCTGAGTGGGGAGCATGCCCACAAATAAACAAGTCTGGTGCCAAAGTACCTTTTAACATTGTGCTTGTTCCAGGTCCTCAGCTGGATGAAGCTCTGGAGTCCTGCTGATGTTAGTCTAGACTTGCATGGTGCTGGGCTGTGGAATGGAAGATGCATTTGTCTGCCATCTTGTTCCATCTGGTGAGCGATGCTCACTCTGGTTGAAGTCACCTTGGAAGGAAGCTTTCACTGCTTACTCTATTAGGCAAGCAGGAGCATCCTGCTTCAAAATTGTTTTTCTTCATGCTGCTCTGATTAAGAGCTATTTTTTCTACATAAAGCCATGTGGGCTGAGAGCCTGCAGTTGAAGCACAGTATTGATAAATAGTATGTTTGCTTCATGGATATGTGAGGTTTAATTCCATTTTTGTTCAGTCATCATGGTTCCACCTTGATAAAAGAGCACTTGTTAGTGCTTTTTGTCCAGCTCCCCCCACACCCAATACTGTTGTCTAAGCAGTTTCTAGTGTGAGCTTGTGGGAGATAGCTCTTGCCCTAAGGACCCTTCTGCACAGCAGGCATCCTAATTGCAGGAGCCACAAGTGTGCAGGAGATGAGCCCAGAGACATGCAGTCATTCTGACATTTACATAATGCTCCGTGCTCAAAGGCACCCTATTTTGTCCCTAAAGTTAGGACTAAACTTAGTGTAGGGCTTCACAGCACTTCAAGGAAAACAGGATATGGGAAATACAAGCTGTTAATTGGTTGAGGGTAGATCTCTTTGGGGGGAAGTTAGAGATGATACTGGTGTGTCTTTTACAGCAAGATGAACCAGGGACTCTTATCCTTACAACATTTGCTCCACATCCAGCTTGTACTCAACCTAGTACAGCTTTATGTGTGGGAGACAGGTCTCTGGAGGAGACTCTTTGGGGCAGATTTTTGCCCAGAATCCATATTTTAACAATCTCCATCTCTTTCCTTTCATCCTCTGGTGTATTTGCATCTTTAAAAGAGATGGCTGAGTTGGGAAAGGATATGTTGTTTTGATTGCAGAAAGGAAGTGGAGCTCTCAGCCCTGTCCCTTCTGGGTGGGAAGCAGCAGCACCCTCCTGAGAGCAGCCCTTGTCAGCCCTTGGGAAAGATGCAGGATGTCAGTGGGACAGAGTATAAAAGTGGCTTGCAAAAACTGGGTAAAATACCTGAAAGGTACAGTCTGGAAGCATATTCATCAGCAAGAAATATGGAGTAGGGCTGGGGGACTGCGTGGGTATAATTTGTATTTCTTAGCCATACTTTGTGGGCCAAACCACATTGATCCAGATGGGAATGGAAACCTGATGTAAATTGTATTGCTTAGAGACTCTGCACTATGGGCAATTGTAGCAGTTGTAGGTCTAAGCATAATTTTAAAGGTTTATTATTATAAATGGTGCTCCATAATCCTCAATCTTCTGCTGAAAACAAGAAAGCCCGATCAGACTGGAACTTTTTCTGCCTTTGCTTCTTAAAGAGAGTATGTACTGTTTCTGCATGAATGAATGAAATATTAGCAACCATCTGAGTTAGAAGTAACTTTTACTGTTAATTTTACTTGTTCTCTGTTTATATGCAACATTGTTGCTTTCATTGTAATTTCCCCCATTTCTTAAATGCATCATAAATTGGGATTTTTTTATGCAGGAGGCTTGTAGACATGCACATTTATATAATGCATAGACAGTTATGGAAATATGGCACTACGATAAAAACCAAACTGATGTAAATGAGTGATAGAAAATATTTTTAAACATCTGAGCTCACTGAGGAAAGGGAGGGAATCATAACCTTAGCTGGATCTTAGTAACATTCATGTCAGCCCCACATTTTGGGAGGAGCCTAAAATCTTTGGTCCTACTGAGCAAAAAGCTGCGCTGATTTATGCCAGCTAAAGCCCAGGCACAGCATTACATGCCACGATTTATTTTTTCAGACTGAACTTGTGCATTCTTGCTGTGACATTGACATTCTTTGCTGTAGCTGTTGCTAGGGGAGGGTGGGCTAGCAGAGGCTGCAAAGTATGCTCTTTCCAGGGCCAGGGAGGGAGCATTAAGCAGGCAGTGCTGATCACTGCTGCAGGCAGTGCTGTGGATTAAAGGCTTCATTAACCCAAGTGCATCACTCAAGGCACACACTCGTCTGTTGTTCAAAGTGTGCTTTAAGCATTAAGATTGTGGGCCCAGTTCAGAAGTCTGTACTTACACATAATTCTTCTGAAAGGACAGAGATGTGTTTCTTCTGTTCTCTTTTCTTGCCCAAGTGTCTCTATGTAAAATACACTGCGTGTGGTAGGAGAACCAAAGTGATCTCTGTGGGTAGCTTCATAGTGCTGAGGAAATAATAACTCCAGGGAAATTAGACTCTTAGAAAAAGATGACATCGGGAACCCATCTTCTGCTGGCGTGTGGAAACTCTTGAAGAGCAAAAAGATTATTTGTTACATAACTCCCTTCCCTCCTGGAGGCCCAAGTGGTTTTTATATCACCACTTAATTTTTCTACTGCCCTTCATGTCACACAATGCCCAGGAGACTTGTCATTACATTAGAGATATAGATTTTGCTTAGTGCAACATACACAAAATGAGTGTGATGGTTATTCCTTCTTCTGGCCTGCTTGTGCCCTTCCTAAATCCATTTCTTGTACTGCCATAATCTAAATAGCATTTTACCTAATTACGGGTTTCTGTGTACCAAATGTGTCAGTCTAGAGCACCCCTCCATATAATGCTGGACATGAGCAAGTATTCAGGTGACATGGCACAGGAATTTACACACCACCAGAGCTGAAAGGTAGTAAGATGCAAGAGCTTTCCCGAAGATTTCAAGTGTGCTGGACTGGGAGGGATTTCAGGCACCAGCAGAGCCCAGGGGCTCACACCACAGCCTCTGACTCAAGAGTTGCCCGGATGCAGTTTCACTCCAAATAAATGCAGCTTGCCTCTCTTCTTGCGTTAAGTCAGTGTTGCAAGGCTGACTCTTGTACTGCAACTCTGCCTGTTAGTGAGGATGGTGGCTCTTTTGATTCACCTTGCTGCAATCCTATGGAAATGCCTTGTTCCTACCAGCAGGCTAGTCTTCTCCCAACAAGTAATTCTTGTAGATTAATGCGAGACATGTTCTTGCCAAAACTGAGAAGTGATGAGACAGCCCTTATTACCGAATTGACCTTTAGACTTCTGTCAAGTTTGAATGAATGATAAAGTTCTGTGTTTTGCTTCTCATCAGATACCAGCTTTGGAGGCAGATATGGCATCAGTTGGCATCAGGCATTAAATTTCCTGTTATGTATCAAAATGAGTGCCTTTCTGTTGGTCACAAGTGGCCTCTGATTGAATCACTGCTTGAGACTGAGGGAAGTTTGACCTTAAGCCAGCTGCTCATTTTTCAGCACATTCAGACAGATCCTCAGATTTACATGTCTCCCATGGCTTCAGCAGAACTGGGCTGAAGCCATGGCTTGACTGCTATATCCCCTATTTGCCTGTGTCTTTGATTTTTTAGGATATGGATAACAGTTCTGACTTGTGCTCCATTGCAGGAGGATCTCAGCAAGTTTTTTGGCTTTTGCCTGCAACCCTCATATATAGAAGGAGTGTGATGACAAGGTTATCACTTAATTGAAGTTTCTACTTTGCTTGGTTGCATCTCTGGATTTGCACCCTCAATATCAAAGGCATAATCCTGATGAGCAGCTGCACACTTATTTGTGGGTGTGGTCTGTATTTGTTTATGTGGCCTGATTACAGCAGTTTTGCTAGTAAAAGCCCTGGTGCATCAGTGTGAGTCCTGGGAATGTGTGGGTTAATGTTTGTGCAGGTTAGTGTTCCCACCTGCCCGCTCCACATCTGTTGAGACTGGTTGGGAAGATCCAATTTGTCTTCAGGTAAGCTGTGTCTGATACTGACTTATCCAGGTCCCAGCATCTTGACCTAATAATAGATACTGGAAATAAAATCTGTGGCTCTGCTGTCATCCTTTGACCTTCCCACCCTCCTGTCTCTTAAACATACCGATGCCATGATAACATCAGGAGGGCTGTTGTTTTTTTGTAAGGTATCAGAGCAGCATCTCTCTAAATACACATCATTATTGGGATTCATTGCAATTTTTCCCTTATTATTTTCTTTAATATCAGTATTTCACAAGCTGCAGGACATGATACACAGGTGAAGCTTTTCTTTCAGCTTCCTAATAGGCATAAGACAAGCTGAGCAGTCCCTCCTGGGCTTCCCAGCACAGCCCTATTTGCCTTTGCTGGTTATTGCAGGTCCTTGTGAGGATTTGTATAGCAAAAGTCTCTTGTGCAGAGCTGCCAGCTTTCCCAGACACTGGCAGCCGCCCTCCCCTCCTGTTTCAGTTCTTCCTTCCTGTTCCTTTTGCAAAAGCCTCACCTCTGCCAAGTGTGCGCCAGTCTGTTGTGTGAGCCAGAAAGGTGAGCTGAAAAGTGCCTTTTGAATGCCTGAGGTGGTTTCACCCTTGGCATGACTTTGGCAATGGCTAGTAGGGCTGGTACAGTCTGTCATGTGCCACCTGCCTTCTAGGCTGCACTCGTGGCTCTTTAGCTGTTCCTGCAAAGGGCTGTGACAGCACCAGTGCCTGCAACACCCTTCATTTAGACCCACATTATTCCCCACAGATTGTAGGTAAAATGACATTTCTCTGCTGAAGAGGTTGCTTCTGGATGGAAGGGTCCCCCTTCCCTCACAGATGCCAATCCCTGGAGGCAAAGCAGCATGGGGCAGGGTAGAGCTTTTCCAAGTGCCCATTTTCCCTGAGTACACATCTGTGCATCCCTGCTGCCACAACTAAATGACAGAGTGGCTGGGGCCGTCCAACAAGCACATAAATGTTGCAGTGGAGTGTGGTGTGCTGATAATGCTGGAGATGGGAGGAGGCAGGCAGAAGATGGATTTCAGCCCTGGAAACAAAGCACTCTCTATGCAGATTCCTCTCTGCTATTACCTGGAGATTTAGCCCGCCCTTGGTGCTGACAAGGAAAGAACTGACAGCTATCCCTGGGGTATTTTATTTTAGGTCTGCACCAGGGAGTAGAAAGAGGCTCCAGTTTTGCCACACAGCTCTGTGGGCAGATGTCAGTGGGTGGCACTTGTTTGTAGCAATGGGCATTGCAAGGGGGTGCTGCTTTTTGCTGTGGCTCTGTGCCTTGCAGCTCACATGCTGGGCTTACCTAAAACTGCTTCTTCCTGGGTAACAGAAGTCTGCACTCCCTTTCACAGAAAAGTGTGATATAAATAACGATGAGTCTCCTGAGAACAAGTGCTTGTAGTCTGGAAGCCCACCCCAGAATAAGCTGTGGAGACTTTTCTGTAAGCAGTAGAAATTTTTAATCTGGATTCTAGTGCGACAGGCCAAATAATTGCCCTTTCCCATCCTGAGAAGAATTGCCTGGGACAGGCACCAGCTGTGCAGGGTGCTGGCTACCTGTCTCCTGAAATTTCCTGTGGCTTCACGGCCTCCTCCTGATGTCCAGGGTAGCAGTAAGGGATATGGCCTCACCTGACCTCACTCAAGAGGAAGAGTGTGTGCTTTTGCTGTGGCAGCTCTGCAGCTCTAATGAGCGAAATAAAAAGACAGACCCATTGTGCTTCAGGTTTTTAAGCATCTGCAAGGTGTTCTTTTGTGAGTGTTACAGCAAAGCAAATGTTTGGGGAGGCTTGCTTTCTGCTACACAAAAAGGAAGATCTGGAATCCCAGGAGGGAAAAGCAATCTTTGCTCTGAGATAAGATGCTTTCAGGCAAATACTATATTTTTGCTTTCATTTCTGAGAGCCATTGAACTACCCTGAAAGTACTAGTCTATGACAGCCCCTGCAGGCCCGAAGAGACTTTTGAATTCTGGATTAGTTTAATATGTTAGTGCTCGGCAGTGTCACATTATTGACCATACTCTCCAAAGCTGCTGACAGCTATAGCATTGCTGCAGATGTGGAGTCAATCATTACCACTGCAGGTTAAGAAAAGGTTTTTTAAATAGCCCTGCTCGTAGTCCTGTACCAGTCTGGTAGACAGGACAGATGATTGGTAATGGAAAAAAGCAAAAACACCACCCAAAACCAAACCCTAGCAAAAATATGTACTTCCAGGCTGAGTCTTCAGGGTGAACGTATTTGTATTTTTTATGAGTTAACATCTAAAGAAAGGCTTCACCGCCTTGAAGGCTTCCCTGCAGTCCCAGAAAGCAAAGGCCAGGTACCCCAGTGACTCTGCAAGGTATTGGTGGATGTAGCCGTACCTGGCTTTGCCTGGCCTGATAGCAGAAGGTCCTGGGTGGTGCAGGAAGATCCCAGAGACATTTGCATAGCTCATCAGCCAAGCGAACAGGATTTCATCTTCTATTGACTACAGGAGATAACTTTTATGGATACTGTAACTTCCTTAACTGCTGGAGGGAACACCCTGGTCCAGTGTCTCAAGATAGCTTTGGAAAATGTCACAGTTTAAAATGCAAGAAGTAGGACTAGGCTCCTCTTGCAATATGTGGCAGTGCAAGCAGTGCCCTGATGCAGTGGGGTGATTTCCTTGGCTCCAGAACCTCCTCCATCTACTTTAGGCTCCTAAGGACTGTTTCCTCCTATTTCTAGAGCCTCCTAAAAGGAGTCTGGCAAGACTCCAGTTTCCCATTTGTGACTTTTTTACATACTGTGTGTTTGCAGATGCGTGTTTTTTATCTCATGGGTGTAGCAGCAGAGAGCTGAGATGTCCAAGAGCTCCCAGGTCACAGTGGCTGCTGAGCCAGCCTGGCCTCGTCAGCAGCCCTGTGAGCGTGGTCAGTGTGACTACTCAGCGCCCAGCGTGCTTTACATTCTTCTTCCTTAAGCACCTGACGACAAGATAGGGCTGTTTCACTTACACTGCAAAAGTGGTGTCTGCAGTCTCGTGTCACTGCGCTGCCACAGCACGAGGAGCCTCTGAACGAGTGCTCCCCAGCTCTCCTGGCACAAACCAGCCCATTTGTGATGCTCAGCTGTTGCTGATAAGCTGGGTGGCCACGCTGGTGCCCAGGCGTGCTGCCTCGCTGCAGGGGCTCGAGCTGCCATCCCACCTGGAAGAGGCTGGCACAGGCAAACATTGCCCTGCTGCCAGGCATCTGCAGGGATCCTCGTGCTGCAAATTTCCTCCCTTCTCTCTGCATCTGAGGAGAAGTTGCTGATCTGGAGGCACCCTCGGTGCTGACAGGTTTTCATCCCCTCTATGGTTAATCTGGAGGTTCAGTTGGGTGTTAATGTGACTGCAAGTTGGGTAGCATTTTGGCTTGGAGGTGAAAATAAGTTTTGTTGTGGTTCCTTTTCCTTCATGCAGCTGTGTCTGGAGCAGCCCAGCCATGCACAGGGGCCCTTGTTAGATGCCAGTTTGATTGATCCTCACCCACTGCCTGCTCCCCTGTGCCTCCACATGCACAGGGTGACTTTCCTGGTGCCAAGAATTTGTGCAGCCGTATAGCTGAGTTCACCACCCAAGATTTGTGAGGGCCCATGCCAATTTTTAAATTATATTTTTCTGGCAAATAGCCATAGCTTGGTCTTAAGAAAAAGAAGTATTTCTTGCTCTCAAACCTGTGTTAGTCTGTTGTGGAACAAAGCTCTGAAGTACAGTTGGACCTTACTTTGCTTAACTGAGGTGGAGAAGACAGTACCCAGACTGCTGGGGTAGGGGGAGGAATGATGGAAGCCAACAGATCAGCACTATTTTGCAGGAGTTTAGGAGACCCTGGGGGTGGAGGAGCTGCCTTGGACATTCATATGTCTGGGCTGGGAGGATGGTCTTTTTGCAGGCTGGAAGTGTTCAGGCAGAGTCCTGTAACTTTTGGCTTGTGCTGAACAACAGAGGCTCCTGTCAGACAAACTCATGATTGATTGAGCCCTAAGGTCTGAGTGAACAGCTGAGCATGAGCTCAGTTTCACTGCATTACCCTTGTGGGAGAAACTGAGGCCCTGGGTTATGCTGGGGAGTGCCAGAAGCTGCAGTAAAGACCTGGCAAAACTCATTGCATGGAATAAGCATGATGAAGACAGGATTATTAAATTCTCCCACATGCAAAACACGTATTATCTTCTGGGTAATTTATTTGCTATATAACAAATGTTGAAGACAGGATTATCAAATTCTCCCACATGCAAAACATGTATTATCTTCTGGGTAATTTATTTGCTATATTACAAATCCATTTTAGATGCAGCCTCTACAGTCTTGTCTCCACTTGAGGGGAGGAGGGTTTATTTATCACCCTGAATTTCCTGCAGCATGTGGAGCCTGTTCAGGAGCCATCTGCCTTGGATGCTTGGCCCTTGGCATCTCCAACACACGCATAAACCCTCCTATTAATTGCAAAAATACATCTCACCAACACTGTATTTCAGGCAGGTTGACTGGCTGGTTCAGTAGCTCTTCACCACCCTCCATAACAAGCACTTATTTTCAGAATTTTATTCAGGAGCAGCCTGGGGTACGTACAAGCCAGTACCTTCCTTGACAATTGGCAATATGCAATCAGTTGTCCCCCAGGAGCATGTTTGTTCCTGCAGGAGCTGGAGAGCCTTGCAGAGAGCCACATGTTCTGGGCAGTGAGAAACAAGGGCCGTGGGCTTGCAGTGGCAACAAACATGGCAACAAAGCCAAATAAATATTTATTGGCACACGTCTGGGGGTGAGAGCTATTGTCACAGTGGGGCAGAACCAAGGCAGGATCCACAATGCTGGATTCCAAAAGCCAGGAGGAGCAGCTCAGGCACAAAATGGTACAAGGCTGATGGGAGGGCTGGGTGGAGGACAAGGCAGCCCAGCTTTTTTTGGCCAGTGCACACAGTTGTGCTTAAGTGTTGCTCAGTGGAATAGCTGGGGTATTATTTTTACAGCATTTTTTTCTGGAAAGCAGCACTTTGCAGCCCTGTGGGTGTGAGCTGTATCCCCAGAGCAGATTGGCGCTCAGCCGGTGTCTGTATACTCATTTTCATTGCAGACTGATTTAGGGGGCTTTGCTGAGAAAAGAGCATTAGTTGATACTCCGCATTGTTTCCTCGGACCAGTGCAAGGCTTAGGAACAGTGAACTCTGTCCAGCTTTAGTAATTCAATGCAACAAGCTCCTGATGTTCTTCTGTACCTCAGGAGGAAGATGCCTCCCTCCCTTTGGCAGCTGGATTTGCTTTCCCACTTGTGATATAGATACAGACAATTTTAAGTCCAAAATGTTAAAGAAAATCAGGGCACTCTCTTATGAATGTAGCTGTTCCTCTGTGGATGGGGCTTATTCTGGAGCAAAGGAGCCAGGTGTAAAGTTTTTGGCTTGGTTATGTTCCTACAGCAGTCAGAACAGGCTGTACACAGCAGTATTTCATACTGGAGCAGACTGAGTACAGACAAAACAAGAAGGGATCCTGTAAACCTATGAACACCTAGGGAGGTGGATATCCAAGCCCCAAGCCTCCAGAGAGATGCATGTGCCAGTAACATGTTCTGTTTGAAGATCACAGAATCACAGAATGGTTGAGACTGGAAGAGATCTCTAGAGATTACCTGGTACAAAATCTCTTGGTGAGAGCCAAGACACAACTTCCTCCTAATCTGCCCAAGTCTCAGAGGATTTAATTTGATTTGGTTGGATACAGATAATTTAATAAGTAATACTTCTCCTGTAACTCTACAAATACAGAGATAGTGGCTTTACAGCAGTTTAACTGCTTTACAGCAGTTGTTATGAGACCATAAGTAATTTAGTTGCCATAGCAGTTGAGAAAAAGCCTTAAATTATGCTCAGTTTAGAAATTAATCTGTACTGCATTTCAGCATAGAGTAAATTAGTGGTAGCAGGAGAAAAGATTTGGGAAGAAAAATGAAATAGAATTTGTAACAAAATGGCAAAACCCAGTTTAAAGCCATGACAATCACAGACATTAGCAAAAAGGATCTTATCACCTCCATCAAATGCTTCCTTTTCCAGCCCCATGGTGCAGCCTCATCTTGCATTCTGCTTTTGAGACACAGGGACAAAGGAGATGGGTGGTTTAATTCAATTTATCCATGCAGACAAGAAGTAATGTTCCCCTTCCCTGTGGTACAGCAAGTCCTGTCATGGATTATATGCTCGACTTTCCTCAAGCCACAGCTTCCAGTCATGTTGGTACATGGTTTTCCAATACCAGTCTTGACTTGTCCTTCAGGTGGCAAATTGCCCTGCCCCATCACCTCTTTCCAGGCCTCAGCCACGTGACCAAACAGAGGATAATCCCCAGCCTCACCCTCTGGTTGCCTCAGTTTTAATTGGAGGACTTTTCCAAAGTATTTCCAATGCCACTCACTGGGCCCTCATCTTGGTTAGAGCCATAAAAGAGGCTCCAGTGACCTGCAGCATTCAGTGATGGGCAAGGGCATGGTTGGAAATGACTTGTCTGAAGTATGCTTGGAGAAAAGGTGTTGACAAATAAAGTGTCAATGATGAGAAGCCTGTAGCCCTTCGAGAAGTATGAGACCACTCGTACATGAGAGTGCTGTAACTCTAATGTGTGAAAAATTCCTCAGTTATTATTAGGATGGAAATAATACAAACCATTATTCTAAAATAAAGCTGTCTGGACTTGCAAAATTCACATTCAAATACTGAGAAAAGGTAATTTTAAGCTTACCAAGCAATCATAATCGTTCTGCACAAGTTTATGTCTTAGCTTCAGTAAGGCAAGGTTCCTGGGGAAATGACAAGTGTAATTAAAACCTGTCTCATCATGGGTGCACACAGGAGAGGGCAAGCTGTGATGGTAATTGTAACTGCTCCTAGCAGGTGTTTTTCTGTTAATACGAGGTATTAAATAACCATGTTTACCAACTCAAATACTCTCCTATATGCTTCTATGCACTCTTTCCCCTACAATACTTGATAGTTCCCAGGCAACCCCAGTACTGTGAGGAAACTACATGGGTTTTTATGACTTTAATTTCAAGTTCATTTGCTAGTTGCTGCCAGAATTTTCCCAGGGAGTGCAGACAAGGAGTGGTAAATGGTGATTAATTTAGACAGCCTAAGTAGAGGACTCATGATGGCTCCCCATGTAATACAAGAAAGTTAACGGCTTGCTGATGTCCTTTTGTTAGGGAATTATGTAGCCTGGTTGTTTAATGGAGTGTTTAAAAATTGTGTTGGCAATAGCCTATGAATAATGTATGATGAAATACCTTACTGCCAAGAAACTGCTGATATGCTGGAGAAATTTCCATCATTTGTGAGAAAAATTTTCAAGGCACTGTCTTCTTGGGATGCCCTTTATTTATAGCCTCACTGCTTGAGAGATTGCATTCCCTTTTTAGATACTGCATTTGAAGATGCCCTTCACTGCCTCTGTCTTCCAGCTCCACCTGACTCCATTTGCTCGTGCCTGTAAAAGCTCTGGAATTCTTATGAGATTAGGCTTTATCACCTGAGCACTGTAAGCGTGGAATATTTCCTGTGCAATCTTCACCTGTTCCAGGTATCTGCATCAAGGCACCTTGCATCAAAGGAAGATGAACACTGGTCATGACAATGTCCCATGATGCAGAATAAAGGGTCAAGTTATATGGAGGGAGAAAAAAAAAAGACACATCTTGGACTTCACAGTGTGAAATCAGTTTGGATGCCTCAAAATTTTCTGGATTTTTTGGATGCCTTCTCATTTCCTCCCGTGCAGGAGGCCTCTGTGTGTTTTGGCCATGAGTAGTGGGAAGTCCTTGTGATATGCAGCAAATAAATCTTTCTTGACCAAAGAAATGAGAAGACTGAGGGTGAACCCCTGCTTGCAGGGGAGCTCTTGGGGTTGCACTGCCTTAGGTGCAAGAGGGAACAGGCCTCCTGTAAGGCTCTAGGATGTAGCTCAGGCAGGTGTGGAAGCAGTTACAGACTTCCTTTGCTTCTTGTTTTCGCCCTCAGCTCTTCTCCAGGAGAAAATGAAATCATAGCTTTGTTTCTCACATGGAGTTTTCCCCGCCTGTACTGAAATGCAGAAATGTGCCAGGAGGGCAGGTGAACACAATATATATCACTGTGCAGAGTAATCTCAGCTGTTTGTCAAGAGCAGACCCAGCTTGTGGAACCCGTAGCTCTGTGCCCTGTCCCTGCTGTGGTTTTGTTATGAACAGCCAAGTGCATGTGCTACATTTTTGTGTCTGTATTTACACAGTAGAGCCCTGAGTCCTGCAATATGGGTACTGTGCTATTAGTGTAATGCTAGAACAAAGCCACACAAGGTTGATGTTGGTATTAGTCAGCTGAGGAAGTGACATCCTCACCTGGGAGGCTGATGTGTTGGGTTTTGACTTGTGATGCCAACAGCAAGCTCCAGGCATGAGGCTACAGGGCAGGGGAAAGAATGGATTAGGAGAGAGGTTGTATCCTCAGGGTGATCTGCAAATGGCTAAGCAGGAGGATTTGTGAAAATGGGAGAGAAGATTTGTGCCTTTACTGGCTTGTTTGTTGCTGGGATATATCTAGGCATGCAGTATTTTCACAGCTCCTGGAAAGGTGTATAAAAGGGGTTAGCCTAAACACAAGATAGGTGACAAGGAGCACCAGAGGAGTTTGACTAATGGCCTAAATATTTTCAGTGGACCAAATAAAGAGAAAAAGTTCTAAGACTTCCTCCAAATCCACCACCCAAAGCCCATCCTGCCAACTGAGAAATGTTTTCATCAGAGAGGGTCACGAATGTCTAGGCAGAGCATCATGGTCAAGTTCAACCAGCATTTCTAGGGGCAGGAACACTGGCAGCTGAATGGAAATGCAACTTCCAAAGGGAAGGAGCCAGTTCTGTTATGAAGTTTATTCCACTGATGGTTCTGATGATCCTACTAATTTCTCATTTGTTTATGTTTGTTTTCTTTAGGTGAAGAGTGAAGGCCCTAAACTGGTCCCCTTCTTTAAAGCCACTTGTGTCTATTTTGTCCTCTGGCTGCCAACTTCCAGCCCCTCCTGGTTCAGTGCCCTCATTAAATGCCTGCCCATCTTTTGCCTGTGGGTCTTCCTTCTGGCTCATGGCATTAACTTCTTAGTGTCACACCGGAGTGCCAGCCGCATCCTAGCGGGACTCATATTCTCGGCAGTGGGAGATGCCTTTCTCATCTGGCAGGAGCAGGGCTACTTCATTCATGGTGAGTACAGTGTCAGTCCTAAAGGGATGCCACAGTGCCCAGCTGTTACCCTCTTTGTTTAGTAATGAGTTGCTAGGCCACATGTTTTGTTTATTCATGTACAGCTTAAGCCCCGGGCGCTGGGAAGCACTCATCCCTTGACTAAAATCCATCATGGTTTGAGGAATCACATCATGGATGAGTCTTTCTCTTGAGTTTCTTTTGATGTTAGAGAGGTAATTGGGTTAGGTTAGGTTTCCTGGCATGTGTCACAACATCTGGGCTGGCTGGAGTTCAGAAGGTGGCATGCCAGAATCCCTCGAGAAGAGAAGGAAGCGTTCATGGCACGCGTCAGTTCCCATGAAGCTACAGGAAGCATTTACCTCTTGTCTCTCTGCAGGGAGATCTTTCAGCCCTTTGCTGTGAGGGTTGGGGATGGAACATACTGTGCAAAGGTCTTCAGTGGAAAACACATGGAGAGGACATTTATGTTTTGATAGACAAGCCCAGAGCCTGGGGGAGGCTTTAAGTGGATGAAAGAAACCAAAGCAGCAGCAATCTTGTCCTACTTGCAGGTTCATCAGTGTGAATCATGCAGCCTGTTGTACAAGACATGTCTGTTTTGCAAAACATTTAAATGATGGTCAATCAAGGACAAACCTTTCCTCAGTAGTCTGTCTTCTCTACAGAAAGACCCACATCTCTCAGAGCAAAATGAGCTTGGTTTATTTTGCTAGTTCGCAGACTGGGACATAATGATTCAGATTTATCATTTAAAGCCACATTGAACCTGCCTGCAGCAACTCTCTCCCTGGCCTTGGACTGTCAAAAGAAATCAGCAGCAGCTGAGTCCTTCACTGAACTGACTGGTGGGGTTTCTGAAGTTAATTTATGCAGCACAGGGATCGCACATAACACCCACCATTAACTGGCTGCTGTGACTGTCCCACTGTAAAGTGTGATGAGATGAGGGAACTTTCCTGAGTTGTGCTGTTGTCAGCTCTGAAAGTCAAAGGCTTATTTTTCCCCCCTCTCTCATGAGGTTAGTATTTAGTTTTATTCTGGGATTCCCACAAGCTCTTTCTTTACAAGAAGAAAGTGTGTGCAGTGCCAGATATGAAAGGCCAAATGCTCTGAATCTGGTTTTAATCCTGCTTCCCATGGGCTTATCCCCATCCCATTAAAAGTTCATGTAAAAATGTTTTTGATTTTGGTGGGGTTTGGATTAGGCCCTGAGGATTGGATCTATCTGGCTGAACCTTGGGCACATTACTGAGGAGCTCCAGCTTTCTTGGGGTGCCATCCCTTCTGTGTTGAGTGCTGACATTCCCACCGATGGGCCTCATCCCAACAGGAGTACCTGGCTCAGTCATCTCAGCCCAACTGGTTTTGCCTCCTGGAGTTGCTCCTTGAGCTATGGCTTGGAAAACATTTAATTCTCCCCATTGATAATTTTTGTGTACGAACTACTCTGCGCTTCTCCGTTCCTGTGTAACTGGTACATCTCTGAGTTTCCTCTCCAAGTTAGTGCTAGAGGAAGGTTAACCAGTCACAGCAATTCAGCATCTGGTTGATGTGCTTTAATCTGCAAGTGAGTCAGGTTTTCAAACCTAGTCTCACAATGGAGAAGTTTTGCTTTGTGGGTTTAGGCATATTTTTTCTTAAGGAGAAGAAAAGCTCTCTTGGAGCATTTTGAAAATCTCGGCCCACTGATCTACTACCTTCTGTAGGGAAGTGTTATTATTTGCAGACACAAGCAGATAAAGTGCAGGGCTCCACTTCATTCTTCACTTTGTCTGAAAAATATATTTTCTTCTATTTAAAACTCATCAGGTTGCTGTTGCTGGCAACTGACCATATTTTTGACATATCAGTAGTGGGAAGTTGCAGGAGAGAAGAGGAAATACTGGATAAAAATGTATATTCTGTTCAATTTCTGCAGTTTTTGGACTGAAAAGGGTTGGAAACTAGGCTCATTTGAAAAGCTTTTGAGACAATGAGTTTATAAAATGACATTTGTTCATTACTTTATAGGGAAGTGAGAGCCTGGGAACCTACTCCTGGCACACTTGACTTTTTTTCATTTTTGCTGTTTCGGTCCACTAATAACACACTATGTTCTCACTACTGTCTTACTGCATGTAGAAGATACTTTACAGTATTAATATACACCTCCTTTGATAGCAGGCACTTAGAAGTAATTTATGCATTTGCTGAAGAAGACAGGGACTAGCAAAAAGGCCTTATTACTAGCCTGAGGAAACCCTGAGGAATAAAGTGGGAGAAAAGGGCTGATCTCCCTGATGTGGTTGAGAGGACCAAGTTAAAGGCTGAGAAATGCAAGAAAAGTGCAGTCCCTTCCCTGTGCAACCATCACAGGTTTCCCCAGTTCCTGGCTTGATTTGTGGGTGTTGAATGAGTAAACCTGGGAGCTGACTCTCTTGTTTGTGACCAGCCTCACCACATATTACAAAACTTCTCCTGCCTTTGCCTGCTGCATCCTGTCCTCTCCTCCTCCTCCTCCTCCTCGCTGCCAGATGCCTGCATGAAGGACAGCGCATTCTTCAGTTCACTGTTGCAGAATGCTCCTTATAATGCCACTGAAGGAAAAAACATTCCTCACTGCTATATCCTTCTATATATCCTTCCTCTCCTTACCACCTCCCTGGGCTCTTACCTTTCCTGCACTGTAACCCTATAAAAAGCTCTTGTCTTAAATCCCTGCTCAGGGATTCAGTGTTCTGTCCATGAGGGGCAGTAGCTCTGTGAAACATCAGCTTCTTGTTGTCCTCTTTTGTGCTTCTCTTCTTTCCCCTTCATGCTGTTTTCTCTAGCCTTACCCTGCAAAACAGATCCCACCAGCCCCCTTCCTCCTGTGGATTTCCTGCTCGTCTCACCATGGCTGAGCTCTCAGTGGGTGTCTGAGCTGGTCCCCCTCAAAGGCAGAGGGACAATTATACTTCTTGAGCTGCCTCAACACAAGAGTAGAAGGATGAAGCAACGTCTGCCAGGTGCAGGTTCTTGTGACTGCCCTTTACACCAGCACATCGCATGTTAAATGTCTCGCTGGAGGATTCAGCTTCCCAGATCCTTTTCTCTATTTCATGCTTTAGAGTCACATGAAAACTTCCAGCTCCTCTAATAACCCTACCGGGATAAAGCTGGAGAGCCTGCAGATGCACCATGTGTGGGTCTGGGAACCAGAAGACCCAAGGAGCTGGCCTCTGTTTGTGACCCACTATCTACAGTTGCCATGATAGCTTGGAGGCAGCAGCTGTAGCAACATATTGGGACATATTTTTGTCAAATGAATTAGTGACAAGGGAATAACATGGGCAGCACCTTCCAACACCCACATCTGGCATTTCTCAGGGGTGTTGCACTTCAAAGGGAAGCCAGCATTTTATTTTCCCTGACTGATTGCTGGTAACATTCATCTGAATCTTGCAAATAGCCATAAAATTGTTGGCAGATCACAATGGTGCCGTCCCTGAAATATGCCAGCAGCTTCTTTTCAGCTTAGGTTTCTCCCAGCTATGGGCAGAGATGGAGAAGCAGCCAGATTTAGTCCTCAAGTGCCTTTGGGTTTGTGGCTAAATGCGGGCAGGCTTTGTGTCAGGGTTCACAGGGTTTAGTGTTTTTTGTAATGTTTTGTTCCTACACTGCCAGTCTTCCTGTTCCACATATGATCTATGAGCAAAACACTATGGATAGGTAGAGGTCTTTGGTCTGCCTTGCTCCCAACCTTCTGCCCAAAGTAGGGGAAGAGGAACTACCTGTAAAACAAGATCAATTCCTTCTCCAGCAGTTTAGTTCCACCCAGCTTCTCAGCAGAAAGACTTTTGTCACAGCAGAGCTGTACTTGGCTGCAGCTGTAATTGTGCTGCAGATTTTTTTTTTAGGTTGGGGGCTTGGTGCTATCTGCCATGTACAGATTTTTGTAATAATATGTAATGAAGTGGTCAGTATGGCTATCACTGGTAGTGTTACTGGTAGGTAATGCTTCAAGGAATGTTTTCTTCTGCTACTGACTGCCAGTCATCGATGAAAGGTCACACTTTCTGTGTCAATGCCTCTCTCCAGGTCTGCTGATGTTCGCCATCACACACATCCTGTACTCTTCAGCCTTTGGCATGAAGCCCTTGGACCTCAAAGCTGGCTTGCTGATGGGTGTTGTTTCCAGTTCCTGCTATGCCTTCCTGTACTCCTACCTCTCGGGTCCCTTCACCTACCTGGTGGCCGTCTACATCGCCCTGATCGGCTTCATGGGCTGGCGGGCGGTGGCGGGCGTGCAGCTGTGCAACGACCTGTGGACGTGGACCAAGCTGTCGGCCTGTGTGGGCGCCATGCTCTTCATGGTGTCGGACCTCACCATCGCACTCAACGAGTTCTGCTTCCCCGTGCCCTACTCACGCTTCATCATCATGGCCACCTACTACGCGGCCCAAATGCTGATCGCGCTGTCGGCCGTAGAGACCAGAGATGAAGAGGACTTCAGGAAGAGGAGCTAGGCAGAGTGCCAATAATCTGTGAACACAATTATATCTCAGGTGCTGTAGCTGCATTCACCCCTGAGAGAGATCTTCATTTCTCTAGGCACACTGGTGATGTTGATTTTGCTTCTTTGAAGCATTACCTTTGGGAATTACTTTTTTTTTTTTTCATTGGCTTTCTCTGAATACAGCTTACTTCAGTGTGGAGTCCACATCAGAAAGCTTAGACTGTCCCTGCAGTAGTTACTCATTCAACTTTTCCTCCCTGGAAGTGCTGTACTACTGCATTTTACTTGTTAGTCTTGAAATGGATGCTGAATGTCTGGGAAGAGGAGGGCTGGTGGAGAGGAGATTTGGCCATGCACTGTGCTAAAGGCTTGCCCTTGACTGTAGGCAGACAGGCACAGCTCTCTGCTAAAGTCATGGGTAAAAATTAATTTAACTGATGTTTGTCTCTTTTGTGCATTACAAACTCAGTATGCAAACTGGAGCTATTCTTCCGCTGAAGGGAAGCTTGGAGGGAGAGTAAAAACAGCATATCCAGCTGGGAGCTTAGCTCTGGAGTCAATGGCAGCATGTGGGGCAGTACCCAGCAGAGCCAGCGTGAGAGCGGAACCCCAAGCTGAGGGCACAGAACAAGAGATGTGCTGGCAGTGCTGTGTGTTTTGATTGCAGTGATCACTGCTCCAGGGCAGGTCTCTAGCTGCAAGGCAGTATTGCTGCATGTGGCAGAACTGTAGAGAGCAGAAGTTTGATGGGATTTCAGGGACATCTTGGTAGCCAGGCCAGCGTGTTCTCCCTTGCCACGTGCACGCAGTTACACGGTGCCTGCAGCCACCAGTGAGATGTAATGGGCACACAAGGAACTTTGATTTTTAAAGCAGAACTTACTCATTGTCTGTCTTAGTGTATTCCCTAATTATCCTTAGTATGATGGACAGGCATCTAATCTTTATGCCTTTTTTTCTCCGATGTCCTAACAAGTAATATTCCATGTACCTGTTGAGTTTTAGTAGCACTTTCAGGAATACTTTTAGTACTGCTGCCTGCAGTATCTTGAATCTATGTGAGCATTTCCTGTGATCAAGGCCCTGATTTTGGATGTACATTGGCATATTTTGCCAGCTGGTGGAAAACAATCCTCTTTGCGCCAGTTCTTTTTTTTTTTAGAAAGCCCCTTTTCAGCAGAGCTTCCTGAAAAGCACTGTCCTTTGTGTTCAACATGCCTGCCACTTCCTTCTCAAGCTCACATGGACTCCTATAGCACCCTGCTAGCTTCTCTCTTGTGCTGAGAGGTGCTGAGTGGGTCTCCTGCTCCCCTCCAGCCTCACCTGGTGTGCCTGGCAGGGAATAAGTATTGCGTCCCCATGACTTCTCCACCAGTGCAAATGCAGCCAGTGTTACAGAAATCTGGGTTAACCATCCTGACCCCATGGGTGCATCTGCTGCTTTTCAGACAGGGATCAGAAAGGTCAGCTGCATTATGGAGAGGGAAAGCACTGGAGGTACAACAGTCCCGTGTAATCCCTTCCCTTTAATGCTGTTATGTAATACTGTCAGTATTCATTCACTGGCACATCGGGGCCTGCCTGGAGTAAACAGCTAAGGGAATTTAGAGCCATAAACCATTTTCATTCATCAGCATTGCTTATCTCCTGGCCACAGATTGAACCCTGCAGTGTAGCTCTCTGCAGATGTCACCTGTTGTTAGTCAGCTTGGCTGTTTGCAAATCTCCTCCTGCAGTGACCCAGTTAAGAGGAAGTCTAAGCATTTGGGGTGAAGCCCACCATCCTCCCAGCATGTGAGTAAACAGCACACTGCAGTCTTTAAGTCCCAGCTCCTTGGCATGGGTCAGTCCAGCGCACTCAGTCCTTAGCTGGCAGTTCTTCAGAGGAGCTCCTCCACATCCTTTGCTTTGAGGGAAATGCTTGTGTGATAAAGTAAGCTTTATTTAAAAGTCTTGAGTTTTGATTCTCTTTTTTTCGCCTCTCTAGAAATGAGTAGTCTTGAACTGCCTGGAAATAGCTGAGTTGCTTTTCTGTGTGCTTTTTTTTCTTGGCTCCCTTTGCTGTTCTCCTCTATGATCAGCCACTGGATACTTGCAGAAAAGAGTCCTTATGTGCTATAGGAGGCCTCTCCTCTCCACTGGCCATCAGAGGTGCAGTTTGGTGGGACAGCAGAAACTTGTGCAGCCCAAGTGGGCTGTTGTTCTCTTGCTTAGAGCAGATCACCTAGAGTGACCTGGCTGGGACACATTGGCTCCATCCCAGTGCTGCAACAGCTTCAACCTTCCTGGGAACATGAGGCAGAGCCCTCACCATACAAAAGAGAGTCCTGGTTGGCCAGGAGGTTTGCTGGAAAAGACTCTTAATCTTCAAAATCTCTCTGGCTCTGCATTCTTCTTTCTAATCCATGTTACTTGAATGAGACCATTTTCCTGGAGGCTCCTTCCTGCTGGGAAGAGACCAGCTGGTGTGGACTGTGATCTGACACAATTTTGAGATGCCTAAATCCTGAGAAGCATTAAGCAGTTGCTGGCAGTCCATTAAATAACTTTCCTTGGGATTAAAACTGTTCCCTCAACCCCAGCGAGGGCAATCTTCACTTTGAAATAGAGCAAAAAATGGAGCAGAGTTCATATGTGACAAATTGTGTTACTGTCTGTGGGACTGCCTTTGTGGACTCTCCTGTTGCCTCTTTGCACTCTAAAACTGAGGTTTGATCCATTCTTCTCCTTTTCAGGAGTGCAGTCCTTGAGAAGCACCCAGTCTTTGGCCCAGGAACGTTACAGAGGGAATTAAGCCTTCCAGGTGGTGTAGTGTTCCTGGGCTCAGCAGCAGCAGCTCCTTTTGTTGCTAAGCACAGAGGCTTTCTTTACACACTGCTGTATCCAAACATCCTTCTGCACTCCCTGTCTATGGTCATGTGAGCTTTTTTAAAAAACCACGTGTTTTTTTAGCCAAACACATGTGGTTTGGTTAGATTCTGCAGTTATCACCCTCTTGGAGGTCCTTTGACTCTTTAACTGGACATATAAAAGATGCAGCACGTTTACTTCAGCCTCTTTCTGTAGGCAGATGCTCCTTGCACAGAACTCCCAGGGTCAGTCAAAGAAGCAGTGCTAATTGTAACTCATTTTTAAGTGCTAGCAATGCTTCTGGGCTGTGTCACAGTGTGATGCCCATGTAGAAAAGGCAGGTCAAGAAGAACAAAGCCAGAGGATTTTAAGCTTTACTCTTATTCTGCGCTGAATACCTGCTTCTTACTCCTCCCTGTTGAGGCATCCGTAAGACCAATTGGTTTAAGAATTACTCTAACATGGTTTTGAGTAGATTGCTGAAGGTTTCATGTTGTCATCA
Source organism: Anthoscopus minutus (assembly GCA_013399455.1). Lineage (NCBI taxonomy): Eukaryota > Metazoa > Chordata > Aves > Passeriformes > Paridae > Anthoscopus > Anthoscopus minutus. The sequence goes on along the minus strand of VWYI01024289.1, from coordinate 54,867 downwards.
GTGGAGGTAATTTATATATTTTTACACAAGTTTATAAAATTCCCAGGAGGAACTTGGCAGTCTTTTGTGGCTCTTCAAAGTTTTTCAGTCCTGTAGTTTGACACTAACACCTGCATTTTCATTTTGCTATTGTGGTATTTTTGGGACCTGTTCTGGAAGAAGCAGATCAAAGCAAACAGCAACTGTAGAGCTCAGTGGCAGGTGCCTCTTTCTCTTTGCTCAGTTTCTGAATACAGACAGGGGGTCTTTTAAGCAGAAGCACCCTATCTGTGTTCTTGGAAGAGGATGGGAAGTTGCTGACTTCTCATGACAGAACTCCTCCTGGGTAATTCTCCTGCCTTTTACCTATGCTCGCTCCTTTTGTGGCCATGGGTGAATCAAATTTTCTGGGGCCAGGTCCACATCTGATGTATGAGGGCCAGTGCAACACCAAGTTATCCCAGCAGGGGACCAGGCCCTTACCTCGTTCTAAAATGGAGATATTAGCCCTCACATGGATATCGTGAGGATTGATGCCCATACAGCACTTTGAAGATACCAAGTGCTATGGAAGTCACAAGTATTATCCAACTTTAATGTTAAAATTGCTTTTAGGGATCTGCAGGATTTCTCTTAAAGCACGGAATGTGTGTCTGCCTTTTTAATTTGCATCAGATAGGAAAAAATGCAAAATATTTATTCATACTGTTTAATAGAATGGGCTCAGCTCCACTTGAACCTGAGGGAGGTTTAGCTTAAAAATCTGAACTCTCTAATTTCAGTTTTGCAAATGGTTTTTAGTTCTTCTAAAAGCCTTGATCAAATTCTTAGAAGTGAACCTTACATCCAACTTTTGTAGTCTGGTCATGTCCCTCACTGTTAGCTAGAGTAAATATAATCTAGCCAAAACAGAGGAAAAAGCTGGAACAGAAAGTGAAGTCATTCTGTTCAACCTTCAGTCTGCAGAAAGTCAGCTGGGTTTCTTGAGACAACTTCTAAATGGATGTTTAATTTGTCCGCTTGTAAGTTTTACTGTCTTTAAAATCAGCAGAGAGAGAAAGCCAAGAAAGCCTTGATGGAATCAATAAGGTCGGCACATCCTTCCTGAATTCCTTTCTTTTCACCTGAATCAAGGAAGCACTGGGTTTTGTAGCAAAGGAAGTGCTTGTACAACCAGTCCTATGGCTCTGAACAAAAGTTGATCTAGAAATACAGATCTCAACCATCAGCATGTTCTCAACTAGGATAAAAATGCCACTGTTCACTGATCTAAATCTGGACCACAGCTAGAAACTACCTAGTTTTCGTAGCACTAGCTGCTGTACAAACACAAATGAAGGCAAGGAATTACAGACCAAGGAATGTGAGCTGTGTACATGTGAAATGGACCATAATTTTGAAGCAGCTGCAGTAAAATCTTAATATGAACTCAGAAGCAAACACAATGCAAATTTTTATGGTTTCTTTAAAATATTTGATGGGTTTTCATTTTCTTAGTTTGGAGAAAATTTTCTTAATGTTATTTTATTTTTGCTCTTACTGTATAGAATAAAAATACACAACTCTAGATAGACTACAAATGAAAAAAAGGTGGCCAGTTGGCAGGAATGCCAAAACTTTTGTGGCTTGTATTGTTTCTGTGGTGACACTATGCTGCTGTCAGGTGAGTTACTGGAGCAGTGTGATGGCTCAAAAGTGAGGCTGAAGCACGAAGCACAGGATGTAGGGGTTGAGCCACCAAGACTTCAGTGGGAGCATGACTGGGCCAGTTTGGATCAGTCTAAAGACAGAGCATAAGGAAATAAAAGACGCCTTTTCCTGACAGAAGAAAAGCAAGAAACCAAAACCAGCCCATTGGGCGATGGTGCTGAATCACTACAAATATATTTATCTAGACCCTGCTGGTGCAGGTTCCTGCTGGACCAAGCCTTGCTCCTAATTCAGCTGGGGAGGCTTGCTCCAAGCCAATGGTGCTGGCAGGGTCAGGCCAGCAGAACCTGAAGCTTTGTTAAATAAAACTCAAAAACCAGAAAGCAACAAAAAAACAAGAACAAACCCCCAAAACCACAAAAAAAAAACCCCAAGGAAGGAAAAAGCAAATGCCACCAGGCAAGTGGCAGTTCTGCCTGCCTGAGAATGCAGAGTGGCTGGTCTGTCCTGAACGCTAATCTCTGTGTCTTGGACCCATGTGAGTCTCTTGCTCCAGCCCCTCTCCCACACATTCCAGGCAGAGTGCACTGAAAGATGTGACTGAAGCAGCTGCTCTCCCCTGGGGAGTCAAGCACTTTGCCATGTCAAAAAGTCTCTAGCACTTATTTTCTTTACTGTGATTGTAAAGGTAACCACATACCGTACAGCCACTTGATCTGGGATCTTTTCTTAACACATTTTTATGCTGATTTTACTATTTTAATTCTTGGTTTGGAATGTAATATTTTTCTCATTTCTTCTGTGTATAACAGCAATTAAAAATATTAATTTACTGGGTATTTTTACTGTGCAGATACGATGTCTCCTTGCTCATTTTCTGTTTCTGTCGCTGTTTCAGCACAGAATATGAGGCCCTTCTGTGGTGGGCAGCTTTGTGCCACTGTTATGCCCTCCAGCATAATTTGTGCTGGAGCTGCTCAGTACCCCACTGTTACAGTCAGCCATAGCATTCCTACCGGGGGAACCCTGAAAAACACCCACATGCACCCTACAGATCACATCTATCAAAAAACAACCAGGCACCTGGCTGGTGTTACACCACATCCTGGGTGCCCTGGGATGCCCATCTCTGGAGCAAGCTTGCCCCTTGCTGCTCCAGCCAGTCTCACAGACAATGGCCATTTGTCCACACTTCCAGGGAGAAGGGAGCTTGCTGCACAGGACTGCTCCAGGAAGACTGTTCACTGACAGGAATTCCCAGACTAATGGCCAGATCTCTCTCACCTCTCTCCCCAAAAAAGATTTCCAGGTTGAAAGGGGTAGAGTACTCTGCACATTTTTCTCTGGTTGGGGATCTGATGCCAGCTTTAGCTGTTTGATGCAGTGGCACAGATATTTCATTTCATTAATCCTGAATCAGGCCATCTGTCTCCAGTGGCACAGGTTTCAAGGATTTATAGCATAGAAAGACAGTGGGAGTAAGTGCTCCCAGTCAGTTAAATGAATCTTGCAGGCTTAATGAAGACTCCTACATACTTGCCTTCTGAAGTGGTATGGTTCCTGATGTGAGAATTAATCAGTACCAGTGGAAATACAACCAAATTATTGTCAAGGCAGCCTAAAGGGGTTAACAGGAGGTAAAAGTGGTTGATTCTCTCCCTTTTATTTGGTCTTTTACAATTCCTTTCAAAAACTTAGAGGCCTGCTGGGAAGAGCATCCTGTTTCCTCATACCTCCTTCCTAGCTCCAGATGGAACAAAAGTGATATAATACTGTCAGACTGAGTGTGTCTGAGTGGCTGGCCACTGCTATATTTTTATTGCACACCCAGCTCCTGGAAGATTTCAGCCTATGTTAAAAGAACCAGCACCAATGTATCAATCTACTTGTCAGCCTGTTCAGTGGTTCAGATTTTCTGTAATCCCTTGTCTAGGCATGGCCACTAGCAGTGAAGTTCCTGCACTTTCTGTGGCCAGCTCTTTTCCAAAAGTGATTCCCTCATGTGCAAAGCTGTATTTACTTTCTTGGTATTGCAAGGATTTAAGTATTTCAGATTTATGGCTTACTCTGTGTTTATATACAATCTCACATAAAGAAGCTTAAAAATATCATGGAGCTCCTGCTGGGGTATCTGGAGAAAAGGAGGCAGAATCCAAGTTTCTTCTTGAACTTGGAAGCAGGATTCTCTCCAGTCTTTGGCTCCTTTTATTACCATTAAGATACATTACAAAATCACTTAAAGGGTGAATGGAATTACTGGAGGTGCCCTTGCTGAGCAGAAGCCCCACTCTACCCCCTGGTCTAGCTGACCTTCACAGAAGCCAAGGACAGCTGCATTTTGAGCCACATGAAGACAAACTACGCAGCCACAACAATGCTGTTCCGCATGCCAGACCAGGCGCAGCTAGTTCCACTAATTATATCTTGTTTCGACTTCTGCACACTTCCTGTCCCTGTGTCCATCTTTTTTTAAGGAAAAGGACTAAGTGCCATAATTAGTGCAGTCAGTCCTATGTTTTGAGTGTAAGTCTCACAAAGTAATAGATAAAAAGCTTTGTAAAATTTTTAAAGGTTTTACAGCTCTGTAAGCCTTTCCACTGTATAAAGGAAAAAGTGGTCTAGTCACAGTTTTGTAGGAAGTGACAACTCACATTTAGGGAGTTCTCATTTTCACTCCCAGTTCCCCTTGTTTACTTCAGTACTGTTCTGGATAATTCACTTTGGGTCTATTGTCTTTGTGTTCTTTGCAATCAGCTCCCCTCCCAGCCTAAGGAAAATTATATTCATCCCTTGTGAGCTGCAACAGCAGCAAAGCTGCTGCTGTTTTTCACTGAGGTGGTGCAATGCCCTATTTGCTTTTGCAAATATTACAAAAAGGGCTGAAACTGAAATGCATGGCCAAGCAGAAGAGTGCAATTAAAGAAGATAAATAGAAGAGTACGTAAGTATTGGGTTTGTGTGGCAAGGCTTTGGTGGCAGGAGGGGACTGCAGGGGTGGCTTCTGTGAGAGGCTGCTGGAAGCTTCCCCTGCATCCAGTAGAAGCAGTGGGTCTGTGTCAACACTATTGAGAAGGGGAAAAAAAACTGCAACAGCAATTACAGCCAAAGAGAGGAGTGAGAATATGTGAGAGCAGAGGAAAGAGGGGCAATGATGAGGCGCGATGAACTGACCACAGCCCCCATTCCCAATCCACCTGCACCAGTGGGTAAAGGAGGTAAAGAATTGTGAAATAAAGTTAAGCCCAGGAAAAAGGGAGGAATAGGGGAAAGGTGTTTTAAAATTTAGGTGTTTACTTATCTTTGCCCTCCTCTGATTTGGTTGGTAAGAAACTAAATTCCCCAAGCTAAGTGTGTTTTGCCTGTGATGGTAATTGGTGAGTGATCTCCCTATCCTTACTTTGCTTCATAAGCCTTTTGTTCAATTTCCTCTCTCTTGTCCAGATGTGGGAGGGTAGTGATAAAATGGCTTTGGTCTGCATCAGGTTTCCAGCTGGGGTCAACCCATCACAATATATTAAGAGGAATTAAGACAGAGGTTTAGTGCCTGTGGAATCAACACAGAAATCGGCTACTCCTTCACAGTTACTCAGATCAGCAGATTTGCTCAGCCCTTACTCCTTTCCCATAGGACAGCCTGTTAGCAGGTAAAGACCACTGAAAGTCGCTGAAAAATGTCCCTAAAGAAAATCTTTTAAGTCCTGGTCTGAAGGGGCTCGTGTCCTAATAAAGAGTGCTTGTTTTCACATGAGGCATGATGCCCTCCAACCTACAGTGACTGACTTCAGAACTAAAATTATCAGGAATATAATTCCTAAAATAATAAAAATAAATCTTCAGTTAAAATTGATTTGACATGAATGCCTTATCTGCTGAAGTCAGTTTTACAGCCTCTTATTCTGATTCTTGATTTCTCACCTCACTCAGCTGCAAGTATCTGGCAGCAGCGAGACCCTATCCAGAAACCACCCACGTCAAGACAAGGAGGAGCCCCAGGAGCCCTCAGACACAGGCTCCCATTGAGGAATCTGGGTATAAATCAGCACCTCACCCATGCAGTGCTTTTGCAAGCCTCATTCCTCAGCCACGTCTGCCGTAAATAGGCTGCTTTGACTAACGTTGAAGAGATGTGCTCCTGTTGTAACAGTGCTCACCTCAACAAGCTCAGTGTGGGAAGGCAGAAGATAAATGCTACCCAACAAGAGATCTCTGAGGGGGTAGGGAGCTGGTTTTGTGCCCCTTAGGCCTGTCTGCCTTCCTTGAACTGGGTGAGCAGCGCTGTCAGGATTCCTTACATCAGCCTGGCTGGCAACCAGAGAAGGTTCCCACTGATTTTAGGGACAAGGAAGCTGTGCTCCAGCTGTGGCTTCAGGAAGGAGTATATCAGGGTGCATGGGAAGTGGAACACATGGTAACAACAGGAATTATGAGAAAAATGGTAAAGAATTGCTTTCAGCATTTGGGTGGGCAGTTGCTGCCTTCAGTGAGGAAGTGTTGAATGTATTCTACACAGAGAGACAGATCAGTTTGAAAATCAGAGCAGGAAACCCAGTGTGACCATCCTTTCCCTCTGCTGACCCCCTGTGAACTACTTCAACAATAGCAGAGGGAACCAAACCCTGGGTGGGGTGTGGTTTTGTGCTCAGCATTTGTCAGCATGCTATCCAGAAGTAATGATCTCAGACAAAAATAACCCTGAAAGATCTTTCCAAATATAGCCCATCATTATTGGTGCTGTATCAGTTTCTTTTCAAGCTGTGCCTGGCAGCCTCTCTTTCTTCTTCCCTTTAAGAGGACACTAACAGGCCTGAGGCACCAGGGCCTATCTCTAAAATGTGTTCCTGAAACCTTACCCTATGCACCTGGAAGTGCACCATGCACCATGCTCACATCACCAATTTGAGCCAGCTGGAAACAAGTTCTGTGTTACTACCTGATTTAAAGCTTCACTGGGCTCAGCAAAAGAGAGAAGGGAGAATGGGATATGAAATATCTGATTTTCTTTCTCTTTTTGTCTTGGAAACCTTACTAGCTGTCCTACAATGTTGGCAAAATCCTTCCATTTCACAAAGGAAGAGAACAGATGTACCCAGTGCAGTGTCTGCAAAAACCCCACAAAGCTATTGTCAGAGTGCATCCATGAACTGCTTGGAAGTGCTAAGTGTGCCATGGATGCAGAGAAAGCCTGGTTAGGGACTGGGAAATAGCCATGTTTGCTTCTGAGCCTTTAGGGGATTCATGAGGCCTGCTGGCCAAAATAAGCCATTTTAAGAGAGGTACAAGACTGCCTTAAAACAACTGAAGATAAATCTCAGTGGCTTTGAAGGAAGACAGAGTTAGGCTGTTTTTTTGGATGCGAAGGTAAGTTCCTACAACGTGGTCCTTGCAGCTTCAGCACCTACAGATTGAGCAGTCTCTTCCTCTGGACAAGGGAGAGAGCCCAGAGGAGTGTGATCCACAGTGCCGGTCCCAGCAAGTGTGCTTCTCCTGAAAGATAGCAGGGTGTGAACCAAATTCGGAAATGAAATCTGTGGTTACTCAGCCTTGAGGGAATTACCTCCAACAAATCCCAGGGGCTTCACACCTGACCTACCACAGATGATCAGCTTGCAGCTGCAAGTTGTAGGAGTCATAAGTGGGCAGGGGCTTCTTGTTCAGGTGAGCCACGATTTGGGCTTGGATGTGTTGCAAATGGTGCCCCTGTACTGGGGTCACTGGTGTGGGGGCTGGTGAAAGCCCAGCTCAGGACACAGCTGGTGTTGTCACGAGCTGTGGCTCTTCAGTGGGGCCATGAAGCAGGAAGCACTGTCCTTCTTGGGATATTCCATACTGAAGTCAAAATGCTGCTGAGGACAGTCACTGCAGGCTGCATCCTACTGCACACACAAACATGCAAACAGAGCCAGCACCATCAACACACAGTCTTCTTATGCATCAGTACAAATCTTAAAGAGCTTGGGTACGACATTTCATGACCTGGACCTTACTTCCTATCAGGGAAAACCCAGGGAGCAGGAAGAATGAACAATACACCACATTTCTCTTGGCATCTGACCAGCATACCTGTCCCCATGTGCAAACAAATACAAGCTAAAAAGCAAGAGGGAAAGGAATTGGAAATCTCATTCTCTCATTAATCTACTATGCAACTGTAAGCAAGCAATTCATTTCTTTGTTTCTTCAGCTGTAACTAAGGTGTCAGACTTTTGCTCCACAGGGATATATCAATGCCTTCTCTCACTAATGCCATTAAATTGTAAAGTGCTTTCGGATATTTGGCTCCCAAAGCACTTTAGAAACACATGATTAAATTACACCCAATTATAAACCAAAGCTGGTGATCTTGTAGAGGAAGGGATATTGCTCTGCTGGTGTTGCTCTGAGGCATTAATAATCTACAGAATGCTCGGGGGAAATCAAGGGGAACTGTGTGTGCAATTTAATTTCCAGTGTCCACTGCAAATCTTCCATTTTCAGCACGTATTTAAACACATTTCTTGAAGTACTTAATACTGGTTATTGCATTGGCATGGGATCTCATCAGGTAAATCCCCTGGAGTGTAAATGTAGCACTGTATGGCAAATTCTTTCATGACACCTCATTCTCAGAGTAGAGCTTATCTCCTCATTCTCTTTCAGAGTTTTTCTACCATCTCTCAGGTTTATGCAAATAAGCCTTGTGACTTGCCATTTATAATGGAGAATAGGAAAGCAGTTCATGTCTGTGTCCGGCTGGTCCTGCCTGAAGACAGGTAGGCTGTTATCAAAGGAATGTAGTGCAAGGCACAGCCAATCCAGCTTTCCTCCATTTAAAACTCTCCAACACTTGCCTACATGCACAGAGGTTACTGAAGTCATTCCAGACTCTGTAGAATTTGGGTCTGGAGCACTTCCACACAAGAGCACAGCTAGAGCCATGTAACTGGAAGTGCTCTTTCTCAGCTGCACATGTAGCCCAAGTAACATTCCTATGGTCTAATGGATCAGGAAATTGGTAAATACAAATACACAACCTGACACCTCATTACTCCTTTTAGTGTACCACTCATCCTGTCAATTTAATGTGTTGCCCATTACTCTCAATTGGATTAGAAGACTCTTAGCAGGCTTCTGAAGAAATAGATGCCTAACCTAGTAATATGTATTAATTTTTACTTTTTATATTACTACATTGTAACAATCAAAAAAAATTGTCTTTGGTCTCACCATTTAGAGACACAGCATACTGCAATTCCCCAGACTGGGCAAAAAGATCACCTACCATTTTTCCTTGATGACCTGGGCCATGTTCAGCTATGTTTGGCAGCACTGCTGCTTAGACATTCATGTTATTATTAGGTATGTGTAGGGAGCAACTGAACAAAGAAGGTGGCATTTACCTGACAGGATGACCTCTAAATGTTTAATTAAATGTGCTTTCAGGGACTTCTGGTCCAGAAAGACTGTCACATGGTCTCCTATGTGTCACAGATTTCTTTGCTTCTCATTTAGGGAACAAATCCCATTCAGACTAAAACATGCTTCAAGACAAATGACTTGTAATACCAATCTTCTGTTATGTCAAGACGTGATAATATCGCCCTCTGAGCACATGGATGTCTTGAATTTTAACTTAAGCAGCATCTGTATGAAGTGCTATATAATGGGCTACATACACATGTAGTAAAAAGAAGCCTGGTCCTGAAGAGATTGCCAACAAATCTCTTTTTGGGTAGAAGAGGAGGTATTCTTGCATTTAATCCCCAGGTGAGCACCTGAGGTACAAAGCAGGTTAGCGACAAGGCAATGCAGGGAGCCTGAACTTAACCCTGAATCTTGTGCTTACCTCTTTGTTTGGAGATGTTCCATTGCTCCTGCCAATCCAGAGGGTCAGGGTCCCCACTGTCATTGCAGATGACTCAGAAGTAGTATTTCCTCCCTGGGAGCAGGCCTGTGACAAGGTATTTATTGCTACTCTGTACCTGTGAACCACATATCAGTACTGACGTCACATTGCAGGACACCATAATGCACCTCCTAGCTGTCTTCTGCATCTGAGCTGTGGTTTAGGGTCATGGTGTCTGGGACTCCTTCAGCCAGCTGCAGATTACTGGGTGGTCAGGGAAAGCTAAGAATTAATGAGCCATTTAAGTACCAGTTTATTCTGTTTAGCTTCCTCTCTCTGTCCTTTTCTGGGGCAAAAATATTTCACTTCCAAAGTCACTGTATATCTAGGAAAGTACTTCCTTTCCTGGTTTCTTCTACCAGGAAGCAACCTGAAAGCAACCTGAGAGCCAGTTTGTACTGTGTAATTACCTTCTGATGAAAAAGCCAAGGCTGATAGTTTTAAAAAGTATTCTCTGAAAGGATGATGAGTACATAGGTCTGTAACTCCAGCAGATCACTACAGTAATAGGAGTCTCTCTAAGGACCCAAGCCAGCCTGCCTTCACTTGGCTGGCACAGACCCACTGGCAATGGAAATTATGTCACCAGACAGCTGAGGGGATATGTTGTGTCAGTGCTGTTATGGGTATTTGCCTGTTGCAATGATGACGTGAAAAACAAGGTAGCATTGGGGGTGTCTGGAGCAATGACTACTTCACCCTTTCCCTCCACACTGAACAGAGTTAATGAAGCCCCAGCAGTAACATCCTTATTCCTTGGCTCTGACCCATGCTGCTTCCAGCCTTGGCTCAGCTAACGTGGAGGAGGGAGTTGGGAAACAGTGAAGAAGTAGGAAAGTCTTTTCTGACCAGGCAGTCTTTCTCCCCTTGAGTGGAAACATTTTGGATTGCTCCTGTGGCCTTTTTTGAATAAAGGGTTGTATCATTAGAAGCATCTGGGTTTTTATATTTTAAAGGAAAAAGCATAACCTTCCTAACCTTAGTACTGGTGCAGAAATTATGTGTGATTTCCATCAAGAGAAGAGTACCTCCTGTCAGTGCCCCCAAGGAGATGGTGTTTTCCCTATACTATACCTGCAGCTTGTGTGTTAATGCTGTAAAGAACATCTCTGCAACTCTTCTTGAGGATAATGTGGTACAGGTCACAAACAAATCACTTGGGGCTGTGGATCAGGACTGGGAATAGTTCTTGTCCTCTCTCTTTATGCCACACCACTGGTGGTGGTGGGGAGTGCTGGCCAAGAAAACTGCAACTATAAAGTTCTGCTTCCTGGCTTGGGCAGCAACAGAAACAAGCTCCATCTTTGAGCATAACACAAGTTTAAACTGAGAAGTACCTTCCCACAGTGGGTCTCATGCTGCAAGGTCCTGTGGAACCTGAGCTTATGTAGCAGCTTAGGATTTAAAAAAAAAAAGCAAGCAGCTTTTGGAGCTGTAGAAATGAGCTTAACATCCATGTCAATATAAGTTGTACCTCAGACAGGACAGTGTAGGGACATCAAACATTGTCTTTACAACCCTAGGTCACTCAAGGTTTAATCAAGAATGATTTCTCTTCACCTAATATGAACTGTAGCTGCATGATTGAAAAACTCTGCTTCTCATGGTGAATCACAGAGCCTCCCCAATATTTTATGGTTTGTTGAGCACCACTGCTCCCCCTGTGAAGGGCTGGGCTGTGCAGCTGACAAACCTCTGTGCACAGAAGGTCCTCTCACCACAGGGAGGCCTATAAAAAGGCTTGCCATAAAAACAGTGAGCAGTTATGTGAACCTGAAGCTCTACATGGGTTTTTCTCCAATAGTCAACTTTTAAACTGATGTGACAACTTGTGATAAAGGCTAAAGGCAACTCCAGGTTTCCAAACCCTGCAGCTGTATTTCATCAGATGCCCAGAAAACACTAATTGTAGGATTTCTGCTCTGACAGGACACAACACAGAAGCTCACAGAAAAGATGTGTGAAGGCATGCTGTCCCAGCACAAACCACCATGTGGCTCTTCAGCCTCACAGTCAGATCACATCTGGGTGGGTGAGAATGAAAGAAAACAGGCTCAGAGAGAAAAATTTAAAAAGTAGAGAGTGAGAGATTGCACAGAAAGGTACAGCCATTCTTCAACCTGTTGAGTCACGTCAGAGGCTTTAAGAAGCACCCTTCAGACTGTTTCAGCAGAAGGCACTACATGTAAGGGTTAAAATGTTGTCAGCTCTTCTCTCAATAGTTCTGCAACCACAAGAAAAACATCAATGCAGTCAACTGCTTTCTGATGAGCACCTACTCAGGACAATTTCAGGTGAGGTGGGTGGAACAGGAATATTTAAAAATAATGTAAAAAATGTGCCCAAAAAATGTAGTTCACATGTAATACATGAATGAGAACAAAAGAAAGGACAAGGCAGCTTTAATGCCTCATTTGAAGATTTTATTGTCCAAATTATGCAACAAGCAGTTTTGTATGATGTCTGCTTCTTATAGGACTTCTCATACTCTTCAGCACAGTACTTCATGTTGCCGTGCCACACCAAAGAAGTTTGTTTGGAGCCTACAGTCTCTCTGGGAGTTTTTGGTGTTTATTTGGCGATACAGTAACAAAGCCATGCCCTATGGGTGGGTTGCGTAGTTCCAAAGCAGAGACTAAGAGAAATGACCGTTTTTCATATTGGCCATCTGTATGCTGCCTTCTGAGACTTCCTCAGGGAAACCTGAATGTCCTTCTGCTCTATTCATGAATCATCTAGTCCTGCTGGCCTTATTGCTACTGAGGACAGCCAGCACCATGCTTTGTCCTGGGAGTATCTTAGACAAAAAGCCTGAATTTTCTAATTAATAATTAAGCAAACAAGTTCTAAACAATAAAGATTTAGATGGTTTGCTCCCTCAGTAAGGTAGCTAGGGATTTAATGGCAGGTCATTCTCACTCATGACTTCATTCTCAAGACATAATTAGTGTACTTGAAGCATGACCTCTGCTAATATTACTTCAGCTTTTGGTGCCAGAATGCTGAGTGCTCACTGAGGGCCTGAAAGGATTATAATCCTGTCTCAGTAACACCACATATTCACAACAAATGTCTCTTTCAAACATGACGGTTTGTTGGTTTACTGTAGCATCAAATGTCCTAACCCATACTCAGACTACTGAATCCATGTCAGGAATCTGACAATCTTCCAACAGTGACCTCTGTAACCACATGTGAGGTGTGATGTGTGAAGTCATGTGGTGGGAAAAACCAACTATTACACCACTATTCCTGACACACTCGTTCAGGGGACAGCTTGGCAAGAATGGCAGAACGATTTAAATTTAGCTCAAGGATTGCACAAGTTTGTGCTGCTCTTTGTATCCTCTCAGAACCTCTGGAAACTGAGCAAAACCCAGGTGAGCTGTGATGATAAATTTTTTTGGTGCAAGATGAATCTGATGAAACTGGACAAAATGTGGTATATGTTAAAAGCAAAAGAAAGTAACAGCTGACAGATAGGAGTTCCAGTTAGATGCATACTGCAGGTCTTACCTGAAGGTGACACTGCTAGAATTCCTGCGTCTAACAATGCTTCTTCTCCCATACCAGCTTCACTCATGGCTTGGGTTCAGAAGTAGTGTTTGTTTGTAAGTGGTACTAGAGACAGGGATCTTGGTGCATTTTTTGGTGTCCTCATGTCTCTAATATATATCCTGACAGAACATCTCCACGGTCTGGTTCCCTGCTGGGCTAAGCCAAGGCTGGAGTTGAAAAATCCGCCACCTTCAGCAGTTCTGAAAGCTCTGTGACAGCAGGAGAGTCCACAGCTTGCAGATGTGAATACACATGTATATCCACAGCTTGCAGATGTGAATACAGATGTGAGTACACATGTGTATCTACAGCTTGCAGACGTGAATACAGAGCTGGTCCCATTTCAAGATGCTGAACCTGCAGGATTTTGGGGTATAAAAAGAGCCTTAATAAACACAGAGCAAATTCTGTCCCGGAAAACAATGTGGTTCCCAACACGTCACTGTTTCAAGGTTGGCCTTTCAAGAAAAAAACTCAAACACTCTGGCAACAGAATCACCTGGGAATCTGCTGTGAGCACTGCCCACCACTCATTTTCCACATGTGTTTAGAAGAGGTGTTTAGCCTTGAAGGTTTGCTTCTGTCTCTTCCTAGCTGGCTGGTGAGCTCTGCAGTACATTTCCTACAACCTGTTTTCTATGACTTCAAGTCCTTTGTGTCTCTTCTTGTTTAATAAATCCCTCCTACAGTCCTCTGGGAAGTAGTCAGGTGCTATCCGGACTGGGATTAGGGAATATGCTTACTGATTTGCAAAATCTTATTAATGTTCTTCAAGTTTATTTGTTGAAGATTACAGTACCCCTAATTAATAGTAATTTAAAAAATACAGATCTTGCTTTTTGCTCTTTAGCCCACTTTGCAGCAGCCTTCATAATATATGAGAAGAGTGAAAGATGGACTGCTAAAAAAAGCTGTATATTTTCAATAAAAAGAATAGGTAGTTGTGTATCCAAATACAAGTCCTGCTCTGAAATTCTCAGCTAATATGCAACAACCTTCCCCCTGGCACCAAAAAAGTCATCCAATGCAGCATGCCATAACAAACTTGATGCTAATGGCTTTTATACAAGCCTCTCATATGAGCACAGGGGTCATAAGGGATACAGTGCATATGGACAGAGGGTATTCTGCTCTCCTAAGCCTAATGTGAGATAATGCAAGATTTCAAATAGGAGAAGAACCATAGCTCCAGGCTTTAAATTGGTTTTGTGTCATCTTTAGATGTAAAGGAGCCTGAATGCTTTCCCATCTGAGTAACTATTTAACCTCAAGGCTTTAATCTACTACATAAAATTCTCTGTTTTTTAGCTATACTGGCTTCCACACTTGGCCTTTTTTTTTTCTTCCTGAATTATGTGCAGCTACTAAGGCTTACTTCAGTATCTATTACAGAATTTTATCAATAGTTTAGGCTATTTATTGATGGCATCTGACAATCTTTTGTTTGTTAAAAACTTCAGTCATATAGAGAAAGAAATCTCTGCAACTGGCTCAAAATGAAATATGCCCACTTCAGCATTTCTGAGGCTACTGTAATTCTTTGGAGTTTGTCTGTGCTGTTGATCAGTCCAGAACCAGGCACAGATTCTTTACTACTAAAAATCAAGTATTAAAATAAAAGAATGTAAGCAACTTTTATGAATCTCACCAGAGTTTTCTCTTCTTTTAAAAGGATTGATGGGGAGTTGATGAGCACAGTAACATGTATGACAAATCATATTCTTTGTCCTACATTAGGGCCTTTGGCAACATCTACATGAACCTTAAGTACTAAAGCTACCTACACCTCAGAACACTTTCATCATGTTGATCTCTACTGTTTGCAGATGCTTAATTCCCCCCAGCTGGAAATCTCTGTGTCCTTGTTTTAATAGTTACATAGAGATCACTAATTTAATTTTTAAATTGCTTTTGGAATGAGGTAAACCAAGAAGATAAAAAGGGGAGAGAGAAAGAGAGAAAGAGAGAGAGAAATAAAACCCAAGAGATGGCTACAGTTGCTCATCACCCTCTGACTAAGGCACAGCCTGTCCCTGAGCAGTGACTGGCAGCCCCCAGCCAATTTTCCTCAGTTTCTATAGTGATCATGATAATCTATGGTATAAGAATATCCCCCTGGCCAGGTTGGGCCACCTGTCCTGGCCATGCTCCCTCCCATCTGCCTGTGCTCTGCTCACTGGCAAAGCATGGGAAATGGAATAGTCCTTTAATAAGAGAAAACACTACTTAGCTACAAAATCCAAACCAGTGTTGTACTACCTACTAAGAAGAAAATTAACTTTATCCCAGCTGAAACCAGGAAAATACTATGAGTGACTGCAATTCAATGAATATGAAAACCCAACATTCTGAATGAGACAGAGGAAAGAATCCAAGAAGGAACCAAAATATTAACAGAAAAAGAAAAGCAACAGTCTCTTTAGTCAGATGCTGCTGCTGATAGGAACACTCCCATGCATTGCACAAGCTGTGTTAAGCATGGATCATACGGCTGCTATCTGATGGATACAACAAAATCAGTCACTTGTTCAAGGCAGTTCTGGTCTAATTCAGGAAAAAACCAAAATTAGGCACTCAAATCCATAGGTGTGATTTTCAGAGGTGCTCGATGTTCTGGCCTCTCATTGTTGCTTGTGGGTAACAAGCCACTCAAGCAACTTTTGTGAGGCACCTCTCAGAGGCTCTACATAGAGGAAAAACAAATTAGCACAGAACAATCATGATTTGTTGACTCCAAATTGTGTGCATGTGTTATATTTGTGTGCATAAAGAAATATATATATGTATGGCAGGAAGGCAAAGAGGGTAACGTGTATATATAGATTTATTAATGGTCACAATGCTTTTCTAATGACTATTTCTTTGCCACCTACTTCCCTTGGTAATTCCAAATGTTTAAACACTTCAATTATTGCACTTATTCTGAAAAGGAGCTCTTTCTGAAGTGCATTACAGAGCAGCTCAGAAACGTCTTCCTTAATCTACAGGAAGCCTGGAGAAAAATGCAAAGCTTTAGGTGAAAAGTGATATATATTGCTTCAGGCTAGTGATTTTCTTTCTTAAATGTTTCAATAGCCCAGACTTGCTGCTTGCTATGTGTATCCTGTGATGCACTCTGATCTTGGGAGGGGTGACTATAAAATTTCTTTCATTGGGGATCCAATATAGGAACAAGAGGTCTCACTGAACAGTTTGAGTTGGGACTTTTCAAGCTCATCTAGTCCAATCCCCCTGCAATAAGCAGGGACAGCTTCAACTAGATCAGGTACCTGAACTGTAACTCCCAGAAGATAGTTCAGCAGTGTTTTCTAACTAAATTAGTTTTTTACACAGTGGTTTTGGTTGAAAGGAACCTTAAAGATCATCACCTTCCAATCCTTTGCCCCAAGCAGGGACATCTCCTGCTATCCCAGGTTGCTCAGAATGCTAAGTGCTCTGGAACACTTCCAGGGATGGGGCATGCACAGCTTCTCTGGACATGTTCCAGTGCCTCACCACCCTCACAGTATGGAATTTCTTCCTGCTGTTAATCTAAAAAGCCCTTGAAGCCATTGCCCCTTTTCCTATCGCTACATTCCTCTCCAGACACAGTGATTTTTAAATTCAGCACAATGGCTCCACTGTCTTTTCTCACCAAGGTTTTGGTTGCAATGCAGTCATAGACTTTCTCCAACACCACATTTCTTCCTCTGTCTCCTCCATACTGTCCTTGATGTGACTTTGGGCCTTGGCTGTGCCTTGGAAGGGCGCTCGATGCTTGCAGTGCACTTGGTTCTTCACAGTGACTCTGTGTGTAGCAAAAAACTTGAGGACAGGTTCTTCAATAGCTGGAGAATCTGGAAAGAACAGAAGACATTTGAAGGCTGCAGCTGCAGCTTGACACCTACCCTGTATCTGCGAGTTCCCAGAAAAAGTGGTCCAAAACTGGGCCCCTCATACACTCCTTCACATTTTTAGTATCAGAATTTGATATTTTGTGAAAGTCTTCCGGGTACACGCAAAATTTTGTCTTATGCTTTGATTGATCATGTTTGATTCAGCTGATTTAGTTCTGTTTGTTATACAGGGAATAGTTAGTTGTTCACCTCAGCAAAAAAAGAGGGAGCTCAGCCAAAAAAGAAGTAGCAAATTCCAAAGCCCCCCAGTTCCCCAGGACCTGGAGGTTTGATTCCAGGCAGTTTCTTGGTTTTGTAAAGCATCTTTCTGCTGTTCTTCCCTGAAGTCCCATGGGGATATATACCTAAAATCACTATAATGATAGTAGAATCAAAGTTAGTAAAGAAAATGCTCCCTCATTTGTAGCAGAGTAATATGGGGGCATGATAAGGATGTCTTGCACACAATAATAAAACCCAAAAAACCCCCAACAGGTTCTCAATACCTGAAGGGAGCATAAGAAAGAGATGGAGAGGAATTATTTACTAGGACATGTAGTGTCAGGACAAGGCATAAAGGCTTCAAACTGAAAGAAGGTAGGTTTAGATTAGGTATTAGGGAGAAATTCTTCACTGTGAAGGGGTGAGGCACTGGAACAGGTGAAGCTGTGGAACAGAGAAGCTGTGGATGTCCCGTCCCTGAGAGTGTTCAAGACCACAGGAAGGATGGGGCTCTGAGCAACTTGGTCTAGTGAAGGATTGTTAAGGAGCTGATTTTTAAGGCCACTTCAAACTTGAGCCATTCTATGATCCTAAACATATCTGTTGTTTTTTATTTCTTTCTTTACTTCTGTCCCACAACGTGTAGTTTTAGAAATCACAATTCTCTGCTGATACTCAGGGAAACCAACTCTCCCTCTACCAAAGCTTTGTAGTGGATGTATTTTCGCTGCAGCGCAGGTGTGATAAATATTCAGAGTGGCAGGCAGCACCCATACACTCCTGTTTGTCCCGCCGGCGGTGTTACCCGCGCTGCCCGCATCCAGCCGGCCCGAGAGGCTTTTTGCTTCTCCTTTTCTGCCCATCTGGCGCCATCTGCCTGCCAAGAGCAGAACGATACGCACAGCTCCCTGCCTCTATCCATCATTTCAGAAAAGGTGTTTTGCTTGTTGCTCATGAGATCAGCTTTTGAAGCAAAAGCTCAGGCCAAAATTCTTGATCACCGACTTGGCGGCTTAAAATCGACTGTTCGATTTTCTCCCCTCGGCGAACAAAGAAACAGCAGAAAGAGGTTTTGCTTGTGCACACAGATGAGCCTGTAAAATGCTTGCAGGTGAGGACACCTGGTGAAGCCTTGATTCTGCACGTGTTTGTGTACACCTGGTAAAGAACAGGAAGGAAATGGGGTGGCTACATCCACTGGCACCTCTTCCCCTCCTGCTCCTCTTCCAATCTGTCAGTGAGGAATTTGTGGATGGTTCCCTGCTTCACTGTCCAAATCCTTTTCAAGCCCGTCGTCACCTGACAAAAAGATTGAGGCAGGAAACAACACAGACTGCAATGAACAGAATTTCCAACCGTGTCCCTGAATCCTCTGATCAGAGTTTCCTGCCCTAAGATGTCTAAGCTGTCAGGATTTCTGGGTCCTCCTTGGGTAAAGTGATTCATGGAGAAAATGAATCGAGTATTATGTGAATCTGTGCATCTGCCTAGATGTTACTGAAGGGTACGCATTCACATGGAGAGGACGCATTTACTGATTATTCTGAAAATCAGAGACCGGGAGAGGGAGAAGGGTAGGTGGTAAGAAGCCAACCTTGTAAGAAAGAATGTGAGCCCAGAGGCTGAGAAAATGGATTAGCAAACGCAAAAGCATATTCACAGGAGACTGTGAAGGAAAATTTTGACAAAGCCAAGATCCAAAGCCAAAACTTAGCGAGACTGAGACAGTAGTAGTGTGGGAAGGATAAGACCTGTTGTCTGGTCTGTCCATCTGTTTGTCCCTAGTTAGAAGACCTTTATCAACACCAGGCCAAGTCCCATTAGGGTTTTGTAGCCTTTCATTATACTGATCATTCCATGGGCATTTTGCCTGTTTGCCTTCTTATGCCATATATCTCCCACCTTTGCATCATTCAGGACAACTCAACTTGTCAGAATCCTAAATTAAAAGTATGAACATCACACTCTTTATGGTTGCAAATGTCATAGAGTCATAGAATAGCTCAGATTGAAAGGGACCTGTAAGGATCACCGATTTAAATTCTCTGCTCCTTGCAGGACTACCCAAAACGAAACCATATGACTGAACATCAGCCAGACACTCCTTAGACAGGTTTGGTCCTGCGTCCCTGGAAAGCAACACAGTGGAAGCCTATGAACAAAAAACTGTTCAGAATTTTCAGCTGAGCACTTCAAACACTAAGAACATGTTTAACAGCAGGGAGATCTAACAAAATGGACAGATCACAAGATGAAGGTGGTTTAGTAAAGCGGAAGAAATTCTGTGAAGAAAGGGTGATGGAAAAACATTGTTCCTAAGTAGTTTTTACTCTCCTTTATATGCATTCGCTGAAGGGAATGCAGCTATAGGAATCCAAAAGCTGAAGCAGAGAACCGCCCCTTGGCACTGTTCCATTCCCACAGCTGTTCCAGAGGAGCTGTCAAATCAGCCAAACACTTGCTCTGCTATCTACAGAATATTTGTATCCGAACCTGGACTCTGATGGGCAAAGATGAATCAGTAACTAAGGCACCAGACTACAATTCCAGTGTGCACAGGAGTCAGGGGCAGCTCAGACACACTTCCAGGTTAGCTGTGCCACAGAAGTGGTTTCTGTCACAGAGGTGTGACCAGGAATGGCCCCTGCCCTAGAGTGTCCCTTCAGATCAGCCTGGCCATGGCCCACAGAAGACACTCAGACACCAGGCCTGGGACCTATCCTGCAGGAGCTTGACACAGAAAATGCAGGACCAGCCTCACAGAGACACGTCAGGGGTGGGCACCTCTAGGGCAGATCCATCCTCCATGTGAGAAAATCTGCCTGCCTTCACAGCTGAGCTTCTTTTGGCCCCTGAAGTTTCCTTCCTACCATATCACCAACAGAATGTTCAGCTGTTCAGTTACTGAACTTGTGAAGGATGCATTGCTATAATTTTATCCTCCCCCTATGTAGTTCATTTCAAAATGGTCTTAAAATGCTTTCAACAGAAAGTACCTGAGCATAGTTAAAACTGCTCCATATCTAGCAGAAGTCATCTCAAAGACTAACAACCACTAAAATCCACACGCTAACTTTGAAATTCTCCTCCAGCCTATGGTGAAAGCACAAAGCTAAACTTTCTAACTTTTCTTCCTGGTTTGCTTAACAGCCATGTGTATTTCTGTAAAGATCGTAGATTTAAGTTTACATCATCAATAATGCTACTGCAAAATTAATGCACAAAACAAATGTGATATTAAATATTTACCAACCTCCTGTTGTGTTGCCGGTCCTCGGCAGACTGCAGTCAAGTCCAAGTCCTATGGGTCACTTTAAAGAATCAGATTAAGAATTCATTAGGGCAATCCTGACTAAAATAAAACATGCAATACATTTTACTAGCCTCGTTTAGGTGACAGATGTAAGGACTTAAATGGAAGATTTACTGCTTTATGCTTCTACCACTTCATACAGCAAAAAGTCCTTCATTATTACCTTTATACTACAAAGTACAGACTAACAGCTTAACCCATGTTAAACAATAAAAAGACTACATATCAGTGTTATTTTACAAGTTTCCTAGGTATTCAAGAAAAGCAGCACTGTTCCATTGGAGAGTCACTGAACAACAGCATAAAGACTAAATATTCCTCCTTCTCTTCCTCTCTTGAGTCATCCTCACTTACCTCCCACAGCTGCACTGGGACTGCTGTAGTGCCCATTGGGGTCACTGTCTTGTGCATCCTGTGATCACTGTGCAGCCTTCCCAGTCCCTCAGCTCAGCAGCATTAAATGGTAAGCTCTGCTCTCTTCCCTTCTTGCCTCCTGGTGAACTCAAGAGACCTCTCCATCACTCATCAATTCTTCATCCCCTTCGGGGTGACACATCCAAGCACACACTTGCACACACTCCAGGCAGGCTTTTCCCTTCCTCTTCAACTTGGGTGTTCTTGAGATTGCTGACAAACTGAATTGGAACCCCTGGGAAATGGGAGTGGATGGGTAAAAAATAGCCCATACCAGCAAGTACATTATAAATCAAAACAGGTATCTTTGTCTTTGCAGGACATGACATGGGCTCCTGTGCAAGACAGATTCCAGGCTTGGGACTTGACTTCCAGTGTGAAAAGGTGGTCTTAATGCTCCTTTGCTTGCCTGTCACACTAGCTTTACAAGATGGTGGATCCCATTTTTTTTTTATTTTCAAGCTCTGGGGTTTTGTGTTTTGCTTTATGGATTTTGCAGCTCAAACCTTGCTGTCTCACATTTGATCCACCCACTGTGCAAAGATGTTTACTTTCCATCATTTGTGATCAATGAAGAGCAGAGTGTTCTGTACTAGACCTCCAGTCTTAACATCCAAGCCTTTAAAGTAACTGGGCTGAACACCCTTAATTTTCACAGTGTGGGCCAATCCATCATCAGCTGAATCATCACTCATACTTATCATTCCACTTTGACTCTTTCCCATTGAACTTCTAAGTGAAGCTTTGCACTTTCTTTATGAGGGGATCCCAAGCACTGCTGTCTGTTGTTCACTTTAGTGGTTCCAGTTTTGTCATTAATTAGGGAGCACACCTGTTAAAATACCAAAAGACAAACATTCAAAAAGACAAAAGACAAACAGTCTGTTATTTTTAGTTCTTGATATCCAAATTCTTACATTAAACAGCAAAGGGTCAGTGAAATACTTTAATGCTCACTAAAAGTTGCACATAATCCTACAAAGCTGTTTACCAACAGACACACCACTTTTCTATTCAGTTCTTCTGTCCCAGCTCTGCTCTTTTTTCTCTCCTTGTCATTATAAAGTAAATGGCTTCAGGCAAATGACATTTGCAAGCATACCTGGAACCATTTGGCAAAGTGAAGAATGACTCCCACATTACTGCTTTACTTGCCAAGAATGCTGCAGCACCTGGCACAGGATCACTATATGTTTAAGTAAGGTCTTCTACCACACTACGAAACAGCCTGTGCCCAGGCCCTGCCTGGGGCTTCATAAAAACGATCAGTATTATACATTGAGATGATACTTATGGCAAAGCTCATCTTGAAGAGATAGTCTTGCTGCAATAAAAGGTAAGGCAGATAGGCAGCATCACTGTTACTCAGCACTGATTAAAAGCTAGTTTGCTGCATAAAACATAGTTTGTTTTCTTTCAAAAAGCAGGCACACGTTTGATCATAGGAAGCACATGTAGATGAAAAAAAGATCATTCTCATCATGCCCAGGCCCATCCAGTGCTGCAAGTGTTTGGGCAAATTTCACTTGCACTAAAAGGATAGTGCCAAGGTGCATTTTATCATTCCCATCTTCTTGGCTAAAACTGGTCCAAACTCAGTAGTGACTCACACCCCTTCCACACTGACGTCAGTGGAGAATTTGGGTTATTATGTGTAATAACAAGACTTCAAACTGAAATCTGCTCTCTCTTGAAAGGTGTTTTCATATGGGTGCTGTGGTAATTGCAGGTTGGTTTATGACTTATACAAGTTAGATTTCTCTTCAAGCCTAAAAAGACCAATGAATCATGAATGTTGTAGAGACATGTAAGAAAAGATAGTTACAGTTTGGTCCACCAATTCTGACCCTCAAATGTTTGTCTGCAGTTGATATTGAAATTGCACAAAGAACCTCATGGATCTGAGAATAAATTCTTACTTATTACAAATATCACTCTCTGCACAGCAGTTTCCTGTCAGCTGCAGAAATCTGCAGGTGCCTAGGTCTGCCCCATTCCCACTGGAGATGCATGGCGTACATTTCAAACCTATACGCTTTGTGTTATTTTTTTTCAGGGAACATAAAGGCTCTCCTCCATAATAAGCACAATTCTTGCACCTGTGAAAACACATCCTTTTTTTGTGCAGTGGGCTCAGAGGGCAAGAGCCATAGAGCTCAGAGCCATCAGAGGGGTAGATTCTTCCATCCATCTTCACCTCCCTCTAATTGCAGAAAATCTGCCCTTTGCCTAATTTCAAAATTCTTATAATCTTGGTTCTTAGTAACTGGCCTAGCAATAGTGAAGCCAGACCTCTTGAGCTTATTTTCAGTCATGATTAAGGATGTTGTGCAGATGGCATCAGTGTAGGTGCAGGACACTGCAGACTCGTAGTTATCTGTGTCATCTCAGGAGCACTATTCAGACTGGAAAGAGAAAAAAAAAACATAGAGAAGCAATAAGCTGAAACTCCCAGAAGGCTAGAGTGGTAGGGAGTATGACAAATGTGTTAGTGAACTCCTCTTTCTATTTGTGTTTATATCAGTGGTTTTCTAATCACCAAAGAAACTGACCTGTTGAAAATCCACAATCTCTGAGGGCAGAAATTTTGAGGCCAAATCCAACTCCCCCTCATCCCTAAAGGCTCCTCACAGCCTTCCTAAGACCCCAGAAACAGACAGAAGTCTTTCCACTGATAATGATGTATTTCAGAAGAGGTGCATTCTTGGCCTAAGGCAGAAAAATAAAGCCGCCTTTCTCCTCAGAGACATCCTTTGGCATCACTATGAGGCAAGACTATTTACAAGGGCAGTAATATAGTGACAGGACAAGGAGGATTGGCTTCATACTGAAAGAGAGTAGGTTTAAATCAGATATTAGTGAAAAAAATATTGTAAGGTAATACTGGCAGTGAGTATTCCCCATGCACTCCATGAGGAATACAGAGACCAGACAGGGGGGAATAGATGCTGTTGGACTTCAGACTCTGAAGTACTGTAGGAAGTTTGACTTCGCCTGACTAGCAGATTTGCAGACAAAGGACTGTCTGAGAGAAGAGGTGAGTTAGGGTGAACTAAGAATTAAGGAAAGAGGAGGGAGAGGGACAGAGCAAGGGAAGGAAAAGAACAGAGGAAGGGCGGTACTTTTGCAATCACAGGACATCACAAATTAAACAGGGATGAACTGAGATATCTGTCTTGAACAATACTATGAATTACTAAGATTTAACATTGGTTTTGCCTGAATGACACTTAAAGGAAGGACATTGACCTGTTGGAGCGAGTCCAGAGAAGTTAATTAGAGGGATGGTGCACCTCTCCTGTGAAGGAAAGCTGAGAGAGTTGGAATTGTTCAGCCTGGTGAAGGCTTTGGAGTGAACTAATTGTGGTCTTCCAGTACCTGAAGGGAATTAACAGGAAAGATGAGGCAAGACTATTTACATGGGCAGTAATATAGTGACAAGAAAAGGAGGATTGGCTTCACACTGAAAGAGAGTAGGTTTAGATAAGATAATAGGAAAAAAAAATCTTTTTTGCAAGACTGGTGAGGCACTGGCACATGTTGCCCAGAGAAGCTGTGGGTGCCCCATCCCTGGCTGTGTTCAAGGCCGGGCTGGACAGGGCTCTGAGCAGCCTGGGATGGCAGTGAGTTGGAACTGGATGATCTTTAATATCCCTTCCAACCCAGGCTATTCTGTGTTTCTGTGACACACAAGATGCATTAGGCCTCACTATCCTAAACACAAAACTAAGTAACTTTTCCATTAGGGCTTGTTTGCTTTTAAGTTTAGCTCAGATTATTGCTTGCCTCCTAAAATTCAAGAAGAAACATTGGAATTAATGAGCGAACCAGTGAAATGGAACAGTGGCCTGTTACTTACTTTCTCTGTTTGAGTTTATTTTAAATCATGGTTTCTTTTCCCACCTGCTTTATGGAAGAGAGTAGATTAGCCTTGCTTTTTTTACTTACTGTGCTCCTTACAACTCTACATCCATCACAGATACCACTCTGGAATGCAATTCTTTCATTAGCAGCTCTCTGCACACTGACAGGAATAATTTGTGACTTTTTGTGATAATATATTTCAAAAAATAAAGACTCATATGATCTTTCTGTCATTTTAGACAGTCACAGATCTGTCATAGGGGAGAGATTACACATGATGGAAAGGCTTATTTACTTATGCATGAAAGGTCACATTCTTTCAACCCTACCCAAATCACTCAATTATGAGTTTTGCATAACAAGGACAGCTACATTTAAATCAATAAGGACAAGTTTCCAGCAGCTTAGATGAACAGCAGCTTTCCCACTGATCTTCCTGATCCCTGAAAAATCGCTAAAAATAATGAGGATAGATATAGGTAACTGCAGTTTGTGCCTTTTTTTTTTTTTACCCCTCTTCTGGTTGTGGAAGATGACAGACTGTATTTCCTTGCATGGGGTGAGAGAATATACCTGAGAGCACCTGGAAATACAGTCAGTTATTGGCATGCACTAGCTAAAGGTCTTCCAGGATAAATACTTGTTTACTCACCCTCAGATTTTTTCAGCAGACAAAAGTTTTCCCACAAATTCATGAAGGCTTTCTCCAGCAAGGATCTCAAAGGAGCACATCAGCATGCTACAAGGCTCCAACAAGGCAGAAGACTTCCTGGAAAAAATTCTTTGGTAGGGGAAAAATAGTGAACAGCAGGGAAAATAAGTGAACACCAAGGTACTGTTTGCATGATTTATTTACCAGGAATGGGAAAGAGTTTGTACAAGAAGACCCAAACCATAAAGCTACATAGAGAACTGCTCATCACCTTAAACTCCTGAGAGAGAGGTTTGTGCAGCAGGAAGAGTTCTATTGTCTGTAGGAGGCTGATCAGCTCCTTGCTCTCCTTAAATTCCACAGGATTCTGGGCAAGTAATTTGCTCTCTCTGTATATATCTTGTCACCTAGACAATGAGAAAATGGGGCTGCCTTGCTGCACAGGAGTGCTGTAAGGTGCTCTGATGTTAGATGTCATTAAAGAAGGCTTCATAGCTGGATGTGTCAAAAAGCCCATTGGAATTTACTCTATTCTTCACCAGCTGCATTAAACTCCTCAATGCTGCTCTTGCCCTATGTCTAGGTAAATGTCCATAGTTTAGGACAAGTCCTCCGGCTTTAAACTGCTTAATTGCAGAAAGCTTCAAAGAAATACATTTTTTATATCATAATGAAGCCATTGAGTTTTAGTATTAACTAGTTGTTAAGTTCAAGTAAATCTGGTTTGGTTTTTTCCGCCCTAAAAAACTGACCAGTAAGGAGCTGTTCCTGAATACTAATTTCTAAAGCTCCATGAGAGCACCACTCTGAAGCTGAGTTATTTTTCTGTGGTTAATAGCAAAATGTCTCCATTTTACACCAGAAAAATCAAGATAAACTTGACTACCAGCTCGAGTTATTCCTCAATCAGGAATTCATTTAGACTATTTCACTGCACTTCTTTCTAATCAAGGACCTCCCCAGCTCTCCTAAGTGTATCACATACTGAGGGATTTGTGAATTCCACAAGGGCCTGTGGACCTGCTTGCTCCCAGTGGATGTGGCTGGGAACTGTGTCACTGTCCTCACTGCAGTGACAAGACAGTAAGAAGGCTGCTTTAAGCCAAGATAATCCAAGATTAGTCCCTGAGTGAAAGACAGTTTGGGGAAACTGGACTCTTTGATTGTAGTCCTTGGGGGATGAGTATTAGTCATCTTAAATCTGCAGCTCTCTGGTTTTAAAAAGTGTTCTGAGGCAAGACAGGTGAAGTAAGGAATTGTAGCTTCTGACAGTTGTTTATGCTGCTGAAAGACCTTGGGGCAGAAGAGAATCAACCAAAAATCCTTTCCAAGATTTGGGAGGCAAATTATAAAGTTGGGATTGTGCATGGCAACCTAGAAGATACAGCCCACAGGAAGTACAATGTTAAGACCATATGACCTTGAGAGTTTGCTTTGTTGCCAGCAGGAATTACAGCTATGCCAAAAGTGTGTTGTTTTAGTCATCCTCCCAAGGAGATCCTTTTCCTTAGCAGAATATATATACCCTGATCTCCATGCTGAGCTGGCTTTTGCCTCCAGGCTGCCTGTATGATACACAAATGCTCTACCTCCTTATGTCTGGTCTGTCCAAAAGGTGTTCTTATCCCCTTTGCCACCCTCTCTCACTGTCCTGTTCTCACCCCTTCACTCCTGTTTACCAATGGTCATGGGTGACAGCACTGATTTGGGCTGGTTAGGAAGAGACCAGATGTTACCCTTTAATCCCTGAATGGGAGGATAAATCCCAGAGACCCTTGAAAAGAATGCTGTGGGTTTGCCCCTCAGCCATTGTGGGGTAAATCCACGGCAGCAGGACCCAGTGATAAAATGAGAAGGGATATAGGATGCTGCTTGGCTTGCTGCTCCACTGCTCTGAATGCCTTCAGATTTGGATTTTCAAATCCTCCAAAAGCTATGGTGATATGGCTTAAAAGTCAGCCAACCACCTTTACAGTTCCTCCTTTCACCTCAAAAATGGAATTCCCTTTACTTGGATTTCTTCCGCCTGATCAAAATTTTCACCCTTGACCACAGATATTTTGAACATGAAAACTAGTTACACTTTGGAGTGATACTTCACAAAGCTGCTTTCTTTACAAGAAAAGGAAAAGCAAAGCAGATATGAGTCTAAAGGTGTTGGACTCACACAGCCAATTTCCACCCTACCTGGGCCACACAACACAAAGTATTATGACATTCTTGAGAAGATATATTTATGTAAATGTTACCTTTTTATCCCAGCTGATAAGGTCCTGGTCATTCCTACCACTGGAGCTTTCATGATCATTACTGACCCTTCTGTGTCCCTCAGCTCACATGAAGTTGTGTAGCTTGTTGCATTCCTAGGAAGATGCTTGGATCCCTTTACACTAGACAAATATGGCTTTGAGCAGTTCAAATGCAAATACATACTGGCCTCTTGTGGGCTGTGTTGTTACGTCCTTTACACTGGCTTCAGCACTTTTTCATTCTTGGAATAACAGGATGATAAAACTTCAAGTATGATGCTAAAAAGAATAAACCTTCTGAAGGTTAAAGAGATACTTTTTTATTTAAAAATAAATATGAATTCCCTTATCCAGGTTTTCTTATGATCGATTTTGACACCATTTCAAAAATTTGATCAAAGGCAGACTATGAAGTAATTTAACAGTTTTTTTTTTCATGCTAAAGCCAAAATATGTGGGGGTCCAGGTTTCAAACAGTTAAACATTCAAAAAATTGTGCTTTGATGTTTAAGTTGTTCCCCCAGTGCTGCTTTCACACCTCCAGGCTTTGGCTTTGTTTATTTTAAAATTATATATGCAGCACTTTCTCTCATTTCCAAGTCCAGCCAGTTCATTCAGTTACTCAAGCAGGGACTTGGTGCTTTAGAAGATTGGTTCACAATTTCAGGTTAGAGGTCATTCTTTAATTAGCTCTCTTCTAGTCCTTAATAAGTCTAAGATTCTGCCACACTTCTTCATATGGAAGACTCCATTCCCAATGGGAAGGGTACTTCTCAAGGAGGGAATGAATTATAGATCTCAGCTCAAGTATTTAGCTTTTTTTAACCTTACTCGTGTTAACCACAACATTGCTGACATAAGGCAGGAGATTGTTTTAGGTGGATAAGACCAATCCATTCTGTAGAACACAAACTACCTGTCTTGCTTGCAACAAAGGCTTAACAAGATATAGTGACAATAAACTGCTTAACTGACCATACTTGATTTCTGTTTGGAACAGAATGTTATCTACTCCCTATTTATGTTAAACTCGGTAGAAAAGGGAGTCTAGTGCATGAGGCACTTGGGTCATGCTCTGCAAAACACAGTAACTGAGAAAACCAAAGAACATAAAAATCTAGCCATCTTCAACAGGCTGATGGGAATAATTCTACGAGTAAACTCTGGAAAAAGCAATAGACACCACAGCCTCCCATGCCCCTTCAGGAATATACCACCTTCTCCTGATGATTTTTAGGTGATTTCTGCTAGTTTAGTAAAGAAAGAGGAAGGTGAAAAGTTTAACAAAAAACAGGAAAAAAAAAATCAGTGCAGAGGCTGAAACATTGTCAGCTTTTCCAGTGAGCAAAAAATACCACATACAGACAGCCAAAATAAACATATGCTGTTTCACAGCTAAAGAAGGAATCCAGCAAGACAGACATTCTGTGCTCCCTTGTCTGGAAGCTGTGTTCTATTAACACAGATCAAATCAGAAATTTATGGAAATGGACTGGTCATGCTGTGAAGTGGATAAGGTGTTGTTTATTGCCTATTTAATAAATGCATGAAGAAACCAACCTTCACTTATTTTTTCAATATTCTACTTCAGGAGCAAGAGCCCATCTTAGCTACAGAGAAACCTGCTTTCTGGACTGAAAGTTGTATTTTCCTCAACAAAGTTCAAAACACTGCCAACACAATTCCATTCCTCCTGCCTGTCCAAATTGACACCCTGACCTTTGTGTTGCCTGAGCATTTGCTTTCTGTACTCCTCACAACATCCTAAGTACCAAGAAGACAACACCTCATGTAGTAAAACCAATCACACATGGCCTTCCTTCTTTTGAGATAGAAGGAGTCAAAGCTAATTTACAAGAGGAGGTTTCCATTGTGCATTATCAGTTTTGATTTATTTCCTGACAGGTTTCCTTGTGTCCCTTCAGAGGCACACAAGCTAAACATGCAAAGGAGATCTATCTATGCAGGATTTCCCCCGTCTGATCCATGGAAGGCCTTTGCCTTTTCAGAGGAAAGTTGCGCCTGATACTGGGACTAGGGAAATTAAAGGCAGACTAATAAAAAGCTTAAAAGCAAACACAACTGTTTCTCAGTGGAGAAATGCCGTTAGTAAGAGTCACATAACTGCAGATTTCTACCCCCAGAATTCTGGGATGAACATGTATGCAGAAGACCTCTGAAGGGTATCTAGCAAGACAGGCTCTGTCCAAGGAAAGAGATGATTTCTGGAAAACACCAGCTATCAACATATTGGGTAAAAAGTAGTGCATCACAGTGACTTATTTAGTTCTATTTTAAGCATAAGCAGCAACAGGCAGATAAGAGATAAAGAACCAAGGGGGAACACAAGCTGAGTAGCATGGACCAGCAGAAAGGGCCAGGAACTGCAATACTCGAGTCCTTTGCCAGACTGTTTAAGCTTTATGTGCTCAAATGTTCTGAGCCATATTGCCAGCTCTGGTGCCAGTATGGCTTTTAATTCTGAGTAAATAATTCAGTCTCTCTTCATTCAGCTTTGCTATAATCTCAGTAAAGCTGACACTGCTGTCCTGCTGGGTATTACATGGCCCAAAAGCTTGGGCAGGTCTAATCATAAGCCTTTCTGGGACTTTCACACCATGCCATGAGAATTAGCATCTGTTGTATTCAGGTGCTGGAGCCTAATCTCTGTCAGTGCTCAAACAACAGTGGGTTTTTCTCTTTCCTTGCATGTAATCAAAGAAATTAACTTCTCTGTGATTATGTAAAAATTCACTTTGAGACACAAGAAATCAATGTTTGTGTTGCCTAGAGCATGCAGATCTTTGACTGCCTGTACCTTATGCACAAAACTGCAAATGCTGCTTTCATTTACATATTTCTTCTGTGTATTGAATGGAGAATTTTTTTTTAACTTGCAGGAAAAAAACTTCCTTGAGCTGCCTTACTTTATCCTAAGGTGGCTGTCATTCTTGCAGACACCAGGAAATACTCATTTACAGACCTGGCAGAAGAAACAAGGGATTTCAGAAAAAGTGTTTTGTTTTTTCTCCACAGCAAATCTATAAAGCATGACCATCTATGTGCAGGCTGCATGATTCCTCCACTGAAGAGACAGCAGGGAAGTGACAGGAACTAAGGTCCTGTTTTGGCCTGTCTTCATTCTCAAGTCCATTTTGCAACTGCAAGTTCACACATTAAGATTTTTCCATTGTAGACGAATTATTGAGGAAAATCCCAGAATAAATAGATACTTTTGAAAGTCCTGGAAGAAATACAATTTTCTTCCCTATGTGATTACTAGGTAGTTGACATTTAAAAATAATTTGACCAAGTCATCTTTATCTTGATCCTTCAGAGAGCAAGTCTTGCTTTATCTGGGGACAGTCCTTACACTCAAATGCAGACTTAGTTTTTGTTTTTACATAACTTTGGTATCTGCTGATATCAGACTACCTGCATGAGGACAGAATGTGCTATTAGTCTGTTGCTGTACAGAAACAGGACAAAACTGCTTAAGTGTAGTTCCCAAATCGACCAGCAAACAACCAAGGCACTGAGCTACACTCTGCCCTGTTCAAAGTGTGAAAAGCTTATCAAACAGAAGACATCACAGTTGGTTCTAAATAAAATCATCTCATTTTTCTTATATGCTTACCCACCTAGAGATAGGAATTCAGTCCTCTGGGAAACAACTGTGTTGTAGGTACTAAAGCTGTGGTCTCTGGTACAGAGAGTTCCAGGCACTAACCAGGAAAGAGTGGACAAAATATGCTTGGAATTTTCATTTAATAGAGAAAGAGTAAAAATACAAGTCTAGCCAGAGACACAGCTTAGTTTAGTTCCTGTTGCCAGCTCAGTCTCAAACACACTGATTACAGAAGCAGCAGCCCCACTCATCTGAAGTGCTTGCACACATCCAGAGCTCCTTTCTGCTAATCTTAAGCACTTCTCAAGACTACCTCTGCTGCCAGAAGAGACCAGAACAGCTGATAAAAAGTCCTTCAGGTCTCAAATTCTATTAAAAAAAGAAGTAAAGAAAAAATGAGACAGAAATATGTTAATTATGATAAGGCCAGAGTGTAAATAGAAGGATTAGCTCCAAATCTGTTAGACAAAATAACACTTCAAGAGGCATTTGAATATTTTGATCCTGACCAAGGGGTATTGCTCTTGCCTGGTAGGAGGTGGCAGCAGTGCAGCCCTCATCACCAGAGCACGCAAAGAGGCTGATATGTGCTTTGTAGCAGTGAATTGATGCCAAACAACCTGACTTGATCAACAACCACACTCTCAGGACATTCCACACATGTAGAATGGGAGCAGACAGCAGGCCAGATTTCCTTCATTGGTGTAAATCATTCACTTCTAAAGTTAGTGAAGCACTGCCAGCTAACACCTGCTGAGGATCTGCACAAGGACCTCAAAGTCAGTATCTCAGTGCCCTTAATACCTTGTAGGCCATAAAGTTATTCTCCTCTAGAAAATTTCCTTGTGCAGGAGGCAACTTATCTGTTGAACTTGCCTCCTATATGCACACTGCCTTCCAACCAACAAGCATTCTTTAGCAGATGCATGGGAAGTTGATGACAGAGCAAGTAGTTTTATTCACTGAGTCAGTTTTGACACAGAAGGGCACTGAGAAGCTGAAAAATATTTATAGGGAGTTCCACTTTCAATGTTATCCAGAATATAAGTGGTTATTTTGTTATTTTTAAAGGGTGCTTAGATGGAATAGAATTACCTCTTTGAACAAGTTGGTAGCACAGAGGGGAATATAGCTATCAGGATTTACATAAAACTAACAGTCATGTTATGCTCAAAAGCTTAAGTTTATTGCTCTCTTTAATGACTATCACCAGTATTTTAAAAAAGAATGCCAGTTCTTTCTGCTAGCTTCTCACTGAAGGAAAGGAAATATTTTAAATACAGCAATAAAATCAAGTGGTTTAAAGATAACACATTTTGCCACACATTCATGCAAACCCTGCAGACAGGATTTTTACAGGTCCATGGATACAGAATAAACACAAAGATGTGTACTGAAATATTGGGAAACTTTTTCCCCACAGTGATGAAGTTGTAGGCATAATATTTCAGGCCTTACCCTGCACCTGCTGACGTCAATGGCAAAACATCAGTGGGAGCAGGATCAGCCCTTATTGTTCTGAGAGCTGCTTTACCTTCTCCTGATTAGGAAGTGCAGTAAATTCGCAGAATCTTCTGCACTAATAGAAGCAGTGGGTTTTGGTTATTGTTGCAAATAAAGAGAAGCAAATATATTTTTAGTAGGTCATCAGAGCTTCTATTCACAAAACGCTCATCTTTCATGTTAAGGATCCTGCATACCTCCATTTTTCTCTGCTCAATGAAGCACTAAAACGCATGCTCACCTCTAAGCACTAAACACAAACTACAATCTTCCCAGCCCGATTGAAGTCTAAACCAAAAAGCACAGGCAGCAGTCTGCATTATTGGAAAGACAACACTGTTGCCTGCGCCAGCGGTTAGAATGGGCTAATTGTTATCTAAATTGGGTTTGAGGGCAAATTATCACAAAGCAGCCAACAAGTTCACATTGCTTTTTTATTTAAGCTGCCTTTAGGATTTGCATTACTTTTAATAGGCACTGGACACACTGTTACCCTCAAAACTTTGAAACAAGTATAAATTCATAGAATAAAAGTGATTTTATTATTAGATTTTTAATAAAAATTAACTAAAAAAATTCCTCACCTGATTTTGAATTTCAGATTTCAGGACAAATTGTATTCTATGTAAAAATAGAAACTATTGGCAGAAATACAATCTGCTTGCCAGATTACTAAGATGCCCAAATATTGACAAAGAAAAGGTAAAGCACAAAGCATTTATGTTCAGATTAATGTCTACTCATATTCACCCCACTGTCATGATACTGGGGTACACTGCTGGTAAGAATTGGAGGCAAGAATTTGACTTGTCATTGAAATATTGTTTCCTCCTTAGTTCTGATAACACTGGTAGTGGACTGCTTTAGAAAAAATAAACAAACAAACATGATGTGTGAAACATCATTTCAATGTGAATCTACTTGAGTCTTTCTATGCAGAGGCTCAGAAGGTTTACGATATACACAGTATTCGGTAAATTTATATGTAAAAACAATCAGAAAGAGGCAAAATTTTACTTTCAAGCTTAGTCAATACGGCACATTTCAGCATGACAATTCAGAAAGTTTCGCACTGTATTTGGATATATTAGCAATGACCTTTTAAAAAATAGCAAACTGAAGACGGTGGATTTTTTCTGTTTTTTTTTTTTTCCTTGCTTTTGTAACAAATGAAGCTATTATCATTATTTACAGTATAAATAAGCCTTTTTTGGTGAAGATTATGTCCTGTCACATATGTTTAAGACAAGGCGTATCTCAGCTCTTAAATGTCAATGCAAACAAGAGCATAAAAGCAATATCAAAGTAAAATAATATCTTTCCAGCTAAGACAGCCAGGTTACCATGTGTCTCTTATCAGATCTGAAATATATCTGAGCGCAGTCAAAAGTTCTCCTGGCTTTAGCCTTTCGGAATATCATGAACACTTATTCTTCTGCTGCTCTAGAAAGCTGCTTTCCGTACAAGCTCATGACATGATGCACAAATTGATACTGTTCACAAGTCTGGATCATTCCTCCCCTGAAAGGCAAGAAGAAAAGGGGAGGGAAACAGCAGTTTTATTACTTGAAAACACATGAGGAAATCGCACAACTAACATGGAGCTTGTGGTCTACACCAAAGGTCTATTCAAAAGCTCTTTGAAATGAGTGCTCTTTGACTGTAACCAGCTTCAAGTCTGACCTTGAGCTCCATTTTGAAAGTTTCTGCTAACAAAGGAATGGAAGGTAGTGAGAACAGGAATGGGCTTTATATTCATCTTCCTTGGCAGAGGCTCTCCTCCAGGAAAGCATCACCATCATCAGTTACTCTCATGTTGCCTGAGTACCTGTACTCTAAGAACTCTTCTGTAAGAAGTAATTCCCACCCTAAAGCCCTGGAGAGATGTATGGGAGCAGGGGAATAAAGAGGGGAAGTAGCTTATCCAACACTTGATAGTTGCACTAGGGACCGAATTTGGGACCAAAGAGAGCCCGGCCAGGCCAAGCCAAGCCAGCCCAGACAACTGATGCAATTTTCCTATTCTGCAATGAGGAATCTTTCCTCTGTGCCACTCCACATCAAGGTCTTGGCAAGTTAGCCAGAGAACTAGGGATAGCCAGCAAGATTTTGGAGCACACAGTGTTACTTTAGAAAGGACAACTCAGATTTGTAACTGAGTTGAGTGCTGCGCACACCTTGATTGCAAAATATCCCTCAGCACAGTAACCTGTTTTAGTTCAGTATATTTTTCAGCTTTTACATTTCTCTTTAAAATCGAAACCTGAAAGGAAATGCAAGCAGGAGCAAAAGTAGTTTGATTTTCCATGTGTCATTAGCCTATGTATTTCAGCAAGGAGCACATTAACCAACACATGAGCTCTACAGGGGGAAACAGAAATTAAGAAAAACAATCAGAATGACGTTATTAATTTTAAGCAGATTCTACTAACATTTGAAATTTTGCTAAGAGCACCCCATTGAAACTGATATGATCTCTTGACAATGCATTATGAAGACAATTAAAACATATGTCTGAAGCTCACAGAAAGTGTGTGCAGAATTGTGCCGGCACTGGTGCTGTTGCACAGATCCTGGCAGCAGGGTGCTAAAAGGAGGCTGAAATGACAAGTGAAGTTGAACATGGAAACCCATGGGTGACTGGAGCCAACCAGACTATGCCAGTCTGAGGAAGAGCATATCTGATGCATTCCCTTAGAAACCTCACCAGAGGACATTAAGGAAAAGTTGTTTCCTCTGAGCCAAATGGGTAGCAGACTACTAGCACCCTCCTTGTGGATGGCCCTTTTCTATGGGGTCCAGCTTAACCATTATGGGTCACACAGTAGCCATACCAGTAAGGGGGAGATGAGTGGGAAAGACAACCTTGTCCTTCAGCCCCTTGCACATACTTTGTTAAGCAGCTGCTTGAAATAACACTTAACAATGAGCAGGGAAGGGCAGGGGCCTATTCTCCAACCTCTCATCAACTAGCAAAGGTGAGAAATACACACTGTGTTTCTAAAAAAAAAATATTTCCTAGCTGAGCATCTCCTCTCCATCTGCTTTGCTTAATACAAGATCAGAGTTGATTTGTTTCCGAGTCCCTCTGTGCTCCACACAGCACTGAAATGTATCAGTGTCAGACTGTGACACACAAGAAACATTAGTCATATCTGACAATTCTCCCCAAGAAATTCCATTAACAGTGGGGTTGCACCCTGAATTTGTAGCAATAGAAGCACCAGGGTGGCCATTGAGATTCAGACCACAGGAAATTATTTTCCTTTTTATCCAGTTTCCTGCTATGTGGTGGCTTCCCCTCTTGCCACACATATACACATCATGACATGTGCTTGCTGTCCAGGCTTTGGCACAGAATTATGTTTTCACCCCTATTTGCCACAGAAACTTTTGAAATCTGAGTTGCATTGTGGACAGTGATAGCAAATGTGTCTCAGCACTGTGGGAAGGATGCAGGAATGATTACTTCCTCTCCTTAGTCATACCAGGTTATTTTAAGACCATTTGTTGGCCACTGATGCAAAGCCCAGTGCGCAGAACTTTTCCAAGGGATTTGTGAGGGAATGAAGGGAAAAAATGCCTTTGTTCTCTCCATACCCATGACAACCTCAAAGGTGGTTTTAGGGGCTAATGCCAAACTTTCTACTTCTGTGTAAAGCAGGGAGGTGCATTCTGTCAGACATCTGCTCTGGCCTGCACTCAGCCTTCTTTCCTTAAGTCCCCGGTGACTCCTTACCATCCTAGACAGTAATGACCAAGCAAGAGGAGGAGACACAGTTTTCCTTCTTATAGCTGCTTGGACGCTGTCTCAACCTCTCATGCTACTTTTGAAGTCTCCTGGAGATTTTGGGGGGCGTTAGTGAAAATGAAAGTGGGTGGCAGCATGATGTCCAAGAGACTACAAGCCCTATTTTTCAGTCCTTGAAGAAATAATGCTTTTCTGTAGGAAGGATGGTGATCTGCTTTCCATCTTGAGTATTTTACCCCATGACATTTAAAATTTTATCTATTTCATCCCACTCCTGAGAGCTACATGGCAGCTACAGAGGCTCCTGCAGTCTTCCTTTCCCCCTATGGTGTCCTTTAAGTATGATTTTCCTTCTTCAGAATCTTAAAGTGACTGAAGTTCCCCCCAGTTTCCTTCAAAGCTAGTATTTGCAATTGGCCTGCTGTATCACACACATTTGTAAGCAGGTGCCTTCAGCCTTAATTTGTGTGATTTTCCTGTGTGGCATTAGTCACAGAGACAAGATATTTCACATTCAGACAGATATTTAACTGGACCATAGATAATCAGCACTCACTATTCATATTCTGGTTTTTTTTTTTTCTCAAGGAAGCTTCCCTTGTCTGGGCTAAAATCCACTGAAATAGCCAAATCTCTAAGCCCCTGCAGGTCCCTGTCTATCAGAGCCTCAGCAGGGCAGCAAGAATTTCATTTTTTGCCTCCCACTGAGCATAATTTCTTCTCTGAAATAAAGTTCAGCGTGGGGTTGAGGTTCTTTTTTTTCCCTTAGAAAAATCTTTGGTATGTTTTTCGTGACATCTCTTCCCCCGACTACATTTATCATTATCATTAGAGAGAGCACTGAGACATGTTTTGATGGCATTTGAAACCAGTAGGAAAGGAAAAAATAACATCTCTGGTACAAAATTCAAGTCTGTTTACTTCATAATCAAACTCAAGGTGGTGCGTTAAGAAATGCTTAACTGGAAACCATTAAATTGATGGAGATTTTCACAGCTCCTCTCATATGTCTGCAAACACTCCAAGTTGTGCACTCTCCTTCCTCAAGCAATCTCTCCCACCATGGCTCACAGTTCCAGCACATGAAATGAATTTTCATTACTTCTGGGTGGAAAGTGATGATCTGTGGCTCTGAACTTAAGTAGAGCAGATCTTTGAGCCTTTGCTTCTGTAGGAATGTGGGGCCAACTCCTCAGCTGGTAAAAGGTCACCCCTTGCTGCATGGAGATGGGCAGCTGTGCAGACTTCAATGCCAGCTGTGAACCTAAATCAGCTCTAGGGCTGCTCATTAAGGTTTACTGCTCAGGCAAAGATTACAAGTCAGAGGAACATTCTCTCTTGGCTTCCACTTGGATTTGTTCTTCCTCTCTCCTTATTTGCTTCTCTTTAAATAAGGGGAAACATTACCAGTTTTTCTTTGCATTTTTCTGGAAAAGAAAGAGGCTTTCTTACCTGTCTAACCGTAACTGGCAGGCTGTTCGCAAAATGTCAACTATGCCCTCGTTCTTCAGCTGTTTACAGCAGACACTTGTGGCAATAAAGCAGCCAGTCCTCCCGATGCCTGCACTAAGGAAGGGAAGAGCAGAGAGAGGCAGTGGAGATCTCAGGAGGATTTTGGAACTTTCTTGTCAAAAGACTGACACTAAACCAGCACAGAACCCATTCTTCCTTTTGTCCCTCC
This sequence comes from Anthoscopus minutus, assembly GCA_013399455.1. Lineage (NCBI taxonomy): Eukaryota > Metazoa > Chordata > Aves > Passeriformes > Paridae > Anthoscopus > Anthoscopus minutus. The sequence continues at coordinate 16,646 of VWYI01024289.1, read as the reverse complement.
GACCTTTGCCAGCTGGGTGCTTCCAGATGGAGAGCCATAACTAGGAAAAGATATCAGCTTTGCTGGATAACATGTTTAAGTGTGAGCCACTCACAGCAAAAGGGTGAACACTGCAGATACAGTGCTAAAAATGGACTGTTGGAGACTCATTGACCCAATATCTTGTTGAACCTCTCACTAAACCATTAAAAAAAGCTTCTACATTTCTTAGTAAGATTTGGTTTGACAGCAACCCTTGCTTTGAAGGCAAACTTTGTTTTGAAATTCTCAGTTCTAACAGCTTCTTTGAAAACTGTTTTCATTCACAGGTAGAGTAAAAAAAAACACCAACCCTTGGTTGAATAATAGAGCTAACAGCAGTAAGCATGATGCCATTTTCTGATCAGATCTACAATTTAGTAATTTAGAATTAGAGCAGAACACAACAAATTCACTATCAAAAAAATTTCTGTAAATTTTCCTGAGCTCTTTTGTATCTGATGCAGTCCTTAGTTAATGACCAAAACTGAGTTTTTTTTCCAAAGGCACGAGGCTACAGAACCTACAAATTCTTCTTATCACCTAACAAACTACCAGCAAAAGTTGGAAGCCCTTCTTATGCATAAAATAATTAAGTGTTAGGTAATTAATAATACTCAGGAATAATTACTTGACACAAATACAGGAATCCTGTTTTCATTTACATTGTGAGAAAATCGTAATGCAAAACCACTGGCAACAGACATTCAAGCAACATTGGAGCTCATGGTTCACAGCTGCCCGCAAGTCCTTTGACTTCCACTTGACCACAACCGAACAGACCACAGCACACAGCTTCTGACACTGTTCACTGTCCAGAGACCTCAGTATTTTGCAAAGGGAGGGAACAACATCCATTTTTAGATGAAGGAAACAGCGCTTGTCCCAGGACAAGCTGCAGGCTTCTCAGTGGCTGAGACAGTGCTGAGTGGCACATTATCCACATTGAACACGTCATAATCCTATCACCATGTCTCTTTGTATTTCTCTTTTTTCAAATAAAAATGCCCTGTTTCTCCTCCCCAGATTATTACTGTGTCATGGCGATGACACCATACAAGAGGACAGAACAGACATGCAAAGCAAGAGTGACGTGGCAAGCAGCAGCAGATACCATAGTCCTTCAAGGAGCTCCTGGAGAATCACAAATTTCCATGAACAAAGAGGACCTCCTTACAAACCATTTCTTATTTTCATCTGAACGCTCCCAAATTTTTCCACAACTGTTTTGAAACAAAGGCAGAAAAACTGGGCATGTGGCATCACACGTGCATTTTAATAGTGATTACTCCATATTAGCTTATAATCGGATCCTTGATGACACCAGGCTACCAACAATTTCTGCCAAGAGGCTCTTTAAAAACATTCTCATTGTATAATACCCATTTACTTTGGCTTTTGGAGAGCAACCATCTGCTGTTTCCTAGAAAACATTATGCAAAATTAAGCAAAATTACGTACAAAAATAAATCTGGCAAAATGTATGTTATTGAAATTATGGAAGATTACCCTGGCAAGATAAACTACATATCTTATTGGGCTTTCTGCTATTTACCTGGAACAACTGTTTTGAGTACAGACTGCAGTTTCAAAGTAATCACATTTAACCTTTCTAAACACTGGCAAAACAGGGCTTCCTTTTAGACCTCTGGAACATCTCCAGTTTTCCAAGAACTGTAATTCATCTATATTAAACTTTAATGGCTTAGAGTGTGTGAACCAACTGTTTTAAAACACTCTTGGATGAAAACAAACTAACATATCTGATTTAATAGTGGTCGTTGATGCTTAACCCATTCTCTAGTTAGCAGTACAAGAGAACATACTTCATCGTCTACAAATGATAAGTACATCATCCCACTTCTTTCTGAGGACAGAAGTATCTCTCCTCATCTATTTTTATTCTGCTCTGATTGATAATTACAATTTTCTCATCAGGCATCAAGCTACTGTAAAGACTACTCCTTCCATAGAAGTTTTCATCTTTGCCACAGATTTTTACTGATACTTCATACGTTAACTCATACTTCATAGTTGCATATGTTTCCTGACTACTGATTAATACTTGCTATAATCAGCTTTGCCACTCTTTCATTTATGTGTTTAAATTATTGTATTTGCCCTAATAATGATTGGGGAAAAAAAAGAGCTAAGAAGAAATATACGAAACAGGATGCTTAAAGTTGAATGTTATTTGTCTGCTTGTGTGTGACTTCCTACTCAATTTCACCTGAAAACTTTGCAAACTTGGCTCTTAAAATAATTAAAGGCATGTATTACTGGTAAGGCAAATGAAATAATTCTTGCAAGTAACTGAGCCACTGCCAGCTTCTATGTTCAACTCAGTCTGTATCTGAATGCAACACTTGATAACAGAAAATCATTGTCATTAAAGCTTTGAAATTCCAAGCATATTTCAGAAGCAGTTGGGCAAGAATTCACACGTGTGACTGACAGCCTATATGGCAGTGTCTGCACTGCATCACTAGGAATTCAGACACAACATTTATTTACCTGCAGTGAACAATCACTGGGGCATTCTTCTCCTCTGTACTCTGCATAGCCTCTTCCACTTCCAGTACTAGCTGTAACAGAGGAGGGGCCTGGTCTGGTGTCTTCTGGTCTGGCCAAGATGTGTACCAGTAATGTTTCAGGTTTCTGACTTCGTCTCCTTTCTGCAATCCAGTTAAGACAAACACCACAAGTTTTACAAGAACTTCTCGTTGTAAACTGATACTGAAACATGGCCTTCCCTTTAAGACTGAGGGGATTAAATCAATCTGCTGGAAAGACAGCACAGCTGGGCACACACGGTCCAGGAGACTGCTGCAGAGAACTGATGAGATCTTTTTGACACAGGTGGCAGAGGAGCCAACAAGTAGAGGTAACCTTGTATTAAGTACATGACCGGGCATATGAAGGCTGGGGGCAGCCTTGGCTGCAGTGACCAAGAGATGGTGGAGGATACTACACGGAAGGAACAAGGGCAGTAAGTAGGATTACAAGCCTGAACTTTGGAAGACATAACTTTGATTCCTTCAAGGACTTAATTGCAGGAATCCCTTGAGTCAGGGCCCTAGATCAGGGAGGATCCAAGACAGCTCATTAATATTCAAGCATCACTTCTTCCAAGCTCAATTTTGGTGCATTCCTCTGGGTAAGAAATCATGCAAAGAGGGCAGGAGCCATGCATGGACAAGCAAGAAGCTTCTGAAAAAAAAAACCAAAAAACCAACAAAAAACCCAAAAGAAAACCACAAGAAGGAAATTTATGGGATATGGAAAAAGGGACAGGGTGCTTGAAAGGAATATAGGAATGTTTTCAATGTAAGCAAAGATATGACAAGAAAGGTTAAGGCCAATTTGGAATTAATTCTGGCAAGGGATGTCAAGGACAATAAGAAGGGTTTCTTCAGTCACATCAATAGCAAAAGGAAGAGTAGGGAAAATATAGACCCACCGCTGAATGAGGTGGGAGCCTTGGTAGTGGAGGATACAGAGAAGGCAGAGTTGCTGAATGCCTTCTTTGTTACAGTCTTCACTGCCAAGGCTGGCCCTCAGGAATCCTAGACAACAAAGGCAAGAAATTCTGGAGAAAAAGACATCTTTCCTTTGGTTGATGAGTATTGGGCTAGAAAGCACTTAGATTAACCTGACACCCACAAATCCATGGGTCCCAATGGGATATAGCCGTGAGTTCTGAGGGAGCAGGCAAATGTTACTGCTAAGTCACTCTCCATCATCTTGGAAAGGTCATGGAGGAGAGGTGCCTGAGGACTGAATGAAAGCCAGTGTCACTCCAGACTTCAAAAAAGACAAGTGGGGGAGGACCCAGGGGGCTACACACAAGTCAGCCTCGGTTCCATCCCTGGAAAGGCAATTAAATAGTTCACTCTGAATATCACTTCTAAACATGTGGAGGAAAAGGTTATCTGGAGTATTCAGCATGGATTTACCAGGAGAAATCATGCTTGACCAATCTGAAGGGTTCCTACGATGGTACAACTGGCTGGGTAGATAAGGGGAGAGCAGGAATATTGTTTATCTTGTCTTCAGCAGAGCTTTTGACTCTGTCTCCCATAACTTCCTCATGAGGTAAGCTCAGGAAGCATAGGTTGGATGAGGGGACAGTGAGATGGATTCAGAACAGTCTGAATGGGTTCAGAGGGCTGTGATCAGCAGCAAAGAGTCCAGGTGAAGGCCCATAGCCAGTGGTCTTCCCCTGAGATCAGTACTGGGTTCAGCACTGTTCAATTTGTTCATCACTGACCTGGATGAAGAGGCTGAGAGTACCCTCAGCACATTTTTTGATATTGATACAAAACTAGAAGGAGTGGCTGACACACCAGAAAGCTGTGCTGCTGTTCCATGAGAACTGGGAAGGTTGGAGAGTTGGACGGAGAGGAACTGATGAAGATCAACACAAGCAATGCAGGGTCCTGTGCATGACCTCAGGGTCCTGTGCAGAATAACCTCAGGCACCAGTACAGTTTGGGGGCTGACCAGCTGGAAAGCAGCTTTGTGGACAAGGACCTGGTGGACAACAAGCTGCCCATGAGCCCGCAGTGCCCTTGTGGCCAAGGAGGCCAATGGTGTCCCGTGGTACATTAAGAAAAGCAGAGTCGTCAGGTTGTGAGCAGTGATTCCGCCTCTCTACTCAGCCCTAGAGAGGCCTAACCTGGAGTGCTGTGTCCAATTCTGGACTCCCCAGCTCAAGAGAGACAAGGCACAACTGGAAAGGGTCCATGAAGAGGAATAGGGCACAGGAACACCTCACTTACAGGGAGCTGGGCCTGTTTAGCTTGGAGGAGAGACAGCTGATTGATTTTGACTTAATCAAAATCTCTAAGTATCTGAAGGGAGTGTGTCAACAGCATGGGTAAAGGCTCTTTTCAGTAGTGCTTGGCTACAGGACAAGGGCAATGGGCACAAACTGAAACACAAAGTTCCATCTGAATATAAGGAAAAATTTCTGAGGGTGACAGAGCACTGGAACAGGCTGATCACAGAGTTTGTGGTCTCTTTCTCTGGGATATTCAAGACTCACCTAGACACAAACACATGCAACCTGCTGTAGGGGAACTTGCTTTAGCAAGTGGTCTGAACCAGATGATCTTCAGTGGTCCCTTCCAAACCCAACCATTGCTAAATGGAACAGAAATCCAAATGGGAAGGCACGCAACATAGAAATCTGGACTTCAGATATCATGACTGCACTTCAGTAAACTGCCCTAAAAATAAAAAGGCACCCAAAAATTCCTCTCCGCCCAAAGTATTCTGCTTTTTTAGTGCCAAGAGCTGTGTGCAAAACACTCCAGGCAGTCTGTTCCCTCTTGACAGATTCATTCAGCAAAGCCAGAGCTGTGCTTGTGACATAATTGCTTTCATAATGTATTTGACAGACAGAGAACCAGGAGCCGTATCTCTGTCTCTGATAGCTAGATAAATAGATGAGGGAGAGAGAGATGGGAGCTTATTTTTCTATCTCTTCTGACAGACAGACTTATATTGGTCTCCTGTCAATTCTACTCTTCTCTTAGACATTGTGAGAAATTCAGAGGCAGTATGGAAGGTGGGAATTTTATCTAGCTGCAGTCCAGGTCTTTTTGAGAGACAAATTCTGATTCTCTGTCTCAGCATGGTTGTGAATATAGCAAATGTGCTGTTTCCTTTCTGGAGTGCCAAGTAGCACTGTGAGCTTTTGATTTTGTGTGTTCAAAGTGATATCCTTCTGTCTGATTTCTAAAGGTGTAAAATAGTAACATGGTGCCCAGGGAACTGGCCTTACCCTTGCAGCCATTACACAAGCCAGATGGCACAGGGCAAAGTAAATGTTTGCCAAAGGTCCAAGAACAGAAGTGTTAGCTTCCATAACCCTCCCTTCAACACATAGCTGGCTAAGTTGAAGAGAAAGGAAAAAAAAAAGACAAATGTAACTCTTTCTTAAGAACAACGCACAAAAATCTGAAAATAGTTTCTGTCATGTATACTCCCAAGTCCCTCTCTATGCTTGTCAGTCACTGGATGCTAAGAGTGCTCTGTGGTTGTGAATTTTCCAACCTTCTCTTTGGATGATAGAGCTTTTGCACAGCTTCACAGTGAACTAGATTGGAAAGCAATCATGTTAAATCTTTTTTCTTTCTTGAGATGGATTAATTTTTGGATGGATCAATCAGTTTCTCCCTCAGGCTTGGCACACAGTCACAAACGCTTGTGAGGGCACATAAGAGATGGCACAAGGGTTGGAACAAGACAGCTGGACAAAGGGAGGCTCGGCTTCATTGAGATACTGTTCCTTCTTACACTGGGTTTAAAGTGCTCGCTGAAGCATAGCCATAGGATCCTTAAGGCTTTGTCTAGCTTACTTTAGGAAAAGAGAATCTTACTATCACAGCACAGAGTCTGGCCTTAGGTTATTTATCCTAGGGAGAAAATAATCTGTTTAAGAGTGCATAACTAGTTATCATGAATAGCACTTGAGCTCACAACAGTAAATCAAATCAACATTGCTCTGAAACACAGTTGCTTTTGAATGTGTGACTATGTGTGAGTCATAGAAGTTATGAACATCCAATCCTTAACTCAGTTGTGAAAAACTATAATAAAAATGTTGTCAATAATACTGAGAGAAAAGTAAAAGTCATCTGAAGAAAAACATGAATCACTAAACATAAGTCATTTAGTTGACAGCAACAGATAACAGACAAAGTTCTAATGATGAACTCTGGATACCTTTAGTTTTGTCTACAGTGTTAAAAGTTTTATGCTTTTGCTTGGAGAACCCTGACTTCTGTGGTTCTGTACACTTCTGCCTTGACTTGAACAAAATATTCTCTACTGATGGTTCATTGAGACTGAGAAGACTTGGGAACAGCTAGGAGGAAGCAAGATTTAATTGACGGTTTGAAGTCTACCATCACGTATGCTGGACCTGAGAACATGACTCAGTGGCTAGACACTGGCAGCTTTCTCTGAGGAAGGAAAACAAGCCTTGCCTATAGCCTGAGCTTTTTCTAAATTCTTGAAACCTGACAAATCTTGTCCCCTATACTGAGAGAAAAATGGAAGTCCACTCTGTAAAGCATGCAGTAATCATGTATTTCTAAACACATCTGTTTAAAGAGCAAACTGAAGTCAGTTCATGGCTTTTCCAGTTTTCACTATCAAGTAACTTAATGTATGCATGGTTCAGAGCTGCTGCTCCACTACTGCCATTAAATGACAAATGTACAACTCTAGGGAATGGTAACTTAAATGGAATCTTTATTTCAGCTCTAGAACTCAGCAGATCACATTCTGACATTTGGGGGTGGAGGAAAGAGATATTGACCCACTAGTACTGAAAACAAAACCATTGTCTAACTGAAAAGCAAAACCAGATGAGCTGCAAGTCTGCAATGTGTAAATATTCTTCACTTCCCACTTGTCAGGGTGTGTGATTTTTCTCCTTGCTGTCTTCGCCAAAAGCATGAGTGACAGACTTTCTACACTCTGAATCCAGACATGGGATGTCACATGCTGGCTTTCTGCCCATTAGCATATGGCTGAAGAGACTTGAAACTGGCTGGATAAAAGAAGAGTTTTTCCAGCTTGGAAAGAAATTGTCATGTTATACTGAGGTCAGTGTAGATCTGGCAGATGAAAGATGTATGAAGTTTATATAAACAGACTGTTACTAAAACATGTAGCTTGATATTCTAGAACCTAGCAACAAAAGGAGTTGTAAAATAGGACTCTGGTGCTTAGATTAACTAGTATATAAGTCTTAAAAAATGAAACCAATGCTAATAATTTTTATCTACAAGATGATAGAATGGTTACTGGTATGTAAAACTACACTTGTGAAGTAAGAAGCTCTCAGGGAGCTGACATTTCGTTCTAAATCATCAATGAACCCAGGGGACAAAGGCACAGAATGAGTCACTGGTTTCTTACCCAGTGAACCCCATACTACTACTACTGACCTGGCGGCTTTTAGACTGTACACATGCAGCTCAAACCTCTGACTGCTTATTTTCCTGTAATCTTCATACTGGTGAACTGGGCAAAGCCACAATGACTTCAGTAATGAAAAATGGTATTTGTACAGCAGTACACTGTGCATAAGTTTCCTACATAGCTCTCCCTGAGCATCTGCATTTATAAGTTTAGACAGATAAGCTTCTGTAAGTATATTGGAATGATTTTTACCTTTAGCGTGATGAGCCTTAAACGGTAATCGTCTGCTTGTATGACTCTGTTAACTGTGATTTCTATTCCTTCATAGGTGACCTGTTCCTCTGGCCAATATTCTGTGCATTTCTGTGTGCAATATAAAACAAATCCAGTTAAGCAGGTGTCATGGGAGGCTGAGCTTTTTTCTCCTCTGAAATTCAATATAGCACATGCATAGATGAATATGAATATATTTCATTTCTATAATAAGTACAAGCCTCCACTTACTAAACAGGGACCACACTTCAGCTGCTTTTTGCTGCATCCATAATAGCCTGATTGCTTGATTAAAAATGCACAAATCAAGTAATTACTAACCAATGCTTTTAAATACACACATCCTTATTTATCTTTATGCAACTGATGTGCATTTTGAAGGCTCATTAGAGAGGCCAGTGGCAATGTGCTTGTGTTTATAATTAATCCTTTTCTTAAGATAATAATGATTAGTATAATATACACTAGTTACCAATATATCTGTGCTACATATATACTGATGTAGAAACACAAAATACAGCTTTTCTATTTTTTATAAAGGCTCAATGCTCTCTGAATATAAAATTATCATTTGCATATGTTTTTGCACAAAATAACATGACTGGGGATGTTTAGGGAAATAGATTAGGTACCAAAATCCACTTAAAATTGTCAGTGGGAATCTTTCAAAGCTAGAGAACTAAAAGGCAGCAGTAGCTAGAGAGGGATTGGACTACTACATTTGATTTTGCAAAAAACCAGTCAGAGATGCAGCCCGCACAACCTGACACTTAGAAACACAGAAACAATACTCCATTTGCAGATCTACTTTGTGGTACTGATACACTAGAGATGACCCAGTGCAAATTTGTAGCACACTGGTCCTGGAAGGAAGGCTAAAAAACACTGTGGTTTTGTATTTAGTTTCTCTAAATTAATCAATATGCAAAGGCAGAGGCAGGCATTTCAAGATGGTGCACAAATTAATTCATGGACAAGGAATGATCTGAATGAGGCAGAGTCTGAGAAAAAGACTTCCTTGTGATTATGCAAGAAGCTACTTCATTATCACAGGGGAGTAGGTATCAGCTATTCAATAAACCTCAATAAAGATGATGCTTGTAAGATTCCTCTTTTACACAGCTGTACACAACCTTGAAGGAAACAAGTTGAATCATTTTGCTCTCCCTCACCAAATGTAATTCCACTTGAGGAGAAAGACTAACAACAGAAAAGTACCTTGCAAAGTTACTGAGTCAAAATTTTTGTGTGGGAGAGTCAGTGTTGTTCCATCTGCACAGTACATCAGTTAATAACCCACTGGGAGTGTGGCCCACTGTGTCTCTGTAAAGTTATTAATGCAAATTGAGTATTTTCTTCCTCTACTCATAAAAGGCAGAATCCACTCCAAAAATTGTTGAGAGCACTACCAGCTATCAATAGCACAGACATTGCTCTGTTTAAAGGAGTGGAGTAAGATTGCCCACTCATGTCTGTCAGTTCAGATTAGAAGTGACAGAGAGCTGAGGTACAGAGCTTTTAATACTCCTGTTAGTGAAGTCACTGCATTGAGAGCACAGAGGCACAAAGCCTCTTTTCCTAGCATCATTGCTGAACAAAACTTTTGAAGTTGAATCTCTGTACTTTGAATCCTGTTATTCATCTATTAGTATAAGAGCTGTAGATAAATGGAGTGAGTGTAGATGACAGTTACATGAAAGGACCCTGTATTTATGGCTGAGATTGCTGACACCATCACATTTTTGACATAAAATGTATCAGGAAAGACTCAGCAGCTCTGTTGTGATATACAGGCTGTAGCAAGTTCCAGCTCTGTAGCGCATCAGCACCATAGTGCACTGCTTCCCAAGACTGATAAAGAGGGGTGAAACACTTGGTCAGTGCAAGTAAGAGGCAATCTAGACATAAAGGGTATTTTGCTTTCCTGTTATACAGTCTTGTTATGAAAACTATAGTGCAAGGACATATCATCAGATATGTCATTTGGGACCAGCATTTCCTCTGCATCTTCTTTAAAAGTCCTCAAAAGATTCTGGTGCACTGACTGTGTCATGACATTTTAATATCGTAGGTGCCAGAAACCGGCAACTTTGATTAATGAGCAAGTTATTGCTTCAGTGCTGCTGCTCAGATACAGGCAGGTGCGAGTTTAAAACATGAGTGAAAACACAGCATTCAGATCAGCAATATACTCTATTGTGCATCAGCAATGCCTTGACAGGATATGTCCAATGAGCCAGCTGTAATAACTGACCATTTTTAACTTGCAACTTGCAAAGCATGATAATTGTGTCAGTCTTGTTCATGTCTGTTTTTTCAATGAACTTGAAGGTTAAATTTATTCACTTTATAACTATGAAAAGCTAGAGGTTTGTGCACGTGCATGATTATAGGCACTAAACTTCCAGCTAGCAGATAAGCCATTACAATTCTGTCTGTATGCTGGATATATTCCCATACTCTTTGGCATCTAAGCATTTAAAGCTTCTTCTCCAAACGAAAATCTCTAACCTAAATTACTAATCTGTTCTCAAGGCATATACATATACAAGCCTGACATATACTTCTGCTGCAGCTTGAGAAACAACATTTGGATATCTCCACTCAACCTTGCTCCTTAGTGGTGAGGGAGGATGCAGAGCCCAACATGTGCCCAGACCACTTCCTCACATCTTACACTGCCACTAAAGGCAGATGTGAGCTCAGCTACCTGTCTGTGAGCTGAAGCCCAGGCAAAAAGTTCTTGCAACTCCGCTATGGGGGAAAGATTTCAGGTGGAGGGCTGCAGTATTATAAACTGCAAAAAAAAAAAGAGAATTCGCTTTAGGTGGATTAGCAGAAACATCACTGCAGTTTAATTTGTAGAAGTATGTGGCAAATAGAAAATTTCAAGATCTTAATTTCAGTATTTCATAAGCATTCCTTAGGCACATTCAGGGGAAGATCCTCAATATCCAAGTCAGTTCTAGTTGTTGACTGTCCTACAGAAATCAGGGACTTCCTCAATTAAATGTGCATCTAGACATCAAATCATCATTAAATGCAAGATATAGCAGCAACAACTCTACTGATTAAAGATTTTCCACCTTAGAAGTTATGGGGTACTATTGCTTTTAATTCCTTTAGAAAGAACTTCAAAGGCTGCCTGCAAATAGAGCTGGGTTAGGAGGGGTTTCAGGTCAGCTGGAAGAGGAAAATGACAAAACCAACAGTAGAAGTCAGACAGCAAAACAGAACTTACAGTAAACTGAATTGAAAGAGGAGCCCACATCTTCTCTGACCATGAAGAATTTAATGCTGGCTCTGGTTGCACAGGCCACTAAACTAACTTCTGTTTGCTGGCTTAGTGTCTATTCTGAAAATATCTCCTGGAGTACAGATAAAAATATTGACTGGATGTAACAGCATTACCTCATTCATCTCTTCTATATTGGTAATCATGACAATGATAGGAGAACGCTCCTGCCACACCATTCTCCAGAAGTCAGTGACAGTATTAACTATCGGTCCCTGAGTAGCAATATATACCTTTTCCTCTCCTCCATAGCCCTGCCAACAAAAGAACAAGAGATCAGTTTTAACAGGGATGTCCACCATAACCCTGAAGGTTTGCTTTTAATAAACCAGAAAGCTATCCTGGACGAAATGCTGACTCTATGGCACTAGCTCTCCTCTCTATCTCTCTCCTGCACATGTGTACATGGAGCGAAGGCACAGTATGGACACACAAAATTCCAGCAAAGAGTGTCCAACAGCCTTGAGGTGACTGACTAGGTCATAAGCCTTACTCAGGCTGATTATCCAGTGCCTTGGTTAGGCCAGCTGACAAGGAATTCTGCATCAAGAACTGCGGAAGTATGTTTCTGTCTGGTCTGAATCTGTACAGGTACACTTTAAGATTTGGGTTTCAGCTAATGTAAGCAGGAGAGAAGAGCACTCAGATCAGCTAGGATGCCTCTAAAAGCCAATGTATGTTGCTGTTCTGTTTACATTAAGTGGCTGGTAGAGGCTGGGCAGACACACTGGGCCACAGAGCTCTTACCCTGATGTAGTTAGCATTGATGTAAGAGCTGAGGGGGTCGTCCTGATCAGCTGAGGTAAGGCACACTCTGCTGTGCGGATCTGAAAGGTGTAAGGAGATAAGGAATAGTTTATCAGTTGCTCAAAGGAAAGAGACACAAAAGATTATTTAGTATAGCAAGACATTTGCATGCATTCATGGCCATCACAGCAGATGTGGGTGGCCTTGAAAAATCCCCATGTTAAGACCATTAAAAAAGGGAAAGGATGGTTTGGGTCATTTGCAGCCCTCTGACAGTTTAACCCACTCTCTGAAGCCAGCCTTAATTGGTCCTGTTGCAGAGTCAGTGTCTCAGCATGACTCTGGAAAAGAGTTTTCTGCTCCAAGAAATTATTTCTCAATCTGTTAGGTCAACAGACTCATTCTGGCTTCAAATACATTAGGATATTGTTTGTAAAATGACAGCAAAGAGCTTTTCTACCAAAACATAAACATGCATTTCTTGCACCCAGGCAAGCCAGATGACAATAACATTCCCTGTTTCATCTTTCAATGATCTGAACTCCAAGATGTGCTATTAACAAATATAATGGTTATAGAGAAATTAAAGAATATTAACAGTCTCTTGCATTTTAAGTCTCTTCAGTACTTGAGTCTCCTTCATGAGGCTGTTTATGAAGCATTATTCTTGTTCTAATAAGATGACAAAAGAAAACATTATTCCACTTAAGAAGGTCAGTCCAATTCCCACTGAAGTCAATGGCTGTTTCGCTGATTTTAATGGGAACTGACAAAGGCCCATGTTCATCCACTTTGACCAGTTTGTTACCATTGACAAGAAAACATCCTCCTGACAGAGGCCTCTGCAAGCAGCAACAGTGTACATGACCAAGAGAATATCTTAAAAAAACCCACTGGTACCTTTTTCATATAAAAACCTTCAGCTAGCTTAGAAAACAGAATAAAATAAAATTTATGCAAACACTGTGCTTTACCTGATATCATATTAAGAACTAAACACACAGTAATTTTTACAGCACTACAAACACAGAATTGGCATGAAATGCTGATCTCAGACCAGATTCATGTTTACTGAGATCTTTGGCTTTGAAGCATAAAGAGAATGTTTAGGTCTCCTTGCTAACCCCATCTTTATTGCCAGCACCAAGCCCTGTGGAATGGAAGCAGCGGGATAAGAGTGAGCACTAAGCCCTCTCCTTTCCTCAGCAATATCAAGCCATCCTGTGGCCACAGTTAGGGACAAAGTTGTTAAAAGTTCATTCAGGAAATAAAAAAACCTCAGCTCATAATAAGGCCAGAGTAAATGAGTTAACTTTTACAGAGATGGTTGGGTAGAAAACAGGTATCTGAGATGAAGAAGTCAAAGTGACAACAGCTGCTGCTGGGAGACACTCACATGGCTGAGATGAAGAGATACCAAATTCAGAACATACAGATAACTTTGAGATCTGGCACCTCGGGCATCTGAAATCAATATTCACTTTTGCAATTTTCTTGTTCCAACAAAATCAGTGAATTAATATTTGAACAAATCACCTCAGCCATTAGCACAGCAATGGTGAAAGATGGTTAAATGCTTTTACACTTCTGGTATGAGGCAGAGTGCAAAGCCATCAAAAAATGCACACATTGCACTGCATTTGCTGGAGTTTGAAGACATTAAAAATCTTTTTTGAAACCATTTCCAATCCAGATTCATTGACCATTAGGTATAGCTGAGGACATTTTTGACTTCACTGCACTTATAATTGCTAACCTGACATTGAACCTTTTGAGTTTTGCAAAAGACTACTGTGGATGGTGGTACCATCTTCCAACAACAGGTTAGACAGAATAGAAAAAAAAAAGGCATGGCATCCAAGCATATCACTTTTCAAAGTATCTTAAAAGTATGAGAGAGGGGAAAATGATGACACTTGTCAAAATTAGTACCAAAATGTTTCTCAAAACTCCTACTCCTGCCTACAAATAATATTAGTGTAATAGAAAGGAAAAATACTTTTCTGTGTCATCTTAATGCCATCAGGTCAGTTCCTAATATTCTCAATCTGCATTTGAAAAAACATCAGTCAGGAAAATAACATTGCTAGGATTTGGTCTTTCAAAAAAATTTAATCAAAGAAATCACTAAGTAACCTCTTAATAAACCAAGTTCTCGGGTACAACTTTTAAGAAGCACCAAATGATGCGATTCTCATAACTAAAAAAACCTGTTTCCCTGATGATCAGGAGCATTTAGGTTCTTCATGCTCTGTACCTCTTTGGAAATTTGATTTATGCTTTGAAGCCATGCTGCTGCTCCATAAACGTGGCTTTTGGACAATACGTTGTGGCAACGGTACACTTTATGCACTCTGGAAGGGACAATGCCAAGCCCTCCATCATGTGGAATAAAGCAGCCTGCCTCAGTGACTTAAAAAGCAGAAACTTACTCGGGAGAATTGTTTTGTAGCGATTCTTACGCACTAAGCCTGGAATATCATATTCTTTTGGATCAACAAAGTTCATTGGAATTTCCTGTTAAAAAAAAAGAAAAACAAAGAACCCACAAAAACATAAGAG